>CM076569.1:656990102-657416504 GCA_034641835.2 Pinus albicaulis
CATTCGCCCTCAGTTCTTGCAAAATGGTAAGTTCTTACTGCAGGCCCTTCCTCCTGTAGTAGGGTTGACCCTATTTGGGTTTTTTTGGAGCCTCTGAGAATACAAAGGTTGTGATTGATTACGGGGCACTGCCTATATTTGTGGAACTTCTTACCTCTAGGAATGATAATGTTCGATAACAGGTAGCACGTTCATTTTAGAGGCATAAAATTATTCTTCCCAACTATCTTTATACGTCTGTAATTTTGGAATTTGATTTAAAAAACTACTACCCAACTTTGAGTTCAACTGGTGTTCGTGTAAGGTTGTTTGGGCTTTGGGAAATATTGCTGGAGACTCTGCATCATTTAGGGATCTTGCCCTCAGTCATGGAGCTCCGAGGCAGGTGCTTGCCCAGTTGAATGATACTGCCAAAATTTCAATGATACGAAATGCTACATGGGCTCTGTCAAATTTTTGCCATGGTAAACCCCAACCACTATTCAAACAGGTAAGCATAATACATTTTCTGCCTCTTCTTCTTAGTTTGCAAATACTGTGGATTTTTTTTTATAGATCTTGGTGCTTGGTAGATTTGGACGTAATATGGACCTAGGTGCTTGTTCATTACAATGACTCCGTCATCAGGTTTTAGAAAATGCTCAGAAATTTGGGTTTCACAAGGGGATTACCCTTGCTTGCAATTATCAATTATCAATCACATTCAAAAAAATTCTTTCGTAGCATTTATGAGCTCTTTGTAGGTGAATTTTCGAGGCAATTCACAATATATGAACTAAATTTGTCTGTCCTTTTTAATACTCTGCGCTTGTAACAGAACCAGACAAACAATCTAGTGGCCAATGCAACAACAACAACACCTCCTATTGCAATTCCTGCAATTCACCCTCTCTGCACGCATGAATGACTATGGCACCCTCTTTTGTGAATAGGTACTGGAGCTGAAGGTACTGGTTTCCATTAGGATCGTGGAATTCAACATCCAAAATAGTATCAAATTCCACTACAATAGTATTCCCCAGCTAGGGCAACAGTTCATTGAGACCTATTGGACTCATCACCCCCAAATAGCCTCCAAGGCTACCCATAGTGTGATCATCTGGAGCAATAAAAAATGCTCATCCATCCCCAATTGAAACAAGAACAGGACCCACATTGGTTACAGAAAAGGTGAAACATGTTTTGAAAGAAGAAGAAACTTTTGTATTAGGGTCCAGAAATCTAACTGGTCTATTGTGCAATGCCCTAACTGCACTTCAAATTGGTACTCCCAACTCCATGCTAAGGCTCACTGTGCCATTCTTCAGATGAGCATCTTAACCTGAAGTTTGATTCCAAAAAACCCAAGTCCCCTATTCTATGCCCAAGACCTCTGTTACAACGAGTAGAGTTCTGAGCGAAATACTTCACAATAGGAAGAAAAAGAAACATCGCAAAATTGCTCCGCTTTAGACTGATAATTTTCCGTGCGAAAATTCAACTGCGGACTGTAAAAACATTATATCAAACACAACCAATCGACAATGGAATTTTAACATGAAGATTTATAACCACGGAAAACCCTCTCCAGGTTAAAATAATTCCAGAATGGCTTTAAGATTCTACTAATGAGCGCTTACAACACCATAGCAATTACTGTCACAGTGAAATATGCTGGAAGCAAAGCCCTTGTACAGTTTCTACATTTCCACAGTGGAAGCAAGAATCTTGCTATCTCTCATGATCTGGTTCTGTGGTAAAATCCTTTGCTATGGCTGTCTTGTTATACTAAACGTGGATCTGTCTTAGCTTTGGCTCTAGTTCTCATTTATGATCGTGTCTATCTGATCTTGCTGTGGCTTTGACTATACAAACTTGTTCAATACGGAAATGTTGACTCTGCTATATATAGGAGCTTCAATGGGTGGTCTCAAACACTTTTTTGGGCAGCTTTGTTTTGTCTCTGATTCAAGGTAGAACTATGTTGGCCTTGGTTTTTTAGTCCTTGGAACTTAGTTCTCTCATATTTTCCATCCTATCCCCAGTTTTCTACCGAGAAAGACATAACTTCACGATATCAAAATTGACTATTTTTGGCCATTTATCTTTAGTAATGGTACAGCCTTAATTTGGTGCATTCGTACAGTATCTGAAGAGCACTCTCAAGCTATTATTCAGTATTTTAGCATAACTACTACATTTAACTGCCATGCTCTAATATTTATATCAACCGTAAGCATTCTTAAGGTAGTTCCACGTTTGTGAGGCAGAAGGAATGCTTATGACAACTTCTTATCATAGTGGTACAATTATGTTCACAGTTTATCTTTTATAAACTTCCAATTTTCCAAACGTAGTAGAGACTACAGTTTGCATCTGAAATTTTGGACAAATCTATTTAGTATTCTACAGAAAACGCATTAAGAATAAAAAAAGCCCACAATTTGTAAAAAGCCCACAATTTTGTAAAAAGCCCACATTTTGTAAAAAGCTCACAATTTGTAAAATGCCCACTTTTATTTTCTTTTTGCTTATATATTGAGCTCCCATTGAGTTCAACAAGTCTTGGGTTTTCTACACCATTGAGAAAGATTTATTGTTTTCTTTATAGGATAATTTGCATCAATGGAAGAAAACATTGGAGCTAGAAAAAAAATTCAAAAGGGTGAAAGGGGTAATGGCAGAGTTTATTGCCCTTGTAAAAAATGTTGTATGAGAAATAATGTTAGAGTTTTAATAGCAACATCAACAGTGCATTGTAGGAAATATGGGCACATTGATGGTGGATCGAATGACTATCATCCCATGGTAATTAATTATCTATCTTCATTTTGATTATATTGTAAAATTTAATATTATTTTAATATTTTTTATATGCACACTAATGTTTAATTATTAATGTTTGTAATTTTCATAAAGGCACAGTTGCCCCCCAACTTTTTGCAGATGATCAACCAGCTTCCACAGCAAAATAGTAGTAGATTAGATGATGTTGCACCAGTATAAGAGAATATTGCAACAAATATTAGTATTGGAAATGATGTTGTACAAGGTGAAGAACATGAAGTGAATGATGAAGGTAATTTTAATGATCCCATGGAGGTAGATCATGATGACAGTAATGAGATAGTTCACATTAATGATGGGACAAATCAAATGCTCCAAGACTTGTATGGTGAGTCAGATGATGATGGTGGAGATAGCAGTGACGGTATTTATGATGAATCTCTGATTGAAAGGTCAAGTGAACGACTTTTTGAACACTCAAATGCAACTCTTCTCTCTGCTACATTGTTGCTGGTGAACTTAAAGGTTATGAATAATTTGTCAAACAGATGTATGACACAACTCCTAAGATATGCAATATGTATATATGATCACATATATGTAAATGTTGATTATTTTCCCTTTTTTTTAATTGTAATAAATGTGTAAAATAATAACTTATATATAAGTTATTATTTTACACATTTATTACAACTAAAAAAAGGGAAAAGAATCAACATTTACATATATGTGATCATATATACATATTGCATACCTTAGGAGTTGTGTCATACATCTGTTCGACAAATTATTCATAACCTTTAAGTTCACCAGCTCTCTGCTATTGTTGCTAGTGAACTTAAAGGTTATGAATAATTTGTCGAACAGATGTATGACACAACTCCTAAGGTATGAAATATGTATATATGATCACATATATGTAAATGTTGATTATTTTCCCTTTTTTTAGTTGTAATAAATGTGTAAAATAATAACTTATATATATATATATATATATATATATATCATAGTTATCAAAACCGGCCGGTCAGGATGGCTGCCGGTTGGAACCGGCCTTGCAACCCGGTCAATAGCCTATTCTCACTTATTTTGGCTGGTTAACCAGACCTAACCGACCGGTTAAGTAAGGAACCGGCCAGTTTATGCATAAAACGGTCAGTTCCGTACTTAACCGGCCGGTTAGGTGCTCCTCCATGAGTTGCAAATTCCTCGGTGTCTCCTCCATGAGCTGCAAATTCCTCTATTATACTAGCAACAAACTTGTCTAATAACTCATACTCAACACCTTATAGTAGCAACAATACACATGATGACTGATAAATACAAGGCTGGCTAGCATAAAATCCCTGGCAGCATGCAACTCATCAAGTGTACTTGATGACAATTTATGTTCTCAAAACAATCAGCAGCAACCTTATTTCACACTCAGCTAGGAACTGTCAGACCCTCTCTCTCTACTCACACATAGTAACAGCATAAATACAAAACCTTTCACACAGCATACAAGAAATTTGATCATGGCATCAAGACTGATGCAAATGGTCCGACGCCACTCAAGGGACAACAACATACAACCTAATGAAAATTTGACTGGCAATAATAAATTGACCACTAGAAAATTCCCGCTTGGAGATGCACTAAACTGGCGACTGAGTTTTCTGGGTTTTAATGAATCTTTTCAGTGATAAATTTTGTCAAACACATTGTGAGCAGACTGCTGAAGTTGTAATTCTCTCTCAAATTGTTACAAATAGCACTAATAGTGGGTTTCATAAACCAATTCAATACCTCTAAGTGTTGTAGATGTTTTTCTAGAAATTTATTGGCAAGCAAACATAGATAATGAAGAATACAAGATCTTCAAAATGTTGGTCTGATATATATATATATATATCTATATCTATATCTATATCTATATCTATATCTATATCTATATCTATATCTATATATATATATATATATATATATATACTGAACCCAGAATTGTCTTTAAGGCTGATACAATGAATTGACAACAGATCTGAGCAGGGACAGATTGTATATTATAATATTAACTCAGCAATAAAACACAGTGAATAATATAAGAGAAACCTGATACATTACTTCAACAAGTTTGCTTATGTATTTTTCGATGATATGTATTGCATTTGTTGCCATTTTGATATATTCACCTTTGCATGGTATATAAATGAGCAAACTTTTCATATTTTGTCTCTATTGGCTTGGAATCATGGTTGCAAATCTTAAAAATAGTTTTTATTTATTTATTTATTTTTCATTTTATTAAAAAATAATTATTTAATGTTTTTTTTTTAAAACCAGTTCATTGAGATCTGATCGCTACCGGTTAGATCGGTTCCGATTCGAAACCCGGTTCATTAGCTCCACCGATCCGGTCACCGGTTCCAGTTTTAATAACTATTATATATATATATATATATATATATATATATATGATTAATAATCTTTACAAGACACTACTTTTTGTTTCTGTTGTAGATTGTTGGGTGAATATTTGTTACCATCACCAAATACTTTACCTCGAACATATCGAGATCTACGTGCTATTATGAAACACTTTGGAATGGAATATAACACTATAGATGCATGTCCTAAAGATCATATTATATATTACGGAGAACATGTGTTGAAAACAGAATGTCCGAAATGTGGTACCAGTAGATATCGAACAGATCAACTAACCAAAAAGGTGCCTCAAAAGGTTCTTCGTCATATTCCCATAATTCCACGTTTGTAGCGAATGTTCAGGTGTAACAGCATAGCACAACTTATGGATTACCATTCAAATAATAGAAGTGGAGATGGTGTTCTTCGAATGCCTGCAGATGGTTTTGCATTTAGAGAAATCGAGGAAAATTATGTAGATTTTAAAAATGAACCTCGTAATGTCAGGCTTTCATTGGCAGCTAATGGTGTTAATCCATTCGGAGAGCTTAGATCTACTTACTCAGTGTGGCCTATTTTCGTTATCAACAATAACATTCCTCCTTGGATGTCAATAAAGAGGGAGCACATAATGTTGACTATGATTATTCCATGTATTTGATACATTATTTCTTTGAATGTAACATTTTCATTTCTATCGTTGTTTTCATAAATATATATTTTATTTATTTACTTACTTATATATACATATATCATGGGAGTAATTATTATGTACTGTAATTTTGAACAATTAGGTAAGTACCAGGTCAAAGATATGAATGTATATATTGAGCCTCTTATCGATGAGCTAATACAATTATGGCATGGCATCACTATGTATGACATCACTAAACCAATCAAGAAGAAGAGATTTCAATGTCGTGGAATGCTTGTATGGACAATTCATGATGCCCCAGGACTAACACATGTTTGTGGTATGTAATATTTCATTGCACTTTAATATAATACATAATTATCTAAATTAGATATAGCATATTGCATGTTTTAAAAATGATCTCATAGTATATTAATTGTTATTGATCCATCTATTGCAGGCCTTCAAACAAAGGGTAGATTTGCATGTCCAGTTTGTGGCCCTAAGATGAAGTATTGTCATTCGCCAGACTTAAAAAAGATGGTGTTTGATGAGTTTAGGCACTTCCTCCCTAGGAACCATAAGTATCATACTACTGAAAAACATCTTTTCAATGATAAAGAAGAAAATAGATTAAAACCACGAAGAATGACACCTCAGTTGTGGATGTTGGAATATAACAGAATTAATAATCGTCGAGCAGCTGGTACGTAATTTGTGTGTATATATATATATATATATATATTATTTTTTTATGTAATGTTTGGAATTTTTGTTTTAACTAATGAATTTATTTTATTGTATTTTATAATTAATATTGTTCTGATTTATTTTATTCTTTGGTCATCGTCGCCGTGAAGGTACTAATATTGTACTTCCACCAGGAATGAAATGTTATCCTTCTCAATTCATGAGGTTTCCCTACTATGAGGACCTAAAAATAGCTCATTTTTTTGATACAATGCATGTCCAGAAGAATGTGATAGAAATGTTATGGCGAACCATAGATGGTGCACATGATAGAGATAAAATTGACAAAATTTGTGCTGACATTGAGAAATCAAATCATGCAATGAAAAGTGTGATCGATGAATCAAATAAAAATGGAGGTCGAAATTATAATAATATTCCATGGTTATTAACAGAGCAACAAAGCAATGATGTAAAAGAGGTCGTTAGAAGAATTAAATTTCCAACAGGTTTTGGTTCAAACATAAATAATATCTTAACGAAGAAAGGTGACTTCAGTGGGGTGAAAACACATGATTGGCATACCTTTGTTAAGGTAATTTTTTTGGTATACATTTTTTTTTGTTATTGCTTGAATACATATTTTAAATTTTCCTTTTTTCTGTTTAATTTGGAAACCAATAATGATTCATTTTTTATTGTTATAGTATGTTCTACCTGTATCTCTCCCAAACGACTTCGACAACAATGTTAAACAAGTTATATATGGTCTTAGTAAATACATGACGTAAGTAGTTTTGATTTATACGCAAAATCTAATTGCTACAATTTCTTTTCGTACTTGATGAAATTATGTATTAATTTACTTGTAATGTAATATATATTATGTTTCATTGAAATAACCTTGCGTGATGATTTGCAGATGGTTTTCATTTAAAGAAATCCATCAAGATGAAATAAAGTATTGGAAGAGAGAAATTCCTTGGCTAATGTGTGAAATGCAAAATTATCTACCGCCAACATTTTTCAATGCACAAGAACACTACTTGATACACCAAGTTGAGGAGATTGAAATGTGTGGACCGGTACACTCAAGGTCAACGTGGATGGTCGAGAGGCACTTGAAATCCTTGAAGGCTTTGGTTAAAAAAAGAGCACGACTTGAGGGTTCTATGGTGGAGGGATATGTGGTATATCAATCCATGGTGTATATTAGTCATTGTCTTCCTAAATTAGCTGTGCCAGCCATGAAGGCGGTGGATTGCATTTGGGATGTGAACTCCATCAAAAAATTTGAAGAGGAGCACATGTTGGGAAAAGGTAGAATGAAGAAAGTGAGAGGTAAAAGATTTATTATGTATAAAACATATAATGTTTCATTTTTTTACATCATGTATATGATCATTATATTCATTTAGGTCTTATTCTTTCATAGTTTATTAATTAATATAATTTACCATGGTTATAAGTAATATTTATTAATATTGGTGAATTATTGTTTTTTTATTCAGGTGCTCAAGATTATGAGGCACCACTTTTATACATTGCAAACAATCTTGAGTGGATGAGTGAATGGATTGAAACATGTAAAGCATGTAACAACGATAGGTTATCATGGCAACTACTGTCTGAATTGATTAGAGAAGCATATCGTAGTGGAGATGGGAACGTTACGGACATGGAAATCGATTTAGCATATGGTTTGAAAGATAGAAAGGTAAGAAATTAATTCACCTATTTTATTCATTACTTATTTTATACTATATTTATAATGTGACAAGAAGTTTGATTTTTCAATTAATTTTCATGTTGTGTAAATTATATGTTTAATTATTAATTGAGAATGCATCTTTTTCATGTTTGGCATATTGCAGTTGAAACACCACAAGGCTATGTGGTGCAATGGTCGTCAATTTCGCGTTAAATAGTTGGATGATAACAAGAAAACTTTTGATAGTGGGATAAATGCAGTATTCCAGGTCACTAATGTTTCCTCCAGGAGTGACAGACATCCTCGAGAATCTTAAAATAGATATTATGGGTTCTTAGATGATATAGTTGAGTGTGACTTTAATTCCTTCAAAATAGTTTTGTTTGACGTCAAATGGTATAGGCTACGAATGAATGTACGTGATGATGATAGAACACTTATTCAACATGACAATGGATTTCCAATGGTTAAAACATCAAAGTCTGAAGCAGGAAAAGATCGCTATATTTTTCCAAGCCAATGCAAACAAGTCTTTTACTCAGAGGTTCCAGGTGACAAAGAATGGTCATTTGGTATTAGATATGATCCAAGAGGAAGGCCAGTAGAGTATACTGTAGAGGAAGAAGATGATATTGATCAAGAAGAAGATGATGCAGTGGTAGATGAGTAGGAAGATGCATTTGCAGATGAAGAAGATATCTTAGAAGATGAACCAGGCACAGGAGATGAGGCAACAATTATTAATGATGATGTTGATGAGGATATTATTGAAAATGACACAATTGATGATGATGATGACATGGTCGATCATTTCAACATCGTTTCTGAATCAGATGTTGATATATATGTTGATCAGTTGGATGAAGATCAAGAAGATACAGAAGAAGAATATTGATATAGATGTTATGTTCGAGTATGAGCTGGTATGTTATAACTTTATATTTTAATATGTAGGAATTATTGTCTGTTGGAAAAAATACTGAGAGGGGGGGTGAATCAATATTTAGGGTTGACTGAAAATTTTTCACTAGAGATCTTATTATGTTGTTAATTCTTTACTTAGATTATTGCATCATTCTTTTAGTAAACATGTGAAAATAAATAACAGAATAAGCCATTACACAAAAGGAACACATATGAACACCAGTATTTAAGGTGAAAACCCAATTTGGGAGAAAAACACCGTTGCTGTCATCTCAGTCTTCAATATTTATTAAAAAGAAAACATCTTACAATTTTGTGTTGGCGCAGACTCATACCAGCATGCAGGCACCAACCTGCAGAAGGCTTCAACCTTCTCTTGTTCTCCAGCCTCTCTTGGAAAGGAGCTTCGACCCCCTGATTTAACACTAGCTTGAACTGGCAGAAAGCTTCCAATTCTATGTAGAAGACTTCAACCCTCAGATCCACCGAATTTCTTCAATTTATTCATCAGAATTGCATCAGATATTTATTATTTATTTGCTGATCTTCCTAGAGCTTTTTCATTTCCTCGATCAACTCCATAGGTGCATCATGGATTCAGCGTTATCAGACAACAGAGTTCGATCATGCAGATCTCATAAAGAGATTTTTATTTACAATGCTTCTGCATGCACACCTCGTACTATGATTCTCATCACCTTATATAGTTTTCCCCTTTATTGAAACCATGGGTCAAAACCATTCAATTGCTAATGGTATTTTTAAAATTCGAACCAATCCAAATTGAAATCCCGATCTTTGTTCTTCCATGCTCGAATTGTCCCAAAGGTAATCTCTATCTCTGCCAAATAATGCTAAAGCCAAGGTAAAGTACCAATAACGTGCCACTGATGGTTTTCTTTCTTTTATTTATCAAATTTGTGGAATTTGATAAATAAATATTATTTACAACCTTTGGAAATTAAATATATAATAGAACTTTATAGTAATAACCAACGCTTTTATCAAAAGGCTTTTAAATAGACCTTTGGTTCCAGCCCCACATACATAATCGACGGCCCAATCAATATAATTTAAAAAACTGGGGCCCATCTCTTACGATTGTTTCCATCCGAAGACGAAGAACACATCGCTCGACATCGGATGAGCCAATAGATATCGTTCGTTGATGCTGCACGAATGATAATGCGCGATGGCACGCCGTACCTTGGGTAACTTTCGCGCATCTATAGCAAATGAACACCGTCCGATGACCCCTTCCCAGATCAACGGTGCTTATCAATATCGCTGGGCATCCCGGGTCGAGAAATAATGCGTGATGGCACGTAGTGACAAGTGGTTTTGTGGAGTCGTACAAGGACGTGTGTCGCGTGTTCTATGGAATTGCTCCCAACCTCTTGAAAATTGCTTGCCCGTCGAAGGTGTGTGATAGAAACCACAAACCACCTTTATTGTTTTCTCGGTCACGGTTCCGCTCTTCCACGCAGGGTTCCGTCGTGCTTCCGTTTGTTATGTTCCACCTCTTTCCTTCTAGGTTCCATTCATGATTCCAAAGGGTTAGTCCGTGTTCCACCGAAAGTTCAATGCCAAATACTATGTTTTAGTTCTTTCGCATTATAACTAGTTTGCTCTCGCTCCTAGTTCCTTTCTCCATGAAAGCCAGTCAGCTCCTTACTAATAGTGTAGACCCTTCCATCATATATTTAACGAATATATATAACTTCACTGTCTACCAGTTTGGATACACTGTCAACCGTATTAACATCGGTTCCTCGATCAACATACAGAGCACAGAGTTTCTTACGAATGTAAATTATCCTTCATCAGGATGCATACATATGTTCACACATGAATTAACTCATCCTTATTTATATCGATTCTCCATTAAATATAGAGCTTTCCATCAAGGACAATCATATAATAGGATATAGGAAACATATTGCCAACATTGTATTTAAATAGTTTACTAATTATGCGGGTTTGTTGCATGTTGTTTATTATTTCAAACCAATAAATAATGGCCTTACTATTGTTTATTATTTTGCAGGATTCACGGGATTCATTTGATTCTATGGTCGGGTCTCTGAGAAAACCAATTAAACACTTAAATAGTCAAGATCTGGAATACAGGCTTTACCCCCACCATAAATTGCTGAAAAACCAGCCTTCAGTTCAGCTTGCTGTGCTGAAGACGAGGGTGGATTTGCATGATCAGTTGAATGAAAATGAATTAGATATTTGGGATGCTTTTGAGGGCAGATCCATAAGCCCCATAGATGAAGATCCCATTGCTGCAGAATTTCTGTCTGCGTTGAAGCACAAGTATAGTGTTGTATCGGAATACAAATTAGAGGACAACTATACCAAGTCTAAATCAACTGAATCCAGTTCTAGTGCTCTTGAACTTACCGAATTAAAGCCAGAAGCGGGATTTACAATCTCTAATGGGAACGGGTATGGTAGTTCCAATATTGGATTGGATGTCCAGAGCTCTGCAATAGGCACTGGACCTGATCGTAATGAACCCCAACTAATTCAATGTGATGAAAATATGGACTTTGATGATGATCAAGAAAACAAGCCAGAGAATTTTGGCAATATTGAAGAAACTGAAGAGGTTTCCTGTGATCGATTGAATCAACTCAGCCATAAGACATCTACTGTAGGCTGGCTTGTATCAGAAGGAGAATCGATTTTTCTTTCCCATGATGATGGATGTTGCTCTTTTCACGATATAGCAAATTCAGAGGTGTGGAGGTTTTAATTATTGTACTTAATTTTGGGGTTTATGGGTGTTATAATTTATACATTTTGGGATTTTCTATTAGAAATAGGGAAAATCCTAGGGTTTAGATTATTCTCATGGTTTAAATTTCTATATTTGAAATAAAATTCACCAATTTCTATTTAAAAAAATGATTTGCCTAAATATTTGATGTAGTTTAAAGAGGATGTAGTTCATTTCAAAGACTGTTGAAATTTTCTAGAAACTATGATTGGGATTTCAAGAATATTTATGCACTCTTTAAATTTTCCCTTAACATAAAGGGCAGTTGATGTATGAGTAATACTCAGTATTGTTTTTTTCCAATCTCCTTGAGAAGGCTGAATATAAAGCTCCATATGGGCTTACCCCAAACATGTGGGGTGATTGTTGGTTGATCAGAGCAGCTGGTTCAGATGGTCGCTCTGGTAAATATGTTGTGGAAGAATCTGTAGGTTGTACATTGGGCTCAGGTTTCTGTTCATGGGAATTTTATAATAAAGAACTTATGGCATTCCATACTAAATCAGAGGCCTTCACTTCAACGTCCAGTACCATCTCTCCAGTTTTGGCAGAGAGGGATGTCTCGGGGAGAAATTTTGGCTTTGCAAATGTTGTGCCAGAGAGTCAACATTGGTGGTACAGGCCATGTGGGCCTCTTATGGTATCTACTGCTAGTGCCCAAAAGACAGTTAATATTTATGATATTTGTGATGGAGATCGTGTGATTTAAATGTGTTTGTTTTTAAAGTTTAGGTTTCATAGTAAATCATCAATGGGCTCTAAAATAAGGCCAAATTGAAATCTTGGATACATGTTTCATGCCAAAATTAGTTGTATCTTCCATAAATACACAATCTTGGACCACTCTGTATAAATCTGCTTCTCGGACAATATTACATCTCCCTCATTATGCAGGTGGTGTTCTTACATGCATAGCAAAGGCATTGTTTTGGGAATCATTTTTTAAGTCACTAGATATTGTGGGTACAAGGATCTAGGGTCTCCACATGAAACTGTGTTGCCCGGAGACTCACTCTGCCTATCCTTAAATTTGTAAACATAGTAGTATGCCAATGCTTCTTTCATTTTGTATGCATAAGATGATTTTTTGTCAAAGTCCATAATTGTTTTTAAGTTTTATCCATCCCAGTTTTGTTGTGAATGCACAGGTTTTTGGCTCAACACATATTTGTTATATCTTTGTACTTTTCCTTTACTAACTATTTGAAATTTCTAGTTATATTTAGAGGTGTCTTTTAAGGGATGAGGGGAATTACTTGGATTTAGTGCTCCTAGGCTTATCATTTATTCTCCAAATGAAGCCCTGTAATCTGTAACACTATATGGGCATGCAAATCACTTGTTAAAATATAGTTGATACAATATGTTGTACATGAAGCCTGGAATTGTGTACATTCCTGGAATATATTAATTTGCAAGCATGCTTAAAAGAGAGATACTGAACATGAAGAAAAAAAAAAGGCAATTATTTTATACAGATAGAACCAAGACACTATCTCCTCATTAATAACAAAACCTCAGTCCAAAAATCATATGTACAAATTGTAGAAGTCGAAAGTTGAAAATTTCTGAAATGGAACCAGGCCCTTTTCAAAAGAATAAATTTAGTAAAAACGAGGGTGAAGAAAGTTATCTTATCAAAATTTCCACATACCGTGTTAGCAAGGAATGACTCCGAGTCCTGAGCAGTGAAACTGAGGAATTTCTCTTTTGCTACAGGTTGCAGTTCTCTTCTCCAACACGATGAAAATAAAATTCTTAGCTTTGGAGTTTGAAGCCCGAGTCACAACTTGGAAGTTGGTAAGGAAAATTATCAGGGTTGTTTCCAGTTGGCAAGGAAAATTATCAGGGTTGTTGCCAGTTGGCTTGGAGTTCGTAGCCTCATTAATTTTATTTAATGCATTTCCTTTAATGCAGCATTTTTCACTGGCCAACAACCTTTACAATAAAATTTATTACACCCGTCACGCTACGAGGAAAATTTGACGTGATCATTGATCATTGATTTCTTATTGTGATAACAAACATTGGAGATTTATTGTCCTGTTTTAAAGTTTCATTTTTTTTTTAAATTGAAACCGCCATCGGTATAATGACGCCTTGTAAGCATCGCTCTTCTGACGTTTTGAACGATTTCCATTTTCGTCGGTCTTGTGACGACCGTCGATATTGCGGCAGTTCTAGAAACGTCGGAAGAGCGACAGTATAAAGACGTCGGAAATGCGACAGTTTAGACACATCGGAAGAGCGACAGCATAAAGACGTCGGAAGAGTGACGTTCAAAACGTCGGACGGCATTTCGTCGGAATGGAGACACTTTACAAACGTCGGAAGAGCGACGTTAGAAACGTCGGACCAAATTTCGTCGGAATGGCGACACTTTACAAACGTCGGAAGAGCAACGTGTGTTTGGAAGCGACAGAAAAGGTGTCGGTAGTGCGACACTTTGCAAATGCGTCGAAATTGCGACCGCATGAAAAACCACGTTTTTCCCGACCTCGAACTGTCGCTCTTGCGACGACTGTGTGTCGAAATAGCGACGATTTGGCCATCGGAAATTGCGCCAAATTTTCTAGTGGGCTCTGCGGAGTGATAATTGTGGTGAATATATCTTGAACGAATTCAAATACTTCTATACAAAAGAAGGAATTCGAAGAGAAATCATAACGCCTCATAACCCACAACATAATGGGGCTGCAGAGAGGAATAACAGAACGATCATGGGTGCTGCACGAGCTATGCTGCATGACCAGGGCCTACCGACGCACTTGTGGATGGAAGCATGCAACACTGCGGTTTATGTGCAAAACCATTGTCCTCGTAGACTACTTGGCATGAGTACACTTGAAGAAGATTTTATTGGTAAGAAGCCGGATATTTCTCATTTAAATGTTTTTGGCTCATCTATTTACATTCATGTGACAAAGGACGCTAGGAAGAAGCTGGAGTTGACTGTAGAAGTTGGGATATTTGTGGGGTACACAGAAACACCCCATAATTATCGTGTGTATTTGCCAAATATTCGGATGACTGTGGTGCGACGGGATATAAAATTCAATGAGGAGAAAGCCATGAAGTTGTCACTTGAGAGGGAGATACACTTGCATGCAGAGGAGGAACTTCTTGTTCCCAAAGATGAGCCTCAAGATGTGGATCAACCATAGGAGGAGGATCATGGAGTGCAGGAGTCCACTCACGCAGAGCCAAACATCAGAATAGGCAGAAGGCGTACCACAAAAGCTGATAGGCTGAGGCTTGATGCGGCATAGAATATAGGAGACCCTACACCACAGTGCAGATAGAGACAGTCACATGACCGATTCACTGGTTACATGTCTCTCATGAGCAAGTGTATCATGACAGAGCCATCTTCCTTTGAGGAAGAAACGTAGGCGCCCACATGGGTAGATGCCATGGTGGAGGAGTATGACTCCATTGTCAGAGAAAATGCTTGGGAGATTGTTCCAAGGCCGATTGGAAAATCGGTGGTAGGTTCAAGATGGATCTACAAGGTAAAGAAAGCTGCTGATGGGAGTGTCGAGAAGTATAAGGCAAGATTTGTTGCCTGGGGCTTCTCATAGATCGAGGGGATTTATTATGAAGAAACCTTTGCACCTATCGCACGATATTCTTCCATAAGGACCATCCTTGCTCTCTCAGCGAAGATGGGTTGGCACATTCATTAGATGGATGTGAAGACCGCGTTCCTTAATGGGATCATTTAAGAAGAAGTGCACATTAAGAAACCTGAAGGATTTGAGATATTCAACAGTGAGTTGCATGTGTGCAGACTCAAAAGAGCGCTATATGGGCTGAAGCAAGCACCCCGTTCTTGGTACACACAGATCAACAAATATTTCACTGGACTTGGCTTCACCAAGAGTGAGGCGGATGCAAAACTATACCAAATTGTTGTGGAGGGTAAGATTTTAATTATTGTTCTTTATGTTGATGATTTAATACTAACGGGTGATGAGTTGTTGATACACTCATGCAAGGGATCTTGCAAAGGAGTTTGAGATGAAGGATTTGGGCCTCCTTCATTATTTCCTTGGATTGGAAATATGGAAGCGAGAAGGTGAAATGTTTGTGTCTCAAGGCAAGTATGCTCAGGAGATACTTGGTAAGTTTCACATGCAGGACTGCAAGCCCATGGATACTCCTCTTCCGGGAAATTGGAGGAAAGAGGATGCTACATCGGTAGAGGTAGTGGATGCTACTGTCTATCGATAGTTGGTGGGTTCGCTCATGTATTTAGTTAATACAAGACCAAACATATGCTATGCGGTGAACCAACTTAGTCAAGCGATGGTTAAGCCTACCAAGCTCTTTGGAAGGCAGGAAAGCATGTCCTAAGATATGTCAGGGGCACATCTGAGTATGGCTTATGGTACAGATAGAAGGATGAGGTGAAGTTGCATGGCTTCACGGATGCCGATTGGGAAGGCAACCCAATGGACAGAAAGATCACATCAGGAGGGGTTTTTAGTATCGAATCTACAACAGTTTCTTGGTACAACAAGAAAAAAATATCCGTGGCACTCAGTTGAGCAGAAGTCGAATACATGGTAGCAAGTCAAGCTACATGTGAGGCTATCTGGATGAGGAAGATCCTGGTCGGTTTGTTCAGTTCTCATTTAGATCCTACTGTGATACATTGTGATAATCAGTGTTGCATTAAACTCTCGATTAATCTTGTGTTTCATGATAGATCTAAGAATATAGATATCTGGTATCATCATATCAGAGATTGTGTGTAGCAGAAGATCATGTTGCTTCAGTACATTCCTACAGAAGATCAGGATGCAGATATTTTGACGAAAGCGCTCACCAGGAGAAAATTAGAATACCATAGAGACAGGATCGGGGTGAAGGATAATCCCTATCTTGTTGAGAGGGAGTGTTGAGATTCAACAAGATGATGAGCTTAGTGAAAATTAAGCACCTTCACTAAGTGGGGTCCGCAGGCTATTTTTAGGTGTATGTCTATTTTTAGAATGGTGAGAATATTCTAAAGTCAGCAGGATGCTAATTCTATATGGTTGAGAAAATTATATCTTTGGATGAATTCATATTTTTAGAAGATTGGGCGAAGTCTATTTATAGATCACTAATCTAAAAATAGATGCATGTTGATTATTATTAACCCTTAATAAGAATCAGACTCTAAATGTCAACTTATTCTCTTGGAGCACTTTATTTTAGTGAACAGGTGTGGCACATCAGTGGGCTAAAGGAATTACTCAATTCCTAGGGTGGTTGGTGACTCATGCATGGAGGACTCAGTTATAACTGATAGTGGCAAGTTGTGACAGAGTTGGAAGAGCAGTTATTTGAGCTACTATTTAGTTTAACTCAATTAAGTGAGTTAAACTCAGTTGTGCTAGTTGTATCTAGTTCTAACTGAAGATACACTAGTGAGAGTTTAGTGAATTAATTGTTTAATTAATTCACAACTAGAGACTCACTTCCAACTGAACAAATACAACAGTTAACTACTTGCATGTTAGTTCTAGTGGAGATCTAGTGGAGATATATGTGAAAGGGTGAGATGGACTATCTGTTGTGACTATCGTGATGCATTCAATGCATCTACGCAGACATTGGAGTTTCCAATGAGGATTGCACAGTGCAAGCAAGAAAAGATCGAATTCATTCAGGTATCTTCTTAAGCAGGGATTGCGCAGTGGAGGCAGGCTGTTAGGAGGCAAGAAATTGGTGCATTGATATGCAAATTTCTGCATGACAGTGTGTGATGATTGTTGATTGTACTGAGAGCTTGATGTACTAAGCTTTGTATGAGATTGTTACATGTTCCATTGATATACATAATATATGATAGTTGGGATTTTTATCTTTAAGCTTTCCCGGTAAAACATTCTTGTTATGTGCGATTGATTTGCTTCATATGTGTTTGTAATTGGTGATTTAATTTCCGCAAAGAATTAAATGGAAGGATTTTGTATTTAACATAAGATTAATTTGTTAGATCAGGAGAGTCCAGTAATATACATGAATCTTGTATAATGTCTACACTTTGTCTTTTGGGGATAGTCCAATTTGGGATTCTTTGGTTTTAGTTGGGAAGAAGACGATTCCATTTGTGTTTTGGAAGAATGCAGTATTAGGTGAATTCCCTCCGTGCATACATTTAGTTTTTTCTAAAGTGTAGTCCTCCCAAGGTTGAAATTTCTATTTCAAATCGATTTAAGTTGATCCTTGATTTAATAATTACCTTCCCTATTCTTATGGCTATGATTTGGGAAATTGAAATTTCTTTCACCACCCTTTGTCTCTTCTTCTCTGATTTATGTCCTCCTCCGAGTTGAGATGGCTACATGAATTGTTCTCTTAGCTCATAACATTTCTTTCTCAAGGTTGGGAATGCCATAGTTCTGTTGAAGGAAAGGGGGTTTGTCTATGTTTGCGTTTGTTGGGATGTAGTGCCCTCTATACCTGGGATAAAATTGAGCATTTTTAGTGTAGTTGTTTTTGGGATCTTGCAAGGTGTTGAAACTAGTTGCATGTCGATACCAATCCTTCATAAATCACCTCCAACATAGTGGGTAGGGGTTATAAAATAATTGTAACAAGAATTACTGCATCTCCAACTTCATCACAACTCAACTATGTCAACTCGAATTGTTGTTATGGAATTATTGGTGGAACACATAGTCAAATTGTAGGGTATTCAGGATGAAATGGAAATGCTTCATCAACAATTATTTGAAGTACAACTTCTACAAGGAAAATTCCTTAGGGTGGACTTCTTTGATTTATTCTTTTATTCTAGCCATGGGATGTCTTCCAAATTTGAATGTGTTGTTGATGATGAGTTTGACTAGGGCACTGATGTTTGTCGACCTTCTCCTATTTAATTTGTGTGAATTTTAAATGTGTTATTACTTTAGGGTTGTTTTGGAGACTTTATGTTTCTATACTAATTTTTTTTGCAACAAATATAACTAGAGAATTTTGGCGATCACTCTTGGAAATGCCTATCTCTAACAATAGACTTGTTGGGTCCTTCGTTTATGGGGGACAAAATTTTGACTGAGTCTGAACGAAAGGCGGTTGCACAAAAAGTCGTTAAGAAAAAGAAAAGGAATCAACCAAGATTCATTAGACACTGAAGTTTACAAGAGGAAAGTGTGAAAAATGCAAGCGAAGCGTAGTTCATAGGGATCGTCATGGAGAGAAGGAGAAGTTGAAGCTGAGTCCAAAAGTCACTGAAAAGGAAAGAGTATGGTATCCAAAGAGATGATTGGTAGTTCAAGTGAGCGATATCGTGGAGGGAGTCTATAAAATATAAGGGAAAATATAACAGAAAAGAGAGGCGAGGACCATATACTGAGATGTTTTCGCTATGTCAAATGAAGTCTTGTCTATTCCCTACTCATCTCTCTCTCTTAGCTGAATTGTGTAATGATAAGTCTAATTTTTCCTTAATGGTTGCAATACTAGAATGTAATGATATAATATGTGTTAATGGAATGGGAGTTATGGTAATTTTCTATCTCTATGGATGCGTTGAATTGTATGGGCCCATATAAATTTTATTTTGCATGAATCTAAATGTTATTTATCTCTCTATTTGTATCATAAATATCTACTTTCCAAATGTTTCATGTCTGCAGTTAAGATTTTCTAGTGCATATATGGATATTGAATTGTTTGCCATGCTACTCCTTGATGCATGTTATTGGACCCTTTCCTATTTAAGTCTCAGCATGCCTCGGGTGAGACACCCTACTTCTTAACGAGTAAGGTGAAAATTCTGATGTACTGCTAGAATACAATAAATCCTTTGTTGGCCCCTGAGTTTGAACCCAACGTCTGTATCTATCATAATTTAGAGCCAAAATATGGTTCCATTGTCGGGACCTGAAATTTTTCGAAGGGAACTAGAATATTGTTTCATGGATTTTAAAGAAATATATCTAGGATTGGTAGCACAAGTAGGTGGATCATTTTATTTCCCAACAAGTGCAACTCCACTAGAAAGGTGTGTAGCAAGTGAAGGATGAAATTTTTTATGTGGATCCTGCGAGTGATCAATACGAGATATTTTGGAGTAAGTTCCCAAAATATCTTTATAACTAGTTGTGAAGGTTGCAGACAAAAGGGGGGGGGGGCTACTTCGTTGGTGTATATCTTTCTGTACTTGGACTTCTAATGATCTATTCGAGCTACACTGGCTTGAAATAGATCCATCTCAGGTTGTCGATTTCTGGGTACAAGCTATGTTAGAAAGCTACATCACCGAATTTGTCGTAGAAGGCCGTCTTTATTTTTCCGAGGCTGAGCATATGTTTAGATCAGGGTTGCGGGGAAGGTTATTGAAAGATATTCCCCTATGGGTTAAGGTCCCGATGGTGGAAGAAAACCTAATCCCATTTCAGGGCCAGTCCATGGATGCTTAAGGATCCAGACAAGGGGTGCGGTATAGGGGGAGAAATGTTACCTAGTTGTGGGCAATGAAAATTTTGATGAGATGGAAGTAGATGAATTATGGAAGGCCAGATACCTAAGGGTCTAGAAGAGGATGAAGATAGTTGTGGAATGGCAGGAGAAGGCTTTGTAAGAAATCCATAAGCTAAAAAGAGAGCCACACAAAGTAGGAGCAGCGTTGAGTAGTCTGAAAGTGCGAGAAGGAGGTCCAAGCCAGTTGGGGTTGCGACAAAAGGAGAATAGTGATAGGGTGAGTCTTGACCAAATAGGAGAGTTCCAGACCATTTCTATGAGACAGATTAGAAGAAGTAGCAGAGGTATCCACCCACCAGGAGAGATGGAGATGCCATATGGATCAAAGCCTATGGACTTAGGGACCAGATGAAAACATGTGTTTCATGATGAGGAAATTATTTTCTGAAGATGATGTGTCCCTTGAGAGTAACAACTCATTTCCCAACAACAAAGGTAGCACTTCCCCTGACCTCTCCTAATATTCTATCAAAACCCTGCTCAATTGATTTCGAAGTTAGTGAAAGTCATAAAGGTTTGGAAAGTGTATAGTTCATATAAGGTTGGCACTTATAGTGGTAAAGGTAATAGTTGTTACTCAGGTTCTCCGGGATATTTTGAAACCGATTCTCAGGGGTTCAAACTTGTCTTGCCTATTCAACCACTGATGGATGACAACATGGTGGGGTCTTTCACTCGATATCATGAGTTCTCTAGATGAGGGAACAAGGATGTCGAGCAACACTAGTACTTGTGTGAGTTTATCTAGAGAGCTTGTCAGACTCTAGATTCCACAAAACTCATTTATTTTGATACCACTCCCTGGGAGAGATCCTTGAGGTGGTTCGTCAAGTGTTCTTCTTTGCATTAAAATCCTACAATAGATTAACTTCGATGAGAATTCATTTAGGAATTCAAACTCCCACAAAATAATTAGCAAGAGTTGTCTAAGTTATGGGATATTAAGCAGGGAGAAGGGGAAACTACATGGGAGATGATGCAATGGTTTAAAGACACCATTGGAAATCTAAGACGTTACCCCATCGATCCCAATCACCAGCAGGACTGGTTCATAAGAGCACTGTTACTGGTCACTCAGACATCACTGACTCAGTAGAAGATCAATATTCTACAAGATGCGCTTGAGCTAGCAACTCAGATTGAGGCTATGGAAGGGTATCCTCACAAGCACCGAGGTGGATCTGTTTCCAACAATCCTTCTCTTATTGTGTTGCAACACCATATCACTGAGTTGACTGAGAAGCTGAAAGACATGCACCCAACACAACCTCAAATGTAGTGTGACAATTTCCATATTGAAGGGCATCATGGCACAAAGTTCCCGATACTGAGGGGGCCAAGTACTCCCTCCGTGCCGACGGGTCCCTCTACATCCTTACCCACCAAAAGAGTTGTGAAAATTGGTATGTAGGGCTTATATATAGGTCACACCCAGTTTCACGCTTTTCCCAACTAGCAGGGTGTGCATCCAACTAAATACTGCGAAATATGCCAAAAATATGGGTATCTTCCCGACCTCTGCCCGATCTTAAAAAAATATCTGAATGCCCCTAACAATGTCTTATGTGAATTTTTCAGCTCACCAACTCACCACATTGATCAATGTAGAGCCCTAAACGCTCGAGTTAATAGGTCAGATCATTCTACCTTTAGAATCATTGAAGCTCCTCGAGGGCGAGGAAGTGGAGGAACAAGGCGGGGGGGGGGGGGGGGTAGGAGGAAGAGGTATGATACATTGCTATAATTATGACCAAGAGGGGTATGTTTCCCGAGATTTCACACTACCTAGAAGGCCTTGGTGTTCCTTTAGAAAATCCATGTAGATTAAAAATGATATTTGTAATATGCTAAAACAAAATACTGGACTCTACTCTACAAAGTGCATAAACCGATTACGATTACATAATCACATGATTAAGAAAGATAAATAATTTCAATTTCAAAACAAAAATATTTATCTGGGAAAGCCTCACCTAAAATCCTTGTTATCTATATATTTCATAAGTTAAATAATATGAGAACAATACAATGCTTCTCTTAGGCTTGAGAGCTCTTTTCACTATCTTTGTCTATCTCAATGTTTCATGGGCTAGCTTGCTTCAATACTTAACCAATTTTATACCCTCCAGGATCCCTATTTCCTTACGCAATTTCCTATGGAATTAGGCCCCTATTAACAAGGAAATTCCCCAATAATTATTGTGCAATACATCAAGGATCTTCCTCTCACTCCATGCACCATCTGTACAATTGGATGATTATACAAATGATAATACACTTCCCTTTATATCCAATCTCAACTGGGTATTTCTCATAACTGACATGCATGAGTTATTTTTAGTGAATTATCAGTTATCTGATTGATCACCACATGTGAATTAAATCAGATTTAATTCATTGGACCTCTCACTAGTTCCTCCATCGGTTAGAACTAGTTAAACAGATTTTAACTCAAATAAATTAAGTTAATTAATTACAACTCAAAATATACTCAGCCAGGGCTCTTAAAAAGTAGGAGACGCTCTACATGCCTCTATTTTGACCCTCAACTCGAATTAAATGAACTAACTAAGTCTTCTTGACTTAGTTAACTCGTACAAGCTGTCATGTGATGTGGAATTAAAATTTAATTCTAATTTTTAAGGGAAAATTAAATTAGAATCCTTCTTGATTCCATTTTTAATATTTCTTGGCTCTATTTTCAACACTCCCCCTCAACAAGAAAGGAATTCAACTCTATCTTGATCTAGTACCTTTGGAATGTTTTGCATGCAACAATTATCTCTAGTGTTGTTTCTAATGCAACTTCTAAAACTGAAAAGTATCCAAATTTAATCAACCATATCTCCAAATATCTACTAGGAAAAAATGTGTTGTTGCTGACTCTGCTACTGAGCCTATTGCTATGTTATCAACACTGCTATGCATTTCTCAGTATCTGAATGACACTGATCCTCCTGCGATTTATTACTGCAGGCCCTTATAGCAAGGTTAATGATCCATCAGAAAATACATCTCAATGGACCCTACCCAAATTTTCGCACTCTTGGGACTATGACTTCACATCATCCCACCTCTCACCTAGAGGTATGGCTGCGTGTGCTCCCTCTCCCCACTTGGCTCAAAATACCCCCTTACTATAGGTCTCTTCTTGAGTGGATGCCTCCACTCGGTCTCCTCTACTTCTCCAATTTTGGCTATTGAATAACTTGTTGAGGCTTCTTCTAAGGTCGCATGTTGAGAGGTAATTCATGCTCCCTCTCAACCACCAAGTCTCTATCCTCAAAGCTTTGCATGTATCTTCGACCTTGAGAGCATGCAGATTATTTTTCACACACTGATATGTTTCACCTGTCTCGTGGTGATGTGTCTAAGGAAAAAATTTTCTTTGCTAAATATCACATCATAGCCACAGTCTTCTAATACCGCGACAGAAACAAGATTATTCTTTAGTCTTGGAAAAAAAAACACATATGTGAGTCTAAGAGGGGAGCCAAACTCCCTCTGAAAAGTAACTGTACTGATATCAGTCAAGCTATACCTCCCATCATATCCAAATTCCATGTTTTTCTTGAGGTCTTTCGCCTCCAATTCACTGAATATATCTCTATTCCTTGTCATATGGAATGAGGAAATCCTGTCGAGATACCACATGCTTCCCATTACAGTGATTTCCATGCATGAAACGAGAGTAAAATAAAGCTTGAATTGTAAAGCTAGAGATTCACCTGTTGCTGCTACCATAGGCTCCTGCTACTTGCCTTCTTCTGTGGAAATTTCGTGGCATAGTGTCCGAACTTGTGACAGTGAAAACACTTGATTTTGGACAAGTCTTTCTTCTTTCCCTCTTCGCCTTGGGACTTCTTTACCTTGGCTTTCTTTCCTTTACTGACTAATGCAAAGTCCTCTTCTTTGGAAGAGGTCATGTCTCTACTGTTTCTCCTAATCTCTTCCTGCACCAAGTCGGACCACAATAACTCCCACTCTAGTAGATTCTACCTCCCATTTACTGAATCCTTGTAGCTATGCCAGCTCTTAGGAAGGCCTAGAAGTTCTAGGCTCACCAAATCATCCTCGAAAATTATAACAACAACACTTCCAAGCTCATCCTGAAATTAGGTAAACTTGGTCAAGTACTTTGGTATTGTGTCGACCTCCTCCATCTTGATTTTTTTGAGCTTGTGCTTCAGCGCTTTGATGGGGCCTAGACCCAGGATCAAAGCGAATGCGTAGTCCAACAAAACCCACTATCACCGGCCCTTTCGGCAACAATATGCTTGCGCAGAGCAAAGTCTCACCCGAGGCAATATAGGGGGACGCTAGAACCAGGTTTCTACATCTAGAGGGATAGAGGATTATGTCTCTAGCGATTTTCCTTCTTATTAGCTCTCCGCAAATTAGATCTATCAATACTATAGGCGTCGTTCAACACATTTGTTGAAATTACTACAAATTATGCAATATTACTTAGTTATGCATTAAATAAAGTAAATAGCCATAAACAAGACTGGACTATTCAATTACAGATCAAAGCCCTTATTCAACATAGAAAATAATAAATAATAAGAAAAAATAAATCACATCAATATAACTCAGATCTTCTCAACAATTCTTTCATTAATAGGCAGATATTTCTCATACATTCAGTTTCACCCCGCACACGCATCTGCAGGGGTCTGTGCACACAGCTGCAGACTTCCCAAGGTCTCTGTGCACACAACTGCAGGAGCCTTCTCTCTAACCCAAACCATAGACTCTGACTCAAAACATTCTTACATCTAAATGCATTTCATCAACTTCTACTTGATTTCCTATGACTTATGTCTAGACTCATATAGATTTAGAATTTACAATACCATGATCCAAAACCATGGGCAGAGTCCAACATTCACAAAATATCCCATCCCATTACATAATAAGGGGATTTGACCCACCCCAAAACCCATATGACTCAAAATGGACTCCGTGCGAGTATTAGATGTCAGGCCCAAATCGTGCACAATTGTGCTTGTACCAAGTTATGCTCCACTTGGTTGAACCATGCTCACTTGCAATCATCTCACGTTCGCTTGAACAACACTCATCTACACCTTCAAGCCTTGTAAGCCCTTGTGAACATCTGCAATAACTTTCTTATATTTTTCTTCTATGCTGCCCCATAAGTGTTGGTGGCCTGCTTCATGGTATCCCCAATTTCATCAAGGTCCCCTTCAGTATGGACCATGGCTTATGGGCCAACGTATTTATCAGATTTCAACTTCTTTCGCATACCACCTTTCTATGGTTGTCTTCGCTTGGTGGTAAAGGGGGAAGTTGGATCTGTGCCGAGATCACCGCCAAGAATATCATCCCCTCTTATGTCCAGAATCTGTGTATCAGGTTCTATCTCAGTCACGAATGTGACCTTTATGTCCTTCTTTCCTGTTATCTTAGTCATCTTCGCCTCACTTGTTCCTGCCTATGATGTGTCTTCAGGGAGCGGAGTTAACCAATCACTCGGCCAATTGCTGATTATGGCCTCCACATCTTCTTCCTCAACTAGGTAAGACAACTCCTACCAGACCCCCGCGAGGTATTTATTTTCTTGGATGTGTATATGATAGAAGTCCACTTTGAACTCTGCTATTT
Source organism: Pinus albicaulis (assembly GCA_034641835.2). NCBI lineage: Eukaryota > Viridiplantae > Streptophyta > Pinopsida > Pinales > Pinaceae > Pinus > Pinus albicaulis. Next base: position 657,016,134 of record CM076569.1, read on the forward strand.
GGCGATATTTATCCATAATTCTTGGTGATAACTGGGGCTTTTGGTTAATCATTGTCTGCAAGCTCATCTCAAATCCTACCCATAAAACTTATTAGCCATAACCCTAAATGGATCTACCGAATTCCACAGTGAAGCATATTTGGTTGCTTCGCATAGATTGGGGTCCACAGTGTTGAACTGCGACTCCTCAAGTTCTCTCCACTCCATAAATGCAATGAGAAAGAGAATCTACATGTAGTGGAACTACTTGCCTTCTTCTTGTGCTACTCTACAATCGGCGAAGAATTCAACACATAAGTATCCTACCCAATTATAGACTACGCCCTTGGCGCACTCTGCAGCTAAAGCTATGACAGATGCGGAAGCCTACTCTCCATGATTTTTTTCTCATAATATTCCACGCAAGAATTTGCATGGCGAAGCGCACAACTCTATCTGAAATGGAGTTAATTAGATAACCTCGGGTTCCCTTAGTCAACTCATAGTCATTCTTCATCTTATCTGCGAGTTGCTTATCTTGGTTTTTTCCCACAAAATCCTTTGTGGGGTCCGACCCAAGGAAAGGAAGGGTCGTAACTATCCTTATGAGCATTTTAGTAATGGGGATCGTATTCCCTATCCACATACAATCATCATGCGCTAAGGCCAAAATTTTTCACACAGAAATAGTGTTGATAGTACTGCACCTGAAGTGTGGTACGTATAGCATATTGAGTATCTTGGCCTCCTAGATAACCTTCGCCCATTTAAATGGATCTAATCGCCTTATTCCTCCTTTATAGGTCTGCTGGCGCAAATATCTACTGGGATCAACCTGTGGGTATTTTCTCCGATCATTAAAATCCCAATATTCCATCCTAAGCTGAGGCACTTTGGCCAATAAATCTCCTTCCACCAACACCTCATCTAGAATCAATGGTCTAAATACCTTGTACTTCACTGTGTTGGGATATTTCACCAGCTTCTTAGCCTCTGACTTCCAGGGACGAATGTATGGAGGAAACCTAAAGATAGGCTCAACCTCCTTAGCATTGATATTTTCTAGGACTTATTCTTCTTCGTCATCATCTAATTCTATCTCCATGGCATTTTTTTCCTGATCTTGAGATTCCTTACTCCATTGTTCCTATGGGTTTTTATTTCGGGGTGACTGCCTGATGATTGGTTTCTTAGGCTTCACGGATGGTGTTGTGCCCGTAGTCGTCTGCCTTCTGGGAGACTTGGCCCTGTGGCTGTTACTGGCGGTGTTGTCGTCATGGTGTGATCTGCTCCTGATCGGATTGTGTGGCTGGGCCCTGCCTTGATAAATGCTTCTCTCAATGCTATGAAAATGTACTTTGACATGCAACAACTCACTCTGATCTCTTTCAGATCTGCCCATATCTTCCCATTAATTAAATCCCTTCTGCTCCTTTTAGCTATCAAGTCATTTTCCATTCAACTTTTACTTCTTCAACGATCATATTTTGGACGAAATCTGCGATGCTCATTTGCTCAGCGAAGTCCTGCGTCCCTCGATGTAGTAACCTCCAACTATACCCTCCTTCAGACTATCATGTAGTACTACAACTGCGATGAAGTCATCCTCCAATAAAATCCTTCTTCGTCTGGTCATCTCGGTACCTAAAGATCTCCTCCCCCAACACAAGCTTGTTGACTGGGTCTATCCAATCAGGATGTGCCAACATCCTGGGCTCCTTCGTAATGCGAAACAATCCTTCTTTCACTCCTTAAAGAGCCTCATTAATGCACTTCCAACCATCAACGAAGCTATATGTTAATAAGAACCAATCTATCATCTCATCTTAAACCTCGATTCCATGGCGACCCTCTGTTTGAAGATACCATTCTTGAGGTATCGTATCCAAAGAATGAAAGAACATGTGCACCCATTTTGTGTGAGGTTCGACGCCCCAATATGTAGCCCAACGAGCCAAGTGCTCGCAAGGATCCCTCTGACCATCATACTTCTCCGTGATCTTCGTATCAACCTGACTAAATCTTAGCCTTATCATCTAGCAAAAATCCTTCCATCCTTTAAGACTTACCCTGTGCGCGCCCAACCATCGGACTAGAGTAGACCTCAATGTGAAGTCCAAAGCTTCATATCTCTAGTCCTCAGGTACCATTTTCTCAAATTCTCCAAAAAATAAGACAACATTCCCGGGTCCATCTTAAAAAGGCAAGTCGCGCGCTTCCGACCTGAGACATCGCAGAGATTTAGTAACCTTATTACAATGTTTAGTGGTTACTTCATGCAAATGATTCCACCAATGCTCCATCTTTTAATCAAATCTGAAATGCACGAACTATCGTGCTCCCAAAAAATTCTACCATACGCGGTGGGATCGATCTAGTCTTCATCCTGCACATTAAGCTTATATATCTGATCAATCTCAACACCCCCATATTCATGTTAGATAGGCTCTGTAAAGCACACACCTTCAGAAGGATCTAATGGCACAAAAAATTGGGTGCCATTATTTTCAATAATCATCTTCCTCCTCTTTTGGTTAATTATAGCATCCATGTCATAATCCCAGTAAAATCCCAACAACGCAGGATATGAATTACTATCATCAATGATCTCAATCACTTCAAAATCGACCAACACACTAGATCCATTAATATCTATGCTAATCCCCTGCAATTGCCCCATAGGAATAAACTTCTGCTGATTTTCCATCCTCAACTGAATTGGTGACCATTGCATCTTAGGCCATCCCATCCACACCCATGTCTGCTTTGAAAAAACGTTGGCATATGCTACTAGATCTAGAATGACTTGATGCATCTCATAATCTTTGATCTGCATAGTCAAATGCATCTCCTAGTCGGTTCTCTTCTTGTTCTTGTATACATTGTTTACTGTGTGTTGTTCTAGCTACAACCTTTCCTTGCCAGCGCAATTATCTATTAACGCCTGCAACCCTTCTACAACCCTTTGGTACCTTAGCAATTTCATACACATCTCTAAGAAGGATGCCAAGATAGACTGATCAACTCCCTTTACTTCAAAATTCTCCTTAAGCTTGTTCTCCAATAGAAACAACTGTCCTGGCGAGTCTTTAGGGGTCATAAATGTCTTCCTCGCTTCCATTAATGTTTATTTATTGCACCTCACATTAAATCCAACATTCTTATCATCGAATTTTCTTACCCAGGTCTCCGTCATAGTATTTCTTCCTTCTGCATGGTCTCCTCTGGTATTCACACCACTACGCATTACTAACGCTTGGATCTGCCTGGCGTGGTTCATCCCTCATTATTTGTATATTCTAAGTCGACTGCTCATTGCACTTCTCCTACATTTTAGCTAAAAAATGGGACATTGTTTGATTTCATGAACAAATTATTGGCAATCCTTACAGGAAGGTGCAGTAGGATTGTGAAAATCCTTGGAAAAATGTCTAGCTTGTTTGTAGTTGTAACATATCATTTGGCCTCATCCATGACCTGCGCCTCCTCCTCAGCCAAGCCCTCGACCTAGGAAACCTTCTCATGCAATCGACGAACCTACAGCTTCGCGACCTTCTACATGTATTCACTATGCACCAGGACTGTTATGCATCATTAGATCATAGCTCTTACAATGTTTCTCATCATATCCCACCGAACTACAGAAATTTCAGAACAATTTCTTCGATGATCTGATAAAATTTTGCAACAGGTGATAATAGTCCTTAGAATGTTGGCCTGCAACTTTGCATAAGATACACCATACATGGGGCCCTACACTTGACCCTGCGCCCGATCCAAGCTTCAATGGACTCGGCATCCCAACATTTAAATATTCTCTATAAACAGGGCACTGCTCTTTATAGTGACCCTTCGCTTTGCATTTGATACACCAGACCTCTGTTCTTATTTCTGGGCGAACCTCCATTCCCTTCTTTAGATCCTGGAGTTCCATATGTAGGCTCGCCAACTGGGTTTGTATCTGTTGCACCCCTATGCTTGTATCAACTATTGACGAAGATTCCAGCTTCATCACTATCTCCAATGCTTTAGTCTGAGTGGAAAACTTCTATTATGACAATGGAAATTTGAGATGAGGAAACAACACATAAATGAACCATTATCTATGTTATTCATCTGGGATATTGAAGCTAATTTGGATCAATAATGTGTTAAATCATTGATCTACCTCCCATATAGTCTCATTAGCTAGCTGCTTAATCTCCTTGATCTCTGTGATACATTGGGACTACAACTACCACCTGCGCTTTCTTCATGTTTTCATCTGTAACATTTTGGAAACTCCATATTGCTTCTACCACAAACCAGAACTGTTCAAGATCATCTATTCCCTTGAATACAGGCATCTTTGGGGGTTGGGCCATGGTAAATGGGGGAGGTGGAGGTGGAGGTGGAGGAAAAAAATGGAACGGAGTGATGACGAGGGTGGGAGGTTGGGGTATCTTTGTAGTTCTCTGGTGACTCTCAGATCTAAGACTTCTTGGGGTAGCGAGGTTGTTTTCTCTTTCTCCAGACCCAAACATCAAACTATATTCCCTTTCAACATACGTTCCTCAACTGGTCCTAAACCTTTTCCGCTTCACGTAGCACCGGGTTCTCTTTCTTCTCACATCAATCTGATTGCATCCATAGTACACCCTTTTCACATAATAGCATTCTAATCCATAACTTAAGTGAATTTAGGTACTTAAATCTGAGGCTTTTGAATAACTTACACTCTGCTTCTCTATTAGACACATAATTCTTTATCGTGAACTCCATGATAAACCCTCCAAGGATATTTTCTATCCAATAATCAACACTCTCGCAATCTCATTATCATTATTTTTCAACTTCTCAATCAGATCTGGGGTCCACACAATTAGCTTATTATTGAACCGACCAGTTTATGCAGTTAGTCTTAAGATCCACTTATACAACTCACTAGAAAACAATGTGAAAAATATCTTGTATTGATATGTATAGATATACTTCTGTAATCAATGTTCAGTAGAGATGCATGGGTTTTTATTCTCTTGCATAGTAAACTCATGTTCTTTCAAACTTACCCAATCTTCGATCTCTTTCTTAGATGGATTTCACATCCAACTATCCCTCAGAAAGATCTTGGTCCCAGTAACATAACCATTTGTTGGCTTTATGGGGCTTTGACCTAGGTTCAAAGTGACTGCAAAGTCCAAAAATACCCACTATTACCAACCCTTTCAGCAATGATCTGCTTGCGCAGAACAAAGTCTCACCCAAGGAAATATAGGGGGATGATAGAAATAATTTTCTGCATCCATAGGATAGAGGATTGTGGCTATAATGCTTTTCCTTCTTATCAACTCATCGCAGATCAAATCTATCAATACTATAGGCGTTGTTCAGCACATCTATTGAACTTACTACATATTGCATGATCTCACTTATTTATGAATTAAATAATGTAAATAACCATAAAAAATACTGCGCTATTCAATTACAGATCAAAACCCTTATTCATCATAGACAGTCATAAACACTAAGAAAAAAACAAACACATCAATATAACTCAGATCTTCTCAACAGTTCTTTCATTAATAGCCAAATATTTCTCATACATTCAACTATAGGGGTATGCCCACACAGTTGTAGACTTCCTAAGGTCTTCGCGCACATATCTGTAGGAGCCTTTTCTCTAACCCAAAACACAAACTCTGACTCAAAATAGTCTTACATCCAAATTCATTTCATCAAATTCTACTTGACTGCATATGCCTTCTATCTAGACTCCTTATATAGATTTGGCATTTACAATACCATGATCGAAAACCATGGGTGAAGTCCAATGTTCACAAAATATCCCATCCCATTACATAATAAGGGGCTTTGACCCACCCCAAAGCCCCTATGACTCAAAATAGACTCCATGTTGCTCTCCTCGATCTGCAGAGTCTTTCTTTGCTGCTTTCTTCGAGGGGATTCCATCTTAAACAACTAGCTTCTTGTGGTCATTGTTTTTCTGAAATAAATATTTTAAGGACTTACACATAGCATATGGAGTTGCCTTTCCATGAATATTTTAGACAATATGTTCTTGAACTCCTTCCAATATAATCCTTATTGCCTTTGCTACTTTCTTCTTCCATGCATCCAAATTTTGAGCATTAGTTGCTGCGAGCCTGGGAATATCATTGTCTATTAACTCCTTCAGCCCGTTGTCTTTCAACAATTATTCCATCCTTTCCTTCCAAGCTATGTAATTCAAACTACCCTCAAGGCCATATTCAGTTCTCAATCCAAAAAAAGACATCTTGATCCTGTTGCTGGTCCTGAAGAGTAGATCTGCAAATTCGATTGACCTACTAAAAAAAAAATCGTATTATTCTCTTCTATAGTGATTCCTGTTCTAATACCATGTAGATTCAAAATGATATTTGAAATATGCTAAAAAAAAAAATACTTGAATCTACTCTACAAATTGCATAAACCAATAATGATTGCATATTCACATGAAAAAGAAAGAGAAAGAATTTCAATCACACAACCCAAAGATTTATCTGGGGAAAGCCTCACCTAAAAACCCCATTATCTATGTATTTCATAAGTCAAAGAATATGAGAAAAATACAATGCTTCTCTCAGGATTGAGAGCTCTCTGCACTATCTCTGTCCGTCTCAATGATTCTTGGGCTAGCTTGGTTCAATACTTAACCAATTTTCTGCCCTGTAGGATCCCTATTTCGTTGCGCAGTTTCCTAGGGAATTAGGCCCATATTAACAACGAAATTATCCAATAATTATTGCAAAATACATCAAGTCTCTTACTCTGACTCCATGCACCACCTGTACAATCGGATGATTATACAAATAATAGTACGCTTCCCTTTAAATCCAATCTCAACCGGGTATTTCTCATAACGAACATGCATGAGTTATTTTTAGCGAAATATAGGTTATTTGATTGATCTTTGCATGTGAATTAAATCAGATTTAATTCACTGGACCTCTCGCTAGTTCCTCCATTAGTTAGAACTAGTTAAACTGGTTTTAACTCAAATAAATTAAGTTGATTAATTACAACTCAAAATAAACTCAACCACAACTCTTAAAATGTAGGATACACTCTACACACCTCTAGTTTGGACCTCAACTCAAATTAGCTGAACTAAATAAGTCATCCTGACTTAGTTAACTTGTACAACCTGTCATGTGATGTGGAATTACAATTTACTTCTAATTTAATTAAGGGAATATTAAATTAGAATCCTTCGATGCCATTTTTATGATTTATTGTTGCCATTTTCAATAGTTCCTAGTGCAGAGTTAACACACATGCAACAGAGGACTACCCAAAATGAATTTCTAGGTCGGAGGAGCACAATCAACAGAGGGGAGCGAACTTGATTAATGCAGAACCGCGAGAACCTGAACTAGCTCTGATGTCAAATATTAACATAGTTACTTGAGGAGGAAAAAATACCTAAGTTTACTTTAGGGCCATCAAGCAACCAATGGTAATTAAAAATGCTTCACCAAAACACTCTTATGACTCTAAACAACAAAAGTAGTATTATGGAGATGCTATAGATTATCAAAAAAATGATACTTACTGGTAACCAATAGGGGGATCAACCTGAACTATTGAATATGAGAAGTCCAAGGCTCCCACAAGACATCTCCCAACCCGTGGTGGAATGTTTCAAATTGTTATTGTATATCACGAATGATGAGAAAGTGTTGGAGCAGTTGCCGAAGACAAATAGGGCTATTGTTAAAGACAAGGAACTATTGGAAGGGATCATCTCTTCAAATAAGCCTGAGAGACATTTTAGACGGGTTCAATGGAAAAATAAAAGGATGAGGTGGGAATTTCGTGTTGATGCTCAAATTGCAGGGTTCCAGATCAAGCTTTCTATGTTATATTTGGGCTCAGACATAAACATTCCATTGAAGAATAGCTAGGAAGCCTTGGGAAGACCCAAACTAGCATTCTCCCTGATCTAGATGCAAATGGCTAATCAATAATTCATCCTTCCAATAGGACAATTGGAGGATGTGGAAGTGGATATAGCGGGAGCAAAGACATATGCATACTTTGAAGTCATAGACATCATGTGAGATAAAGAACCCTATCCTACATTGCTAGGGATAGTATGCAGTGATTGATCTAAAAAGGGAAACAATGACTTTCGAGGTGGATGACGTCAGGGTGATTCACCTGCTTTATCCCTACCAAGGTCCTAGATTTACAGATCCAGTAGATGACAGAGAAGAGCCTAACTTATTGGATCAATTATATTGGCTCACAGAAAGGAAGAAAGAAGACTATATCAATCCTACAACAGATAGGTCTATTAGCTAGAGGAGTGTTCAAATTTTAGAGGTTGTTTCATATGCCACATGGGATGATTGGCAACAAGGAGGTCATGAGATACACTCTAGACAATGTGCAATTGTTCTTCGTGTCCACTAGGTCGGTACAGAGGTACATGACTTCCACACTTTTAATGGTATGGACTTTGTCCTTTATTTGTCGATGAAGTTGATTTGAAGAGTGTAGAGGCACACTAGATACCCTTAATAGATGTCTCCCTTCAAGCGACGATGACAAGGTGGTGGGAAGTTCATCACAACAATCTCCAAGGGTGGGAGACATTTAAGTCCGCATTGATATGTCGATTTGGGTACTCATAGGGTTGCTTGGTCAATTTTCCTAAATATGAGGGGTATATTGATTCCAAATAACATATTCAGAAATGCAGGGATAGGTGGACCAAAGAGGGAATTTGTGAGAATATGTGGGTGCATTGGTTCGTTCACAATTTGGGAAAATTCCCCTAGGTTTGGTATCCTAAGGAAGATATAAAAAGGAAAAATAATGGGTGGGACCACACGACAACCCAGTTTGCTCGTGATTTCTCCTTTACAGAAGAAGATGATAGTATGGCAGTTTCCTTGAAAGCAGTCAAGAGGGCCATTTTCCTGTTAGGAGAACCTGTTGAGGACCATTGTGACCAATATGTCTTCAAGCACATTTATGACTCATGATCCCATGAAGTTGTGGCTTGCGGGAAGGTAAATCCCAAACCCAACGATGATGAATTTGAAGGATTAAGGCACTTAAATTTTAAGGAGTCCAAAGGAGAACGAGACATAGAGGATGGTCCTGTCACAACCGGTCCACATCTACAACCTATGAAATTTTGGAAGAAGAACATCGGGACTGAAGAGAGCTAAAATGGATTTTATTGGTAACTATTGGGATGAGAAAACTACTAAGGAGATATTTGATATTTTGAAGGATTATGAGGATCTTTTTCCTATTTCTGTTTCATAACTCAAATGAATTAAACGAGATTTGGGAGAAATGACGATTGTGCTAAATCTGAATGCAATACTAGTGAAACATCTACCATATTGATTAAACCCAAAAGTCAAAGAGAAGGCAAAGAGGGAAATCGACAAGATGATGATATTTGGCCTCATATTTATAGTTGATGAAGCCGAGTGGGTTAATATGATTGTCATACATAATAACAAATATTCTAAAGAGATCAAGGTTTGTGTAGAATATAGGAGTTTGAAAAACGCCTGTGCCCACGACCCCTTTCCTACTCCTTTCAGTGATGAGTACTGTATAACATTGCAGGTAATGAGGCATATTCGTTAACTAATGGTTTTTCCAGCTATCACCAAGTTCGCATTGCAGAAGAAGATAAGACAAAAAATACCTTCACAATTGAATGGGGATCATCTTATGCTTATCATGTCATGTCGTTTAGGTGGAAGAATGCACCTACAATTATTTCAAGGATTGTGATTGTTGAATTTCGTGACTACATTCATAAGTTCCTTGAGGTATACATGGATGATTACATAATATGCAACATATTGAAGAGGCACTCCAACTTACTCAGGGTAATGTTTGATCGTTGTAGAAAATTATAAATTTCTTGGAACTTAAAAAAATGCATTTTCACTATCCCCTTTGGAATGTTGCTGGGTTATATAGTTCTCAAAGAGGGAGTATGTGTTGAACCTGCCAAGGTTGCATTAATTTTAAATATGTCACCACCAATTAGTGTAAAATAGTTAATATCAACTCTAGGGCACATAAGATACTATCACAAGTTCATTCGTAATTATGCCCTAATTACTGCTCCATTGGAAAAACTGCTGAAGAAATCAGAGCATTTTCCTTGGAATGCTGATTGTGATACTACCTTTGACACATTAAAGGAGAAGCTTGCAAGTGCGCCAATGTTGGATTACCTAGATTGGATAAATAATTTCATGTCCACATTGATGCGCTAGGGATCACTCTGGGAGCTATTTCGGTCCATCCCAGAGATGGTAATTTGGATCACCCAATTTATTTCGCCCGTAGAAAACATTCTATTACAGAGAAGAACTACAAAATGAATGAATGTAAATCTCTTGATATGGTTTATTAGTTGTAGAAATTTAGACATTATATTTTGGGTGGTCCCTTTAAGTTCTTTAATGACCACTCTACACTGAAGTATCTAGTAAAAAAGGCTATCTTAGAAGGGAGAATTTGTAGATGACCCTTTATATTTCAAGAGTTTACATTTGAAGTCATCATGAAGTTAGGATGGAAAAATGTGGGACTTGACCATTTCTCTAGGCTAGAGTCAGGTGAAGTAGGAGGGTGAGTGGATGACCAACTACCAAACACAAATTTGTTTTGGGTTGAATTCATCCCTGATTACTTGGAAGACATTACGCTATTCTTGGCCACTGGAAAATACTCGAATGAGTACCCAACAACCCAAAGGATGCATATGGTGGTTTGAGCCACGAATTACTAGTTGATCGCAAGCCAATTGTAAAAAATGGGGCTTGATCAGATACTACGACGATGTGTCCTCAACCATGAAAAGGAGGATGCGCTATGGTAGTTCCATTCTAGAGTTACGAGAGGAAATGTAGGGGGAAAATATATTGCAAGAAAAGTATTGCAGTTAGGGATATGGTGGACCACACTCTTCAAAGATGCAAATGAGTATGTTAAGAAATGTGATGTCAAGAAATGGGTGGTGGCCTTCGCATAAGGATGAGCTTCCCATGCATCCTGTATCCACACTCTAAGCTTTTGAGAAGTGGGTTTTTTTATTTCGTGGGGTCTACTAATCCTTCGACGCACCACTCTCATGCTTGATACATTATTACTTCTACATACTACCTGACCCATAGACTGTACTGCTGATACTAATGCACGATTCATTTTTGAAAATATTATCACTCGATTTGGGTGCCTGCGGAGCCTCACCAACGACCAAGGGACTCACTTTATAAATGAAATGATCATTGTATTTCTACGGAACTGATCCAACATCATAATATTATTCCCTATCATCCAAAGGAAAACGATATTGTCAAAGATTTCAATAAGATCCCGGAGAAGGGACTCACCAAGGTTTGTTATGCCAACATAGATGACCGGGATGAGAAGGTACCAAATACCTTATGGGCTTACTGTATCACCATAAAATGAATGCATAAATATGCCCCATTCCAACTCGTTTATGGTTGAGAAGCTATGGTACTTGCTGAATTTATTGTTCCCAACCTCTTTATTTCACAGTCTAATCAAATGATAGAGGATGAGTCACTTGACGAGAGAGTGAACAAACTATGGGAGTTAGATGAAGCAAGGTTTTTAGTTTATTTTCACCAAATTATCGAGAAGGAATGAAAAAAGAATGGCATGATCGATACATAGAGAGGAAATCCTTCACAGTTGGGGATCAGGTTCTACTCTATGACAATGTGTTTCTGAAGCATCCTGGGAAGATCCAAATGCATTAGTTAGGCCCGTTCATTATTGCAGAAGTGAGAGACTCTAGATTTTATAAGCTTGCGCAATTGGATGTGATTCTGTTTCCAGGATGGGGAACGACGCATGCCTAAAGCCTTTCCATGGCCCCAAAACTTATTAATTACTTTTTTGATCTTTGAAATGGGATAATAGTTAGACTATGGTCGAGTTAATTAGGTAGCTTTATGGTGGAGTTAGTTATGTCAGTGGGTTAGTTGCGAATAAATGTACTTGTGTCTGGTGTGTTAGTCTAGTTAAGCGCATCCCTCCATAACTAATTGTGGCTAGGGGAACGCATGTGGTATTCATCTTGTCCATCATAATCAATAAAACTTTCTAGAGTCTTTTTTATTTTTATTTAAATCATTCCTATAATATCCCTGCCTCATTCTGGTTATCCACTTTTTAATTTTGTCGTTATTTCGTAGTAATTGGCCATAATGATCACTCGCCTTTTGAGTTTTTGCGTCATCCGCCTCAAGTCCAGGTCACAATCGCCGTTAATACCACAATTCGAATCGTTTATAACAAGTTTCCGTATTTATTGGTTAAAAATTCTAATCATAAGCATTGTCTCAAGTATCTCTATATAGTCTATATGGAAATATTGAACTCTACATTGTAAAAGGTTAGGTGGTTGAGCTACTCACTTTGGAGCCAGTGTCGAATTCTCCTGGTTCTCAGTTCAAGTTCCCGAACTCCTGTGTCCTAGGAAGCACTCCCTGACCCAACCACTCAGTATGTCGCCAAAATTTAGTAAATAATTTCCGACGTTGATTCCTTCAAGGCAGCCCTTCACCATGTTACAGGGGAATCACAAGAAATATTCACAAATTTTCATCATTGGTTTGGTTTTCACGCTAGAAATAATCAACTAATCTATGCATTGCGTCAATAGACTCATTAATTTTTCAACTAAGCTTTGCTCATGAATGACTTGACTAGCAAAAGGATTTTCTCGCACAAATGGACTCACTTGAGAAGCAAATCCAACAGATTGAAGATGACTCTCGTGCCACCAAGGCTCTATTGTGCAACCTCAAACCACATGGATAGATTCATTTTCAAAAGTTGCGGTAGCTCAATGCTGAAGCTGAGAAAAAATTGAATTCCCTCATGAACACCCGACTTTCCCAACTCATTTCCGAACTTACCACGTCGTTTCTTTACCAAGCTGTTGTTATGCTGGATTCTTGGTGGTCAACGATCGTTGAATACACTCAGTTCATTTTGAGATTCAACAAGAAGATCCTAGTGAAAATTAAGCACCTACACTAGGATGGAGCCTCAGGCTATTTTTAGGTGGAAATATATCTTTAGAATGCATGAAAAAATTCTATCTATAGATGGTGAGAAAATTATATTTATAGACGATGTTCTATTTTTAGATGTATGTGTGAGTTCTATTTATAGATCGCATGTCTATTTATAGATGCATGTCAACTATTATTATCCCTTAATAATAGTTGGGCAATAAATATTAATCTATTCTCATGGAGCACTTGGAATTAGTTAACTAAAGTGGCAAACTAGTTAGCTAAAGGAATTTCGAGTTCAAAGGTTGGTTGGTGGGACATGCAAGTGGACTTAGTTGTAACAGAGTGATTCGAAGTTGTAACAGAGTTGGATGTGTAGTTATGTGAGTTGTAAAGTAGTTTAAATCAGTTAAGTGAGTTAAAATCAGTTGTGCTAGTTGTAAATGAAGATACACTAGTGAGAGATTAGTGAATTAATTATTAATTAATTCACAATCAGTGGTCTCACATGCAACTGAAGATTTACTATTGTTAACTACATGCATGTCAGATCTAGTGGAGACCCAATTGAGATGTAGGTGAAAGGGGCAGTCGACTATCAGTTGTACTATATTGGGTTACACTCATGCAAGCCAAATACACATTGGATATGCTCATGGGGATTGCACAATCAAGGAGGGCATGATTGCATAGAATTAGTCTTTGTAATCATCTTGGATTGTGCAGTGGAGGCAGGCTATTGGGAGGCAGAAATTTGGCTAAGGCATTTGCCAATTTCTGCAAGACAGTGCGAGACGATTGTATATTGTACTAAGAGCTCTTGGATTAGAGTTTTGTATGAAATTGTTTCATCCATGATATATACATAATATATGATAGTGGGGTTTTTAGCTTTATGCTTTCCCGATAAAAACATCTGTGTTATGTGTGATTGATCTTTCTTCTTGATATTGCAATTGGCAATCATGTTTTAAATTTCGTAAGAATTTTTGTAGAAGCGATTCTGTATTTAACAGTGGCATATAATTGTTAGACCAGGAGAATTTAGGAAATACATAATTTTTATTAAATTTCTACATGGTATCAGAGCACAGAAGATTGCAATTTTGAAGCAGGAGTTGAGTTTGTTGGTGGAAAAAATTCGAATTTGCTGCAAGAATTTCTTAGTGCTATAATTGAGTAAACATCGAAATGACTTTCAATGGCTTGCAGCTAGAGTATGCACTCGAGAGAAGCTCGAAATACATTGCCTGGAAGGACAAGATGGAGGCGGTGCTCGAAGATAATGGCTTGAAGGAATTAATTGACAGTGATGTTCCTAAGCCCTCTTCGACGGATGCTACATTACTTGATGCATGGCAAAAGAAAGTGGCGAAGGCGAGAAGGATTCTGTTGGAAGGTGTATGAGACCACACTGTCTCAAGCCTTCATGGGAAAGCCACACCATATGCTATGTGGAAGGCTTTGACGGATCTTTTCCAAAGCAGCAACGACCATATGAAATTGGGGTTGAAAGATAAACTCAGAAAGATCAAGATGGAAAAGGGAAACAATATTCCAAAGTATCTCACAAAGTTTGTCCAATGTCAGGATGAACTGGGGAGTGTGGGAATCACTATTGCTGATGATGATTTGGTGAGCTTGGCTCTCTTGGGACTTCCTAAGAGTTGGCACAGTTATGAAGACTATGTCAATGGAAGGGAAAAACTGCCGGATTGGGAACGACTGTGGTCAGATCTAGTGCAGGAGGAGTTCAGGCGGAACACCAGAGATGGCTCTTCATCAAAGCATGATGATGAAGAGGATTGTGCTTTAGCTGCCAAGGCAGGGAAAGGGAAGGGGAAGAAATTCCATTCAAAATCCGAGTTTAAAGGCAAGAAGCTGGATTTGTCCAAGGTGAAGTGTTTTCACTGTCACAAACATGGGCATCTCGCTACTAACTGTTCGCAGAACAAGAAGAAAAAGAAGGCTGTTGGAGCTGCGGCTGGTGAGGCCCTTGCCTCGCAATTTGAACTTGATTTTTCTTTGATCGCATGCATGGTGTCAAGTGCATTGGGATCAGTGTGGTATATGGATAGTGGTTCTTCCTTCCACATGACAGGAGATAACGATATTTTCAGTGACTTGGAGGAGAAAGATCTCCAAATGCATAAATAGAGATGGGCGACGATGGACGATACAGTGTGACCGACATTAGTACCATTACCTTTGAGAGGGAGTCGGGTAAAACCATTTCAATTGAAAGATGTTTTGCATGTTCCAAGTCTGAAGAAAAAATTGGTCTCAGTCGCATTGTTGGAGGACAAAGGCTATGACATTGTTTTCAGCAATGGAAAAGCTTTCTTGCGACATAAAACAATGGGTCAATCCAAGAGGATAGGGATTCGAGTTAAGAATCTCTACAAGCTAGAGGTAGATGGCTGTGCTGCCATGATAGGAAAGGCAAAAAAAGTGGTGAGCCGGGATGTGGGCGAATTATGGCACATGCGATTGGGCTATCTTCATCATGGAGCCTTCAAAGTAATGCAACAAATATCTACTGGACTTCTAATGTGAACACTTGCTTAGTTAGATCAGTGCAAGGGTTGCACCATGGGGAAGTATGTAAATTCCACCTTTCATGAAAAGGAGAACCGTGCTTCGGTGATCCTAGAGAGAGTTCACATAGACGTGTGTGGACCATTTTCGGTTGCTTCAACAACAAAAACATAGGTATTATGCTATTTTTGTTGATGACTTTTCTCATAAATGTTGGATCTTTTTCATGCATAAGAAGGATCAAACATTCTCAAAGTTCTGTGAGTTTAAGGAATTGGTGGAGAAAGAGTCGGAGAAGCAAGTGAAGGCTCCGAGGAGTGATAATGGTGAAAAATACATCTCTAACGAATTCAAAGACTTCTGCAACAAAGAAGGAATTCGAAGAGATCTCATAGTGCCTCATAACCCACAACAAAATGGGGTTGCAGAGAGGAAGAACAGAATGATCGTGGGTGTAGCACGAGCAATGCTGCATGATCAGGGCCTACCAATGCATTTTTGGGTGGAATCATGCAACACTGTGGTTTATGTGCAAAACCATTGTCCTCATAGAGTACTCGGCATGAGTACACCTGAAGAAGCTTTCACTGGTAAGAAACTAGATGTTTCTCACTTTAAGATTTTTGGCTCATCTGTTTATGTGCATGTGACCAAGAACTCCAAGAAGAAGCTGGAGCCGACTGCTTAAGTTGGGATATTTTTGGGGTACACAGAAACACCCCATAATTATCATGTATCTTTGCCTAACAGTGAGATGACTATTATGTGATGGGATATAAAATTCGATGAGGGGAAGGCCATGCGGTTATCGCTTGAGAGGGAGCTGGACTTACATGCAGAGGAGGAGCTGTTGGTTCCCAAATATGAGTCTCTAGATGTGGATCAGCCACAGGACGAGTTTCATGGAGTGGAGGAGTCCACTCACACAGAGCCAAACATCAGAACTGACAGAAGGCATACCACAGAAGCTGATAGGCTGAGACTTGATGCTGCGTAGAATGTAGGAGCCCCTACTTCATAGTGTAGACAAAGACAATTTCTTGACCAATTTACTGGATACATGGCTCTCATGAGCAAATGTATTGTGACTGAGCCATCTTCCTTTCAGAAAGCAGTGCAGGAGCCCACATGGGTAGATGTAATGGTGGAGGAGTATGAATCCATTGTCAGAAACAATGCTCGGGAAATTGTTCCAAGGCTGGTTGATAAATTAGTGGTAGGTTCGAGATGGATCTATAAGGTAAAGCAAGCTGCTGATGGGAGTGTTGAGAAATACAAGGCCAGATTTGTGGCCCGGGGCTTCTCACACATTGAGGGGATTAATTATGAAGAAAAATTTGCACCTGTCGCACGATATTCTTCTATAAGGACCATCCTTGCTCTCTTAGCGCAGATGGGTTGGCACATTCATCAGATGGATGTGAAGACTGCATTTCTTAATGGGATCATTGAGGAAGAAGTGTACATTGAGCAGCCTGAAGGATTTGAGATCTTCAGTAGCGAGTCGCATGTGTGCAGACTCAAAAGAGCGTTGTATGGGCTGAAGCAAGCACCCCGTGCTTGGTACACTCGGATAGACAACTATTTCACCGGACTTGGCTTCACCAAGAGAAAGGCGGATGCAAAACTATACCAAATTGTGGTGGAGGGTAAGATTTTAATCATTGTTCTTTATGTTGATGATTTAATACTGACCGGTGATGAGCAGCTGATACACTCATGCAAGGACGACCTTGCAAAGGAGTTCGAGATGAAGGATATGGGCCCCCTTCATTATTTCCTTGGATTGGAAATATGGCAGCGAAATGGTGAAATTTTTGTGTCTCAAGACAAGTATGCAAGGGAGATACTGGGTAAGTTTCATATGGAGGGCTGCAAACCCATGGATAATCATCTTCCAAGAAATTGGAGGAAAGAGGACGCTACATCTAGAGAGGTAGTGGATGCTACTGTCTATAGACAGTTAGTGGGTTCGCTAATGTATTTCGTGAATACGAGACTAGACATATGCTATGCGGTTAACCAGTTAAGTCAAGCGATGGTTAAGCCTACCAAGCTCTTTTGGAAGGCAGGCAAGCATGTCCTGAGATACCTGAGGGGCACATCTGAGTATGGCTTGTGGTATAGATAGACAGATGAGGTGAAGCTATATGGCTTCACGGATGCAGATTGGACGAGCAACCCAACGGACGGAAAGAGCACATCAGGAGGGATCTTTAGTATCAGATCTACAACTGTTTCTTGGTACAGCAGGAAACAAAGATCCTTGGCACTCATTTCAGTAGAAGAAGAATACATGGCAGCAAGTCAAGCTGCATGTGAGGCTATCTGGATGAGAAATATCCTAGTTGGTTTGTTTGGTTCTCATTTAGATCCGACAGTGATTCATTGTGATAATTAGAGTTGCATTAAACTCTCAATTAATCCTGTGTTTCATGATAGATCTAAGCATATAGATATTCGGTATCATCATATCAGAGATTGTGTGCAGCGGAGGATCATGTTGCTTCAGTACACTCCTACGAAAGATCAAGATGCAGATATTTTGACGAATGAGCTCACCAAGAGCAAATTCGAATACCATAGAGACAGGATTTGGGTGAAGGATGATCCATTTCTTGTTGAGAGGGAGTGTTGAGATTCAACAAGAAGATCCTAGTGAAAATTAAGCACCTACACTAGGATGGAGCCTCAGGCTATTTTTAGGTGGAAGTCTATTTTTAGAATGCATGAGAAAATTCTATTTATAGATGATGTCTATTTATAGATGGTGAGAAAATTCTATTTATAGATGATGTTCTATTTTAGATGTATGTGCAAGTTCTATTTATAGATGCATGTCGACTATTATTATCCCTTAATAATAGTTGGAAAATAAATATTAATCTATTCTCAGGGAGCACTTGGAATCAGTTAACTGAAGTGGCAAACCAGTTTGCTGAATGAATTTCGAGTTCAAAGGTTAGTTGGTGGGACATGCAAGTGGACTTAGTTGTAACTGAGTGATTCGAAGTTGCAATAGAGTTGGATGTGTAGCTATGTGAGTTGTAAAGTAGTTTAACTCAGTTAAGTGATTTAAACTCAATTGTGCTAGTTGTAACTAAAGATACACTAGTGAGTGATCAGTGAATTAATTATTAATTAATTCACAATCAGTGGTCTCACATGCAACTGAAGATTTACTACTGTTAACTACATGCATGTCAGATCTAGTGGAGACCCAGTTGAGATGTAGGTGAAAATGATAGTTGACTATCAGTTGTACTATATTGGGTTGCATTCATGCAAGGAAAATACACATTGGATATGCTCATGAGGATTGTGCAATCAAGGAGGGCATGATTGCATTTAATTGGTCTTTGTAATCATCTTGGATTGTGCAGTGGAGGCAGACTGTTGGAAGGCAGAAAATTGGCTAAGGCATTTGCCAATTTCTACAAGACAGTGTGAGACGATTGTATATTGTACTGAGAGCTCTTGGATTAGAGTTTTGTATGAGATTGTTTAATGATCCATGATATATACATAATATATGATAGTGGGGTTTTTAGCTTTATGCTTTCCCGGTAAAAACATCTGTGTTATGTGTGATTGATCTTTCTTCTTGATATTGAAATTTGCGATTGTGTTTTAAAATCCGCAAGAATTTTTGTAGAAGCGATTCTGTGTTTAACAGTGGCATATAATTGTTAGATCAGGAGAATCCAGACAATACATAATTTGTATTAAAT
Source organism: Pinus albicaulis (assembly GCA_034641835.2). Taxonomy (NCBI): domain Eukaryota; kingdom Viridiplantae; phylum Streptophyta; class Pinopsida; order Pinales; family Pinaceae; genus Pinus; species Pinus albicaulis. The sequence goes on from CM076569.1 coordinate 657,035,443, forward strand.
TTCTACAGTTCAAAATCAAAACCATCAAGTCTGTGCCTAATTTGGGTCCTTCATTTGAAGGTGAACCTGCGACATGAGAAGGAATGACTCAGGAAGAAGTAGCGCAAACATAAGCACATCAACAATTAAGGAACCAACAATATCAACCAAGGATTGACTCGGGGACACATCAATCAATTGTGGTCGGGTCCTATTGGGTCCTTCGTTTTTGGGGACATAATTTTGACACATTTTGATCGAAAGGAGATTTCACAGAAATTAGCCAAAGAAAATAAAAAGAATCAACCAAGATCCGTTAGACATTGAAGTTGACAAGATGAAAGTGTGAAAAAGTGTGAGCGAAGTGGAGTTCACATGAATCGATGAGGAGAGAAGGAGAAGTTGAAGTTGAGTCATAGAAGTTGTCAAGGAGGAAAGTGTGTGGTATCCAAAGGGATAACTGGCAGTTCAAGCGAGTGAGGTTCGCGAAGGAAGTCTATAAAACCTAAGGGAAAAGATAACATAACAAAGAGGTGAGGACCATATACCAAGGTGTTGTCTCTGTGTCAAATGAAGCCTTATCATTTCCCTACTCATCTCTCTCTCTAAACTAGATTGTGTAATGATAAGTTTGATTTTTCCTTAAAGACTACAGTACTAGAATGCAATGATATAATATGTTTTTCTGGAATGAGAATTGTGGGATTGTTCTATCTCTCTGAATGCGTTGAAAATTGTATGGGCCCCTTTTAAATTTTCTTTTGCATGAATCCGAATGTTACTTGTCTCTCTAGTTGTATCATAAATCTCTACTTTCCACATGTTGCATGCTTGCAGATAATATTTTCTAGTGTAGATGCGGATATTTAATTGTCTCCTTAAGGCATGTTCTTGAACTCTTTCCTATCTAAACCTCGACACGCCTCGAGTGAGATGTCATACTTCTTGATGAATAAGGTGGAAATGTTGGTATTCGACTAGACTACAACAACAAATCCTTTATTAGCCCCTGAGTTTGAACTCAAGGTTTCTATCTATCGCAATTTTGAGCCAACAAAACACAAGAACGAAACACTCCATTTTAAAATTTTGTTTAAAGTTGTATCCATACACAATTTTAAATATAAATATTCCCAATTCGATTAAAAAAATATTAAAATTATTTACAAAATACATTATTTACACCGAGAACTTTAAATTATACAACATAATATAAAAGAAAATACACATTCCTATAGAACGAGGCACACTAACCAATAATATTAATTAATATGTAATTTAAATATATTACTTTTAAATTAAAAAAGGGTGGGGGTAATATTACATTTATAAAGAAAGCAACCATGTGTAAATTTATAGGTTGAACTTTTCAAATTATAGTGAATTTTATATTATATATATATTTTTTAATATATTAATTTTTTATATTGCATAACTATTTTTAATTAATTATTATATATGTAAAACAAATATTACCAGTTCATTATTTATTTTTGGAAAATGATTTATTATAATGCAATTTAAATGTATTATTGTTAGGAATTATGATTGACTTTTTGTATTTAGGTAATTTTATATCATTTTAAAAATTTTATTATATAGTTATAATTTAGGTTTAAGTTACAATTATAATTAGGTATTTGATGTAAATGAAATTAAATAATATGGGAAGTAAGAGGTTTTCTAAAAATATTTTTAAGTTTGGCTAAAACTATCACTTTCGATTTAAGTGGGATGACATAAAGATTTCAAGTCTTAACTCTAGACTATTAGGGAATAAAGGAAGAGATTATTTAGCATAATAATGATAAAATAAAATAAAAATATTTTACCAACCTAGATCCATCTTAACTCTGAATCGACCAAGCTCGAGAGGGATCAAATTTCTTTCACTCTAAAAGAAGTTTGCATGTCAATAGATTTGATCTCTCTTGGCGCTAGGTAGATTCAATTTAAGATGGATCTAGTAGGCTAGTTTAATTCCCCCCTTTAAATAAGCTAGATTCCACATGAATACCATTAGTTAATATCATGGGTCATTTTTATTTTTATTATTATTGTTTTTATAGGGTAATTTTTATTTTGTTACTTTTATTTTATTTAATGTTTACATTACAATATGGTACATCACTACCATACTGGGGTTGAGAGCGCCTCAACACAATTAAAATTTAAGAAGAAATTGTGAGGTAATAAAATTTTTGATGGAAAAGGGAAACAAATAAATTATATAGAGTTGTTTAACCTAAATCTCAAAAAAGAAAAAATAAATCTTTGTCTAAACTAGTGTAAACAAGAAAATAAACATTGTTAAAACAAGAACAAATTCCCATGAGCTTCATCGTGAAACTAGGAGTTGACCAATTCCCAAAACACCATGGGATGAAAACGTTTGTGACCTTTGTGATGCTAAAAGACATGAAAGATGAAAAACACTATCTTAAATAGTTTATCTTATACTCACATTAAATTTAAATTTTAAAATATTTGTTATACTACCAACATTCTTAACATTTTAAGTTAATAAAATTATGGTGTTCTTGGAACACTTCCCTTAATGCTTTTAGAGAATAACATAACATAGAAATAAAATCTAAAAGAATTCTAAGTAATCTCTTACTTTCTTAAAGTTTAATAGACCATATAAGTCTTAGTAATGCTCTCTCTTCCCCCTTCAAAGAAATATTTTTATTTTCCATATAAGGAATAAATATCTTTTTGTCCTCGAGAGATTCTTAGACAACAATCCTCTAAGCCATTGTTGAAATTCACAACAAGAAACAGTAAAATTGGAATCCATAAATAAAATCCATAAAATGGTACCCATAATTGGCTACCATATGAGGATTTTGATTTAATTTTCCCTTAATTAAATTCAAAGAAAAATTGTAATTTCATCTCATAACAACTTGTATTAGTTAACTAAGTTAGGAAGACTTAGTTAGCTTAGGAAATTCGAGTTAGAGGTCTAAGAGGATGAATATAAATGGATCTCCTACTTTTTAGGACCCCTTGTTGAGTTATTTGTAAGTTGTAATTATTTAACTCAAGTAATTGAGTTAAAATCGATTTAACTAGTTCTAACTGAGAGATGAGCTAGTGAGAGGTCCAGTGAATTAAATTAGATTTAATTCACAATGAGTGATCAATCAGTTAACTGATAATTCACTATAAATAATTGTTGCATGTCAGTTCTAAGGAAGGCCCAATTGAATTTGAGGTTAAAGGGAAGATAACTATCACTTGTACTATTAGAAAATTGTACAGATCATGCATGAGATCATCGAGAAGGCCTTGAAGGATTGCACAATAATTATTTGAGATTTTCCTAATTAGTATGGGCTCAATTAGCCCAAGAATGCGTAAGAAAGGTAGGCTAGGCTAGGGAAAGCAAAAGGTTAAATACTTGACCGATTTTTCTTAGATTGCAAGCCAGTTTCGAGCAGGATCAGAGTGAGACAATTAGTAGAGTGCAGAGGTTTCTTAGTGTGAGGAATAACATTGTATTGTTTCATGATATTGACCATATGCAATATAGAGATAGAGGGGTTTTGAGAAGTTTCTTTCCCCAGATACATGTTGTGTTGTGCAATTGATTATTTCTTTCTCTTTCATGTTATGTGATTCTGTGATCATGTTTTGTTTCTACAAATTGTAGGAAGGATTCAATATCTTGTTTTAGTAAATTATAAGACCATATTGAATCCTGTTGGTAGATTTTCTACATGGTATAAGAGCGCCAGGAATCACAATAGAAGAGAAGAACAAAGTTTTGTTTTGAGCAAGTTCAAAATTTCCAATTTATTCTTTAGGATCTAATAGCAGATCAAGATGTATTTCAATGGATTAAGACTCAAATATGCTATTGAGGGAAATTCAAATTACATAGCATGGAAGGACAGGATGGAAGAAATGTTGGAGAACAATGGGTTGAAGGAATTCATAGATATTGATATTCCCAAGTCTGCAACATTAGATGCCCAACTTCTTAATGCATGGCAAAAGAAGGTAGCAAATGTGAGAAGGATCTTTTTAGAGGGAGTTGGAGATCATATTGTCTCGAGTCTCCATGGTAAGGCGATTCCATATGCTATGTGGAAGGCCTTGGAAGATTTCTTTTAGAATAGCAGTGACCACAAGAATTTGGCACTGAAAGACAAGCTCAAAAATATCAATATGGAAGAGGGCAAGACGATACCAACATACTTGACGAAGTTCACTCAATGTCGAGATGAGCTTGGAAGTGTTGGTGTGATAGTAGCCCAGGATGATTTGGTGAGCCTAGCACTTCTAGGCCTTCCCAAAAGCTGGAATAGTTACCAGGACTCTGTGAATGAGAGGGAGAAGTTACCAGACTGGGAGCGTCTGTGGTCTGACTTGGTAATAGAAGAGATAAGGTGGAGCACCAGAGATGAGACTTCGGGTAAAGAAAAAGAAGAATATTTTGCGTTGGTTGGAAAAGGTAAGAAAACTAAGGGAAATAAGTCCCAAGGCGAAGAGGGAAAGAGAGACTTGCCTAAGATCAAGTTTTTTCACTGTCATGGGCATGGGCACTATGCCTCAAATTGTCCACAAAAGAAGGAAAGAAAGAAGGATCTTGCAATTGCAATGGGTGAAGCACTAGCTTCACAGTTCAAGCTTGATTTTACTCTCATTGCATGCATGGCCAACACTATAATGGGATGCATGTGGTATCTAGAAAGTGGTGTCTCATTCCATATGACGAGGAATAGAGATATATTCAGTGACTTGTAGGAGAAGGACCTCCAAAAGAACATATAATTTGGAGATGACGGGAGGTATAATGAAACCATCATAGATATAGTTACCTTTCAGAGGGAGTCTAGATCCCCTCTCAGACTGAAAAATGTTTTGTATGTTCCAGGACTAAAGAATAATATTGTCTCCTTAGCAGTATTAGAAGACTGTGGTTATGATGTCATATTTAGAAAACAAAATGTGTTCCTTAGACACATCGCCGCATGACGAGTGAAACAAATCAATGTAAGAGTCAAGAACTTGTATGCTCTCAAGGTCGAGGATGCACGAAAAGCTTTGAGGATAAAAGAAAAGGTTAGTAACTTGGTGGTTGAGAGGGAGCCTCTCAACATGCAATCTCAGAAGGTTGTGGAGCAACCGCAATTGGAGAAGCAGAGAGGAGACCGAGTGGAAGTATCCACTCAAGCAGAGACCTCCAGTAGGGGAAATTTCGAGTCAGATGGGCAGAGGGAGCACATGCAGCCATACCTCCAGGTGAGAGGTGGGGTGATGTGCAGACATAATCCCAAGAGAATAAATTTGGCCAGGGTCCATTGAGACGGCGTGTCTCATGGATCGAACCTCACTATGAGGAGCCCACAGTACATTAGTATCTGGAAGGATCTATTAGATTGATGCATTCAAATGTCAGGAAGACAAAAATCATAGTGACAAATGTCAGATACTGGAGAGAAAATAAGAGGTGGCAACAGTACAGAGGGAACAAATGCAGATTCAACAACAACTAAAAGATTTCAGTAGAAAATGCAGTAACTAGTAGCATTTAGAGACTCTGATGACACATGAATTATATTGATTTAGTTTTTGTGGAGGCTATTCAGTTTCAAGAGTTGCAACAAACAACACTAGAGAGAATTGTTGCATGCATAACATTCCAAAGCTACGTGATCGAGATAGGTCAAATTCCTTTCTTGTTGAGAGGGAATGTTGGAATTTGCAACAAGAAACAGTGAAATTGGTATCCAAAAATGGAATCTAGAAAATGGCACCCTGAAATGGCTACCATATGAGACTTTTGATTTAATTTACCCTTTATTAAATTGAAAGAAAAATTGTAATTTCATCTCATTTCAAGTTATATTAGTTAACTAAGTCAAGAAAACTTAGTTAGCTTCAGAAATTCGAGTTATAGGTCTAAGAGGATGCATGCAAAGGGATCTCCTAATTTTTAGGACCCCTGGTTGAGTTATTTGTTAGTTGTAATTAGTTAACTCAATTAATTGAGTTAAAATAAATTTAACTAGTTCTAACTAAGAGATGAGATAGTGAGAGGTACAATGAATTAAATTAGATTTAAATCACAATGAGTGATCAATGAGTTCACTGATAATTCACTATAAATAGTTGTTGCATGTCAGTTCTAAGGAAGGCCCAGTTGAGTTTGAGGTTAAAGGGAAGATAACTATCAGTTGTACTATTAGAAAATTGTACAGGTCATGCATGAGGTCATCGAGAAGGCCTTGAAGGATTGCGTAATCATTATTGGAGATTTTCCTAATTAATAGGGGATCAGTTAGACCAGGAATACGTAAGCAAGTCAGACTAGGCAGGGGCAAGCAAAAGGTTAAATACTTGACCGATTTTGCGTAAATTGCAAGCCAATTTCGAGCAGGAACGGAGTGAGACAATCAACAGAGTGTAGAGGTTTCTCAGTGTGAGGAATAACATTGTATTGTTTCATGATCTTGACCATATGCAATATAGAGATAGAGGGGTTTTGAGCAGTTTCTTTCCCCAGATACATCTTGTGTTGTGCGATTGATTATTTCTTTCTCTTTCATGTTATGTAATTGTGTGATCGTGTTTTGTTTCCACAAATTGTGGGAAAGATTCAATATCTTGTTTTAGTAGATTATAAGATCAAATTGAATCCCGTTGGTAGATTTTCTACATTCATTAGAAGAATACACTTATTATGAAATCAAATATATAACATGTGAAAATTGAACTTAGGTGGCAAGGATAACAATACTTCTCCCAACCATTCAATATATATATATATATATATATATATATATATATATATATATATATATATATATATATATATATATATATATATATATATATTCCACTTCATTATTTAGTTTTGAAAAATGCTTCTAAAATTATTAAATTTTTTTTTTTATATAACTCACAAGGATCGACAACTGGGTCAGTCTCATACTTATATGACACGGTCAATTCTAGCTATTACTATTATATCTATGGGTGCTTACACCCTATCTTCTTCATAAATTGGGTCATGACCAAGAGATTGAACCTTGAATCTCTTAATTTACACGATTTCATATCACTAAGATTACTAATTAAACTATCCCTAAAACAAAAATAAAATTTATATTAAATAAATTACCCTTCATATTTTAATTAAAAAAAAATTAAAAAAAATATAATTTTTAATACTAATATTTATGACCTCAAACATTTGTCATCTTACCCAATCTTAATTGTCATATTACTTTGGTCGATTCAAAGCATTGAATCAGAGACATGGTAGCAAGTTGATTGTCATATTACTTTGGTCGATTCAAAGCATTGAATCATAGAGATATGGTAACAAGTTGCTCGTACTTTTTGTCAAAATCAATAGAGAACATGCCAACACCATTTTCAAATCTTAATCCTATAGACCATAATTGTCCATTCAATACTTTGTGTGATTAGACTCCTTTCCTATCCTTGGCTAAGGATAGGCCTCTCTTTAACCCCAAGACATAGACACAATTTTAATATCCCATGTGATGTATTAACAACATGAAGTACAAATTAGGTAGTTATTATAAGCTCCTTAGTCAATAAAAATTACAAGCTACACTATTTCAGAAAGGAAATAAACAATGAAAAGGGCCAAAAGCGTATCTTTGATGCTAATATCATCTTTGCAAATGACACCATGATCTTAGATTTACGTTAGCACAATACAACTTTTTTTAATATGGTTTATCTTGTTATGTGTTAATGTGAAAAGAATCTTAATAGTGATTATGTGATAAATTTTCTTTGCTTTTCTCTCCACTTTTTTGCTTCACAATTATATATATATAAAATTTAAATTTAATTATAAAATTATTATTAAAATTCGAATAAAATAGTTACTTTAATGTAAAAATAAATTAAATATTTGTATTATAATTAAATAAATTTTATATTTGTACTTTTATCTAATTTAAAATTATGTTGGTGTGATTTTATAAATTTTATATTTGTAATTTTATCTAATTTAAAATTATGTTGGTGTGATTTTAAGTTGAAATAATTGTTTTCTCTTTAATGTTATTTAAATGGTAAAAATTGAACAAATTCTTAAAAAATTTAAAATATGGCATTTAGTGTGTTTGTGTGCCAAATGAGTTTATTTCGAGTGGTTGGGATGAATAATTGTTATTCTCCTCACCTAGATTCAATTTCTATAAATGACATGATGGACTTTGTTGTAATGACTTCAATCTTTATTGTTGAGATTATGTCATCTCTCGAGGACTAGAACATGTATATTCAAAAGATGGTTGCATTGAGGCTAGCATTAGTTACGTTCAACATAGTTCAAGGAATGCACTAAAAGTATACATATTTCTAAACTGTCTACTATATGTAGTAGTTCCTTTTCCAAATAGGGGTTTTAAGTATTGCTATTGGTGGCTTGCTTCAACAATCGACACAAAAATACATTGAATTTGAAAAAAAAATTAGAACTAGTCAGGGGTGGACATTGTCTTGTGCTTCCTATGCCTTTATTGAATGAGGAGAGCTTGGGTATCCAATTTTCATTGAGTCACATTTCTTATAAATAGTTTCATCCTCCACAAATATTTTCCTGTAGAGAGTTCCCAGTGCTGAGGTTGTTATAGGCAAGAGAAAGAGTGTCCATTCACTAAGAAAGAACACTAGAACAAAGGCTATTCCACTCAACCTCCAAAGTATCAGTTTTTCATTTTTGTAAAAGGATAACATCTATGATTTTTGCATTACGAGTGACATTAGTTGCTTGAGCTCACTGAGTTTGGAGGAAATCCTCAATAATGCACTACTGTTGGTCTGATTTCTTTCATCATGCCTATAGATAACCTTGCAAACTTTCTTCATATCAAAGTTATCCATGGATACTATGTTTAAATGTATTTCACACATATGCGGCCAAAAGGAATATTAGGAACCATAAAAACCCATACTAGACAAACCCCAAACAAAAACAATGATTTAAACTTGATGAAAGAAGTGAATGAGAAAAAATATTGATTCTAGTTGTTTTTTATTGGGGCACCACATACATTAGAAGTAATGAAAACGAAAGTGAAAGATCGAGAATCGAATGATTGCTTGACTAAAGTGATGAATTTTACCCACATTGAACCATGGAATGACCTAATGCCACCTTTTGCGAATGCCTCTGCACATACCCACTAAAAGGCTCACTATTCCTACACTCGAGTACCAGAATTGCCCCTATGTCTCTACTTAACTCTTTCCCCAATGCCCACCTCCACATGAGGCAATTAAAATTTAGAATAATGTCAGGTGAGTTGAAGAGTTTCCACTATCATGTAATTGAGTTCATTACTCTACATTGATTAACCACGATTGAAGCCTAAAATACCAAATGTGAGAGTTGGGAAGGCCACAACCCACCATCCTTCCAATAACACATCCAACTATTGAATAGATGCTTGTGTGCATATTGAAATGAGGGAAAGTTAATTTTCAACTAATTAATTGATCATGGGATTAGGCTAGGGCCATAAAACCCTTTTTTTATTAAGAATTTATGGCCTGGGGATGAGGCCATATTTTCCTAGAGGTCCACTTCATTATCAACTCCCTTTTAATGTGGTAAAATAAGAACTAATCCAATTGAGGGAGAGATTGCTTGATTTGATAAATTAGGGAGTTCAATTTATTCCCCCAAGTGTTAGCTTGATCAATCAACCCTTTGATTACCAGCATAGTGTAACTAGAACTATCATCAATTTGATACCTTCTTCCTTTGCAATAGAGAGACCTTGCCACAATGATTAAGCCTTGACAATATTGTTAGAGACATTTCTAAGTTCCCAGACATATTAGATAACCTTATTTACTTTGTAATCATGGATACTCCCTCTCGCGGCTTTTTTACTTTTTATCGAGATGAAGAAGTTTAGTTTTTAGATGAAATCAACAAAATCCTTATTAAAGGAATGGGTCCAACGAACAATGGATTGGAATTTGGTGGCAAGGAACTTAGAAAGATTGTGTGTGGGGACTCCAATAGTATTGACTATGGGCCAAAGGGGGATAACCTCTTTGTGGATTTTAGGTTATCTATATATTCTAAGGGTTCAAGAATGATAAGGGATAAGACATTTTTGGATAGAAGTGTTAATGGGGGAGGCTTTGATTAAATAATTCTTATTAAAAATGTGTTTTTAAATAAATAAAATTGTTATTTTTAGTTAAAAATAGATTTTTCAAATATCTTATTTTAATTGGATAGCACAATGTCAACATTTGATTCCATGAATTAAAAAAAAAATGCAGGATTTCAATATTTAATTGTTGATTTCCTTCTTATTAGTGTGAAAGACCTTTCAGCCACCCACCGAAAAGAAAGTAGGTTTTTTTTTTTTTTGGTTATAGGAACATATATTTTTTTATATTAAAGTCTTGGCATGAATGCCTCGAATCAGATTACAAAAGATGAGAGCAAAGGCCAGTTTTCCTCTCCTGCTAGGAATTCAATGACCCAGATACTTATATGCCGGTGCTTCTTACATATAGCAATAGAATCAATCTCTGTAATTTTCCCTATCTTGTGGATACAAACGAACTATTTCAGTAAAATGCAATAAAACATGTAAGCAAGATTTTAAGGGATGGGATCCCATTCTTCATCCCTCTCTCTTACTACAGTGCTGGTGGAAAGAAGAACATCTTTATTGGCTTCCAAATCTGCGTCCTTGTTATTCTCCCTCAAAACATGAAAGTTCACACTCTGAAGAGTTTTAACCAGTGTTTTGATTCTTGTCACCAATCTTGCAAATATGAAATCTTTAGGAATACAGTTGTCCACTATAGTTTTTATAATGGATTGAGAATTTCCAATTACATTTTCCTCTTTGATGCCTAGTTCCTTGACTTGCTTGAGGCCTTGGAGCAAGGCCAATGCTTCTGCTTGGATACCAGTGTTATGTCCCAAGCCCCAGGCATAACTATGCTCGATTCTGCCCTCGAAATTCTTAATGACACCTCCTGCACCAACTTTCCCAGGATTGCCTTTGGCTGCCCCGTCGAAAAATAAAATATGTCTGGATTGCTTGTTGATTCAAGTTGTAAAATATTTCTCATTGAATCTATTTTGCGAATTGAGAATTATATATATATATATATATATATATATATATATATATAATAGGTTATTAATATTGTAATTTCATTCTAATTGAATATATTATGAATTTAAATGGATATAAGTACAAACTTTTCTTGAAAATTTTTCAATATATAAAAAATGTTGCCACCTCAAAAACCTTGATCTCCTCATATCTTATTCCGTGATCCCCTCATTACTTATTCCGTGATTTATATCGTATGTAGATAAATATACATATAAAAATCAAAACCCTTGAAGTGATAACTTAAAGAGAAAGTTCAATAACCTTAATATAATACTTCTATATTTAATTTAAATACATCTCAACTTAATTATAAATACATTTTTTTTTAATATTATTTATATAAGTTCGAGAACTCTAGCATTGAATGCTTTTCATAAGGTCCAACTAAACACAGATTTAGCCTTTAATATAATACTTCTGTATTTAATTTCCCAACTTAATTATAAATACATCATCTTTTTTATATTATTTATAGAACATGTAAATGTGCTTTTAAAATACCATCTAAATTGTACTAAATACCAGCAACTATAGGTTCGAGAACTCTAGCATTGAATGCTTTTCTCAAGGTCCAACTAAACAGAGATTTAGCCCTTCATTATAAATACATCATCTTTTTATATTATTTATAGAACATGCAAATGTGTTTTTCAAATACAATCTCAATCGTACTAGGTTCGAGAACTCTAGCATTGGTTGCTTTTCTTAAGGTCCAGCTAAACATAGATTTGGATTTGGTCCCATCTCTAATGAATCTTTAACATGGCAATTTTCAAGGGAGGATGGCTTTTATGAAATGTTATGTGAACTTGCGTTTTTATTTTTTATTTTATTTCAAAAGAATTTAACTATTCACAATAATTTAACTATTCACTTGATATGTAGTTATCAATAAAATTTATAATAGAGATTTGAACATTGAATCTCTCAATTTTTTCACAGGATTCACAATATTTCGTCCCATTTTTTCACAGGATTCACAATATTTCGTCCCCAAAACATATGTTTATAAACATGTAACATTAAAATTAATTGAAATATTATATAAATATGTCTTACTAAAATTGTTATTTCAAATAAAATTTGATTTTAGATTAGGTTAGGCTTCAATTTAGGCATAGTTTTTTAGAAGAGATTTTGGTTATTTCATTAAGGTTATATTTCTTTCATTGATATTTAGAAGAGATTTTGGTTATTTCATTAAGATTGTATTTCTTTTTGAAAAATCTATAATAAATTAGGAATTTTACTTAGAAATGATATTCATTTGATTGTTTTCTTTTTTTAATTACAATAAAACACATATATTTTTAATTTGATATTCAAAAATAATTAATATATAAAATAAAATTATTTCGAAGGGTAATTCAATTGGTGATCGAAGTAATGTGAGAAGATCCAATCTTTTGAGGTGTAAACTTTTTTTAGAGTGTAAAATTTGAATTCCTCGATAGATCCCAATGAATGTGGAGTGGTTCTCCCTTTATATATATACAATGTGTGGTTTTTCATTATTTAAATTGGATTTTTGAGTGTTATATAGAGTACATAACTTAAAATTTTAAGTCCAAAAAATATTTGTTGGGGTTCAGAGAAAATTGGCCAAAAAAAATACCCAAAAAAACACCAAAATGTAAAATAATGAGAATACTTCGAACGTTTTACCATAAATCAATATATAATATATACATAATTGTCATTGAAATATTTTTCATAACAAGTGCATTATGGATTAAGTTGTCCACATTAATATTTTTTTTATTATAAATATATTTTTAAGTATACCAGAATTTATAGTAAGAATTGAACCAAAGTGCTTAATATTTTTTTATTTTACTTTTAACTTTGAGCTATCTAGATATTGATATTTTATTATATACAATATACAATATTTTCTTTTAGCATTTTCTTTCTATATATAAATATATATGAAGGTGATATCGATATAAATTAAATTAGTTAATATAGATCTCCAAATAGTTTATTTAAAATATGTGTAAAAATATTTTTGAATAGTATAATAAGGTTTATATATCTAATTACTTTACCTCCTTTTAAAATTGATATGAAAATATGTTAGCTCATATGAACATGGAAATACTTTATTTTTACTACATTAAATTGTAATATCAACAACATAACAACATGTCCAATAATGTCTTTTTTTTCCCTCCTATAAATCAAAATTTTCTATCAATTCATGCGAGATTTACATGGTGATGAGAATCCCAAAGTAAAATACTATTGGCCTCCATCCTACCAGATTTGTTATCCCAAAAATAGAAATAGAACCACATTACAAACAAAACAATTGAGAAAGTAGACATATAAGATTGCTTTTTTATAATACTTTTAATTAAAAGCAACTAAAAATGAATATTTATTTTTGTTTTTTTTATTATAATCAATATTACTTTTCTATATAGAAAATATTTTAAATGACACATATTTTTACAAATAAATAAATAAATAAAATTTATATATCAATTTATTTAACTAAATTATAGTTTATTAGCCATATAGTTTTATTCTAATTTGATATAACTTAAATAAATAAATCTTTTGAAGTACAAACTTTCCTTCAATTTTTTTCAATATATAAAAAATATTATCGCCTCAAAAACCTTGATCCCTCTCATATCTTAATCTCTAATTTATCTTGCATGCAATAAATACATATAGAAAAATCAAAACCCTTGAAATAATAACTAAAAAAGAAAAATCAATAACCTTAAGATAATACTCTATATTTAATTTAAATACATCCCAACTTAATTATAAATACATCATCATTTTTATATTATTTATAGAACATGTAAAGCGTGTTTTTCAAATACAATCTCAATCGTACTAAATACCAACAACTATAGGTTCGAGAACTTTTGCATTGGAGGTTGTTCTTAAGGTCCAACTAAACATAGATTTGGCCCTTAATATAATACTTTTGTAATTAATTTAAATACAGACATCCCAACTTAATTATAAATACATCGTTTTTTTTAAATATTATTTATAGAACATGTAAATGTATTTTTCAAATACAATCTTAATCGTAATAAATACAACCCACTATAAGTTCGAGAACTCTAGCACAACTATAGGTTCGAGAACTCTAGCATTGGTTGCTTGACTTTTATGAAATGTTATATATATATATATAAAATTTCACAAGAATTGAATTGCTAATTTGATACGTAGTTATCAATAAATTTGAAAGAGATTTGAATATTAGATTTCTTAGTTTTCTCAAGATTTACATTATTTTGATCACCTATTTATCTATCCCCAAAACATATAAACATGTAATATTAAAGTTAATTGAAATATTATATTAATATGTATTATTAAAATTCATATTTCAAATAAAATTTGATTTTAGATTGGGGTAGGTTTCAATTTAGGCATAGTTTTTTGTTTTTTGTTTTTTGTTTTTTTTTTTTAATTCAGTGTTATAATTTATTGATATTTAGAAGATATTTTGGTAATTTTATTAGGATTATATTTCTTCTATGGATATTTAGAAGATTTTGGCTATTTCATTAGGATTATATTTTTTTTGAAAAATATATAATAAATTATGAATCTTACTTAGGGATGATGTTAATTTGATTGTAATTTTTAAAATTACAATAAAACATATATATTTTTAATTTGATATTCAAGAAATATTAATAAATAAATAAAATTATCGTGAAAAATAAAATTATCGTAAGGGGTAACTCAATTGGCAATGTAAGTAATGTGAGAGAGATCCAATCTCTAAACTCAATTGGGGATTGAAGTAATGTGAGAGAGATCCAATCTCTCTCACACACTGGTATCTTATCCTTTCTTAACCATGGTATCTTGTAAATAACCATGGTATCTTTCTTAACCATGATATCTTGTAAATGAAAACTTATAAAATACGTTGACTGTGCCAATCCTTGACATACATCGACATGAGAAAACAAAAAATACTACTAGTCTTTGCCAAGCAAAAGATGATGGTCTGCTGCCAATTGTGGAAATTGGTGAATCTCTATCGTCATCCTCATGTGAGGAGAATCCTTGACATACATCGACATGAGAAAACAAAAAATACTACTAGTACTGCAAGCAAAGAATGAGTGAGTCATAACAATTATTGGGTAGAATCTCTATCGTCATCCTCATGTGAGGAGAAGGAGATGTTGACTGATTTCCTGGATAGAATGGTCAGCTTTCAGTTTGACTAGTGAGTCATAACAACTATTGGGTAGAATCTCTATCCTCGTCCTCATTTGAGGAGAAGGAGATGTTGGCTGATCTCCTCGATAGAATGGTCAACCTGCAGTTTGTACCATAAATTTCTTACTCGAGCTCTGCCAATCTCATAGAATTCTCCTATTGAGTCCTCTTGCATCTGCCTACCCTGCTTGCAATATTCAAATGATGTTTAACTTTGTATTGGCTTCATGCCATGACCAATAAAGTGATAAAAGTTCCTGCAATGCCTCAAATATAATAAAAACCATAACCTCTTTTCATGTGAGTTGGCATCATATAAAAGTAGGTGAAAGAAACACTAGTTCCTAAACACCCTCCTTTAAACCATGAGTAATATATATATATATATATATATATATATATATATATATAATTTTTTTTATATTAATATTGTATTTTTTAATATATTATTTTTTTTACATTACAAATTATATTTAATTAATGATTTTATATATAAAAATAAATATAATTATGTTATAATTTTTTCAACTTGATTATTTGTTTTAAAAAAAATGTTTTTAAAACTACCTAGGACTATATTTATTTTTGTTTTTTAACTATGTAATATTTAAATAAAATAAAGCACGATGAATCTAGAAATCAATAATAATTAATTTAAATTTTATATTCTAATAAATTTTTAATTAAAATTAATATAATTTTAAATATTAAAAAATCATAAATACTACAATTTTATGATGTGTCAGCTTACCCAATTTTATGATCTCACACCAATGTCATCTTACCTGGGTCTTGAACCAAGAGACTTGTAGCAACTTGCTCGTCCTTTTGTCAAAGAATGAGTAGAAAACATGCCAATCCCCTTTTCAAATCTTAATCCTTAAGACAACTCTAGACAACTCTCCATTGAGGATTTTGTTTCATTGGATACCTTTTTAGTGTAGCTAAACATAGACCTCAATTTGTCCTCTAAGACATAGCTCCCCATGTGATGTACTGACCACCATAAAGTACAACTTTGGTTGTTATTCTAATGTACATGAAGATTATTTTTATAAAATGAATATACTCTTCGTTCGAAAAAAAATTACAAGTTACAATATTCAAGAAATAAACAATAAAAAAACCATAAGGATATCTTTGCACGTGACATGATGAGTGTAGATTTATTTTTAATAATATAATTTTCATTATGTGAAAGTGGTATTAATAGATTATGGAATAATGTTTTTCTTTTTTAATTTAAATTAAATCTTTTAAGTTTAAGGAACATTAATAGTTCTTGGAAATTTGAATTTATTGTTTTGTTGTTATTGAGATTTGGTTATATAATTTTAATTTTTTTCTTTGAATAAAAAATTGTATTATTTTTTGAAAAAGAGACTACATAAAATATTGAAGGGTTTAGATGTTTAATTTGAACTTATTATTGGGTTGTTATTGAAATTTTGTTATATAAATTTATTTTTTTTGAATAAAATATTGTATTATTTTTTTTTAGATTAGCTAGTCTAAAGAAACTTGACTATATTTAAAATGGTCTCATTTAAGAGAGGCAAAGGAAAAACCACTAATTAGAGATTCAAGATACAAAATGCATAGACTGAAAATAAAGCTTTTGAGGCCATGAGAGAAAGACAAAAACAAGAAATTGATAAACCAAAGACATAATAAGTGTGACCAAATTAGGAAGAGGGATTTGAATGTGTTTCCACTACCTAGATCAACTCCTTATTATTTTCCGATGAACAAAAAATAGTAGGGGGGATGACGAGGTACTTCTCGATGTGCTTCAGTTGGTGGTCTAAGTCTGTTAGGTACTGGTGCATATGTTCCATGGAGAGTAGCAGATCCTGTCATTTTTCATACCAATCTATTAAAATTTTTCCTAGAAAATTCTTCATGTGCCAATACCCTCTTTCAACATGGGTGTGTTCTTCCTAAATAGGGGGCAGGTTGAATTCCATAAAATGAGCTACTGAGTCTTCAAATCTGAGTTGTGTTCATGTGCTACCTCAATTGGATTGTTCTTGATAGTATGCAACACCTTTGTGGACATGATCTCTTTGGCAAGACATGAAAATTGCATGAGGGGGAGAGAAAGGCAAAAGAACTAAGAGGGGGCTATCAGAAACTGAATGAAGATAGATTGAAGTGGAAGAAAGTTTTAGAAGGCTCCAAAACCGTGACCCCAACAGAAGGAAGAAAATGAACTGTTAGGTCCCTATAATACTAGTGTAGCCACCTTATTGTTATTGTTAATGTAGCCCCTATTGAACGCCAGGATTACCCTCTCCTTTATAATTTTCTCATCTCATTTCACCTCTTTTCCATTAGTTCTTAAACCCTAATCAGTGAAGAATGCTAAGTTTTGTCTCAAGGATACATACAAATGATTGAAATATTGTATTTTCATGATTTTTTCTATTTTGATAAGTTTTTGCATATTAGCTACAGAATGTAGCCTGTTCTGCAGCTGACTGTACATTCCGTAGCTACTATTGTGGTTGAACATGTTACGGGTGTCAGTTGAAGGAGTGGGCCACATGGGTATTCTCAAAATCCCTTCTACATGGATTTCATCCTATTCATATGAACCAGATCGACATATGGAGGTGCCTAACCCTATGGTCAAAGCTACAAGTCAAAGACCGTTTCCTATAGCAATCAGGACTCCTGATTTGCTTCGTAGCAAATCATGAGTCCTAAAAGTCCTATTTTGATTATAATTCAAAGAGACACCTGTAGCTACTTTTCTTCGTAGTTAGTTATGCAAATTACCTTTAAATAAAGGTTCTATAGAACCGAGAACAACTTAAGTTTTTGTAGCACAAGTTTAGAATTACAGTGAAATAATATGTTTTGTAAAAACTCTGTTTCAATAAAGAAGTTCAGTTTCCAGATGCTGGTTTGATTGCAATTTTGAAAGGATAAGGAGTTAACCAAATTGGTAGCAGAGGGCCACTGCTGCTAAAGGAGGTTTTTAATGCTTTCTAGTTAGATTTCTTTAATTTTGTTTAGTAATTTCTGTTCATGCTTAATTTCCAGTTTTCAATGGTTTAAATGCAACTGTGGAGATTTTCCCTCCGAAACGTTTCAAGGAGATAGGACTTCTGTCTTCAGGATTGAAATACAGATTGAAGTGCTAAGAAGCATGGTTGTTTAGTTTACTGTTTTGCATTTTCAAATTCATTAGAAGATAGTTGTCTATTGCTGTGTCTAATTAAGCATTTATGAAATCCATTTTTCCCATTTATTAAATCTTACATTGAATGGTTAAATGTCTTATAAGTGCAGTGGTTGAATACATTTTATTTCTTGTCATTTTCTTGCTAAGAACTAAAGGTGTAATTGACTTTTCCGAAGCCATTTCAAGAGGTCACAAGCTTCACAGCTGGATGAGACTGATAAGTCAATTACTCATTTAGTTAGTTTTAGAATACATTTCATTTTTTGTCATTTGCTTGCTAAGAACTAAAGGTATAATTGATTTTTCCGAAGCCATTCCAAGAGGTCACAAGCTTCATAGTTGGATGAGATTGATAAGTCAATTACTCATTTAGTTAGTTTTAGAATACATTTCATTTCTTGTCATTTTCTTGCTAAGAACTAAAGGTATAATTGATTTTTCCGAAGCCATTCCAAGAGGTCACAAGCTTCACAATTGGATGAGACTGATAAGTCAATTATTCACTTAGTTGGTTTTAGTTAGAAGATCCTCATTTCATTGCAACAAAACAATTTTCTTAAAGATTCTTATGAAAGAAATTAACCTGAATATACTAAGCAAGGATGATTAAATGATTAGATGTGATGCAATGTTTGAGTTATTTCATTTTACAGAGTTATTATAGTTCTTTAGTTTAGACAGATGTAATGGTTGCTTAGAAACATTACCACAAAGGGGTCACTCTCTACATATTGGGTAAATGGAGTAACTAAACACATTCTAGGTAATTTTCAATATCGTTCTTTGCTTTCTGTCTTAGGGCTTTAGCAACTAAAGTACAAATAGTTGATTTCATCTCAATAAGGTTTGACCTAATAATTGAATGTTGAGACAACCTAAAATACAATAGTTGATACATTTTCTTACTTTTACTCTGTCTCTCAATATTAGTTTAGTCATAGATCCATAGATTAGGTTTAATCACTAAATGAAGTACATGCTTTACCTTTTTTTATCAAAACTAGGTCTTAGAACTAGTTCATGAACTTTGGTTTCTTTTATAGAAAACTAACTTAGTTTCATAATACTTCCTTTTCTTCCTTTTTAATTAGATTCATTTTAACTTTTCCAATAGCGTAGGTTATTACAATAAGGATGAAAAAGACAAACCCCCAAAAACAATAAGAAAAACACAAACAACGAAGTAAGGGAAAGGTCACTTAGGCACATATAGTGCACCACACTTCATCAGTTTACAAGCCCTAGTTGATAAATTTATGTAAGAAATTTAGAACACTAAATTGACTAAACATTTTGGCACCGTTTTCGGGGAAGTGTAACTAGGTAGCCTTATTTGTTATGGTTGCAAAAATGCTAGAGGCCGATATAATTCAACCTAGTCAAAGTTCTTTCTATGGTCCAGTAATATTGGTTCACAAGAAGGATGGATCATGGTGTATGTGTCCGTATTATATGGAGCTAAACAAACTCACTATTAAAGATAAATTTCCCATTTCTATCATTGATGAATTGTTGGATGAATTACATGAAGAAATTTACTTCACCAAACTGGATCTTCGTCCAGGATATCATCAAATTAGAATGAAGACAAAAGGCATTCTGAAAACAACATTCATAACTCATGAAGGTCATTATGAATTTTTGGCCATGCCTTTTGGCCTTACTAATGCACCTTCCACATTTCAACATTTGATGAATTCCATTTTCAAACTCTTCCTTAGAAAATTTGTGTTAGTATTTTTTGATGATATACTAATCTACAACAAGTATTGGAAGGATCATGTTCAACATTTTGACAGGGTGTTTAAACTATTAGAGGAGAAACAATTATATGCAAAAAACTCCAAATGTTTCTTTGGAGTACAGGAGGTGGAATATTTAGGTCATATTGTATCTCATGAGGGTATTAAGATAGACCCTAACAAGATTAAAGCCATTAAGGAATGGAAAATACCCACAAACCTAAAGCATATTAGAGGATTTTTCGATTTGACAGGGTATTATCGTAAGTTTGTTAAGAATTATGGGAGAATAGTAGCACCTATAACAACATTATTGAATAAAGATGCATTTTCTTGGATTCCAGAAGCAACTAAGGACTTTGAACATCTTAAAGAGGAAATGTGCGAAGCACTAGTCTTATCTACGCCATACCTCACCAAAATATTTATTGTGGAATGCAATGCCTTAGGAAATGGAATTGGTGTTGCTTTAATGCAATAAGGAATACCCATTGCTTTTGAATGTCTTCCAATCAAGGGAAAGTATTTACACAAACCTATTTAAGAGAAGGAAATGTTGGCAATACTACATGCACTAAAGAAATGGAAACATTACCTAATGGGAAGCCACTTCAAGGTAAAAATATATAATGATATTACTAAATACTTTTAGGAGCAAATATTATCTTTAGAAGAGCAGAAAAATGGGTCACAAAGATGTTGGGTTATGACTTTGAAATCATCTACAAAAAAGGGAAGCAAAACGTTGTTGCAGATGCACTCTAAAGAAAGGATGAGAATGTGGAAGCATTTATTTGTGCCATTTCTATTATCCAAAATAATTGGATAACTGAAGCAAGTGATGAATGGAAGAATGACAAAGAGGTATGGAAACTCATTCAAAAGTTGCAGCAAGATCCCAATATATCTGATAAATTTATATGGAAAAACGATTCATTATGGTACAAATTTCGCTTATATATTTGTAAGAATTCCCAACTCAAACAAAATATTATTTTGAAATTGAACACATCCACCTTAGGAGGGAACTAAGGATTTTTAAAAACTTACCACAGGAGCAAGATTTTTTTTTAATTTTTAATTTTTAATTTTATTTTTAATTTTTTAATTTTTTAATTTTTTATTTTTTTTAATTTTTTTTTAATTTTTTTTTTTCGGATGACCTTAAATTTGATATTTGGAAGTTTGTGGCAGAATGCATGGTTTTCCAACAAAATAAAGTTGATACAATTAAGACCTCAATTATGTTACAACCTTTAGCCCTTACTAATCAGCGTTTGGAGGAGGTATCAAAGTGTTTTATCACAATTTTACCCAAATATGAAGGAAAGAGTGTCATCATGGTGGTCGTTGATAGACTTACCAAGTATGCACACTTTTGTGCATTATCTCATCCTTTTAAATCCAAAACTATTGCTACTACATTTATGGAAACAATTCAAAAGCTACATGGAAATCCAAATATTATTGTAAGTGATAGATATCCCAATTACACTGGAAAATTTTGATGAAATTATTCTCTTTTCTTGGTACTCAATTAGCTCATAAATCATCTTATCATCCTCATTCTGATAAGCAAACTGAGATAGCAAATTTTTTTTTGGAAGGATAACTTCATTGCTTTGTATCTAATAAACGAACATAATGGGTCAAGTGGTTACCTATGGCTGAATGGTGGTATAACACTTCCTTCCATACTTAAAAAAAAATGACTCCATTTATGGCACTTTATGGATATCATCCACTGTCCATCACATGATCTATAAGAGAAAATTTTAAGGTTCAAGCAGTGGAATATCACATCGAGCATCAACATCAAGCTCTACAACTCTTAAAGGATAACCTCACTATGATGCATAATTGAATGAAATAATAGGGGAATCAACATTGTAGTTAAAGAAGTTTTGATGTAGGCGACTATGTATTTTTATGGCTACAACCATACAAACACATGTACCTCAAACAAGCTAAGAAGGATAATAAATTATCACCTAAGTTTTATGATCCTTACATTGTGTTGCAAAATATTGGTACTATGGAATATAAATTGGAGTTTCTTGCATCATCCAAAGTACACCCATTTTTCCATGTTTCATTCTTAAAGAAGGTTATCGGTGACAAGCTCTCTGTTCAAATAATATTTCCAGAACTTTACGAAGAAGGAAAAATAATATTTCAGCCTGAAGCAGTCATGAAAACAAGAAAATGATAGTTGTGGAATCGATTAATTTCAGAGTATCTCATTAAGGGGAATAACTTACATATTGAATATTCCACATGGGAGGATGCTAATTTTATACAGAAGCATCCAAAACTACTCAAGCGTTGAGGATAATTTTTTTTTGAATTAGAGGGGCATGTTAGGTCCCTATAATACTGGTGTAGCCCCCTTATTGTTATTTTTAGTGTAGCCCCCTATTGTTATTCGTTTACCCAGTAACTCCCATATTGTTATTGTTATGCCCCATAAAATCCCACTATTATTAGTGTGGTTCCCTTACATTATTATTATTATGTAGGCTCTGATTATATTGTGACTCCTTAGACTCCTCTATATACCAAGGAGGTATAATAATTTATATCATCCAAGAAATTTTCATTCATGTGATGTAAAGGAGGCTTTCCCCACAAAGAGGATAAATTTGAAGTCGTTTATCTATATTTTCTTCTATTTTATGATCTGGTTGCATAACATGAATTGAAAATGAACATATAGGTAATGAGTTGGAGGAGGAGAGGTCTTGAGAGGAAGAGTGTTGCAAAGAGTAGGAATCAAGAGAGTATGGGGAACCAAGAGAGGAGAAAGAAATCCACACCCATTAAGAAAGCAGTAAAATCCCAATCATAACTAGGAGACAAAATTAAGACAGGAGCAACAACAGAAAGGAGATCGAGAAATAACCATAAAGGGAGAGGGAGAGAACTACCCATAAAAGAGGAAGCCCAACTATTAATATAATGTCACCCAACAATAGGATGCTCAAAATGAATTTGGGGAGATAGATAGAGCTTTGTCCAATGACCAATTTTGTGAGATGAACTAGAATACCAGTCGTAGTTGAGGGAGGAAAGTGCAGTCACCATGGAGGAAAGCTTGCTAACAAGTTTGCGCTCCTTCCCTTAAGTTTATCCAAGGAATCACATAGAGTTAGAGAACTACGAATATTGAATCAAGGATAGGATGATATTGCACTAACCATCAAGATACGAAATCCTTTTCCTAGGAAAAAATTGTGTTTCCAAAGCTATATTGGAATTGGCTATTTGAATTCGCACGCCTTGTAGGTTAGCTATCTAACCAAGAATGTCATTATAATGATTGCAATGAATTGGTAGGCCCTTTACATTGAATACCATACTTGTTGGCAACTAGTCTCTCCCAATCACAAGACTTGAGGTCAAACGATTATAGGACCAAAATGTATGTTAGAGGAGGTGGATTTGACAAGGGTTTGGATATGCGAGGCGGTGCACCATTTGAAAAATGTTGTATAAATAAGGAGGATCATTTCTTGTGTCAGAGTTGATATTCATAATGGAACATTTAAGGGGGTGTGCTACCACGTCCCCCAGTCGTATGACTAGGTGGGACGATATGAGGTTTCCTCCCACCTTCGATTGTGCTAAGCACCCCATCTGGGATAAATTTGTTAACATTATTATTTAAAATGGATAAATTATTAAATTTAAAATGTAAAAATGAATTTAACACCTTGAAACACTCCTCTTACAACTAGATTATTAATTATAATTTTCATATTAACTAGAGATAGTTTAGCCAAATCCTTCAGTAACAATATAATAACTGGAATGTAGATATGAGACAATGGCTAATCAAGATGGACATTCCACAAACAGATCCCCTATGTTCACTAGAATAAATTATGCATTCTAGAAGGTATAAATGAGAACCTACATAATGTCTCTTAGTTCTTATGTCTGGGACACTGTACAAAAAGGCTATAAAAATATAGATGCATTGGTTAGTAAAGATGAAAAGCTTGAGTTCAATATCAATACTAAAGTAATGAATAAATCCTGAGTGTTTTTCCTGAATATAATTTGGTTAAATTCATGCACTACACAACATACTAAGATATATGGGATAAGATGAGGAGTTGTTACAAAGGTGACAATAAAGTTTTAAGAAAGCCAAACTCCAAGGCTACAAAATGCAATTTGAAGCATTAAAAATGAAAGAGGATGACGATATAAACAAATTATTTCTTCAAGTTGACAAGATATTTAACACCATAAGAGGACTTGAAGAACCTGTGGATGACTCCTTTATAGTTCCAAAGGTGCTAAGATCTCCTGCATCTATATTTGATACCAAGGCATCAGTCATTGAGATGCAAGATATCAACACATTGACATTGAACCAATTGCATGTAACATTGATAGCCTATTAAATGAAAACTTCAAAAGGAAAATCTACATCAAGGGAGGATACCTTCAAAACTAACGGGAAGAGAAACGAAGACCTAGAATGCTGGAGCTATGGATCTTATGAAGAAGAGGAAAAGTTTGTCAGAAGTTTAAAGAGAGGATCTAGGAAATACAAAGGTATTTTACCCTTAAAATGCTTTAATTATGGAATAATAGGTCATTATGCATCCAAATTTCCATGCAAGGAAGAAGAGAATGAACATGATCATAAAGGGAAGAATAAAAATAAGAAAGTAGATATGGAAAATAAATTCAAAAATAAGAGTTTATATACTCAAGAAGATATAAATTCCCCAGAAGATGAAAATGAGTGATCCTTTGATGAAGAAATATCAAAAGGAACAACGAAGGATTTTATACTTAAGGGTTTAGAAACCCTCGATGAAGGAAAAAATGAGTTTGATGAAGAAGAGGCTGAAGTAGACTTGGAGGGTGAATTGATCAATGCCTTAGAAAATGTTGGAAATACCATCATTGATGGAAAAGGAGCACAAAGGAGCAGCACCAAGACAAGGGAGAAGATCAGGATTAGATGGAATTGTTGCAGAGAAAGAAAGTGAAGTGGCAGAGGCTACAAGAGGAGGATTTAGACAGGAAGTAGGTTTTTTAGAATAGATAGGTTTTTTTTGTAAGCATTTGGGAAATTTAGACATAATGCCATTGATTGATAATTAGGCCTGGCAGGATATTCTGTGTAAATATAGGCATAATTGCCAAATGTTGGATCTTCATTTTTGAAATATATTTGAGTTACAGGTTTTATGAATTTATGAGACTGTGTATTTTTAGAAGTTGCGCATTCCATTTATAATTGAATTCTGGTTGGATTGCATATGTCGAAGACTGGTCATCGATCACTGAATGGATCGGTGCCCATGAAATTGTTAAACATAACCCTGCAATTGAAGTTCAATTCACACATAATAGAGAGTTCCTGATCAATTTGAATAATAAGAACTGGGATGGGTTCATAAATCCTCTTGGGAATCATGAAATTGTGGTGCATAGAGCCAATGATGTTATTTGCTGGAGGATAAGACCATACATGTGTGGGGACAAATGCTGGTGGAACAGATCAGAAGGTTCCTCTTGGGTTTATTGTAGTCGAGTTAATAGATGAAGTGTTCCTGGAATGAAGGCCGGAACCATAATTGATGATGCAGAGGAAATATATTTAAAAACTGGATGTGGAACCATGAGTCAACGACGAAAACGAAACAATGAAAGTGTTTTCGAAAACCACCGAAGTAGTTTATCGCACAACATTTGGAGGGTAAGCAGTAAAGGTTGAAACGAACACGATAGCGTTAAGAGGGTGACGCGTGGAAAATCAAAACCACCTATTTTGCATATGTCAGGAAACCTTAAATCTTGTGCATCTTTATTTGCAATTTCCATTGGATTGGGAAACAGAGTGCGATAGCCATTGGATGGATGAGAAAAGTTGTGATGGATTTATAACTGTTGATTGGGATGAAGGATTCACGGTGGAGATTTGAGCGTTGAGTGTGCATCGAGATATGTGAAAAGTATGTAAATCACCGTCAAAAGTTGAGATTGACTGTCAGGAAATCTGTGGGCTCGGATATATTGTTATGTTGATACCTTGTGTTTAAACCAAAGTGTGGAAGGGTAAGTTATATTTTATTTATGACTTATGTTAAGTCAAGCAATGAACCTTGAGAATTTGTGATGGATGGAGGACTGTCGGATTGAGAGATAGAGTGCAATGATCGTTCGATCTGACGCAGATTGAATCAACGGTTGAGATTAGATCGGTCAATGGAGTGAATTGACGTGTCTGATCATCAGTGTATAGCTGTGGGTCTAGATAAATATGATGTCGGCATTTTTTTTTAACCAAGGTAAGAACGTTATTTAAGCACATTGACATATTGCAAAATCCATAGTCAGAAGTATAAATAAAAGCTTTAATTATATGGGTTATAACCATAGGTCAAAAGAAGACAGAAAGGTAAGTTGGTAAATGTGGGCCCGAAAGTTTATATATTAATATTGTGTTGACACTTTGGGTTTTAACCAAAGTAAACTTATAAATACGATCAAATCAAGGTGTGGTTATTGTTGGATGACTGACGTAGATAGATCAACGCATAAAAGGTGTATATATATATGTTGATATATTGTTTAACTGTTTAGGTAAAAGCATAGTTAAAATGTTTTGACTAATGCGGATAAAATATGGGTTTATACCCACAACAGATATAAGGAGATAATTTCCTGCATAAAGGGATTTTGATTTTTCGCATCAAGATATGTGAATAGAGTTTAAACCTTGGTTTAAGAAAGGGTTTCATTATATTTGGAATGGAAAATTCTTGGCCATAAATGAGAAACGCATTTTATGTATGCAAAGTGTGGGTTACTGTAACACAAAAGGCATAGGTAACGGAAGAAACAGGGCAGTCAACAACAAAACTGGAATATAACAGCAGAAAAAAAGACAAATACACAACGAGCCAAGAGCTGAAAGGGTTGAGAAAAATATATTTGTTGTAACTAAAAATGTAAATAAATTAATTATTTTTATTGTATATGATGCAAAGGCAAGTCTCCGAAGGCAAATCAAAAACCTCCTCTGTAATACTGAATTGAGTACATAGTATTGTAACATCCTGAAGTGCTGAGCGATAAAATGAGAAGGTGGAATGCAAAGAGTCATACCTGTTCATTCATATTCCCACATGGAATGCAAACATCTATGAGGTGATATCTATAAATGATGTTATTGTAATATGCTTACAGAGGGTTAGAGAGCGAGAAACATAAGGGAAGAGAGTGGAAGAAGAAGAAGGAGCAGAAAGAGACGCCGTAAATATCTAGAGAGGAGATAAGGCAAATATGAAGGTTGGAGGATAACAGTGAAGAAGGAATAGAACATAGCTGATACCCGGGTAAACCAGCATGTGTTTTCATAGTTGTGTGAGGAAGTTGGCACTTCCATATAAAATTGTAGCTTGATAGATGTCCAGTTGTAGTTGGCTAAGATAGGAGCCTCCTGTGGGTTGTAGCCTGCAGAAAATAGATGGGAGTTGGAGCTTCCTTGCAAGTTGTAGCTTGTAGAATTGAGGTGGTAGCCTCCTGTAGGTTGGAGCCTACAGAAAATCAATGGTGAGAGGGAGTTGGAGCTTGCCTTTGCATCACAACAATAATAATTAAGATGTGGTTTTATCACTTATGGGTTTCCACTTATATCTGTTGTCCATGTGCATGATGATTATATGTTGATGTTCTGTAATTTATTTGCTTAATACTGCTGCACACATATTAATATTGTTGTTTCATTATATATTAAGTTGAGCATGAAATAAAGATGTGAATAAGTATAAAATAAAGTTTTAAAAGACCATGAATGTGTTAAACTGATTCAACCCACCTTCTCAGTTTAACTAACGGTCCAACAATTGGTATCAGAGCCAAGTTCCTTATGTATCAGTTTAACAACTGGAAGGAGATCCTTGGTCCCCAAGATGGCTAGTCTAGAAGGATGCTCAAAAAATAAATCCCCTCTATTTTCTGGCACAAACTATGCCTTCTGGAAAATAAGAATGAGGACGTACATAATGTCTCTAGGAATAGAATTTTGGGCTGTTGTGGAATTAGGATATGCCCCAAAGTATTCTGACACAGAGAAAGAAGCCAAACAAGATTTTATAGCTAATTCAAAAGCCATGAATGCACTCTTAAGTGGTCTGTGTGAGGCAGAATTTATCAAAGTAATGCACAAAAAGGCTGCCAAATAAATATGGGATACATTAGAAAGTATCCATGAGGGATATAAAAAGGTGAAGGCTGCCAAGTTGCAAGTCTATAGAGCTCAGTTTGAAAATATAAAAATGAATGAATAAGAAGATGTTTCCAGCTTCTTCTTAAGGGTTGCAAAAATTGTGAATAACATGAAATCTCTAGGAGAAACCATTAGAGAATGTGTAGTTGTACAAAATATATTGAGATCCTTACCATCCAGGTTTAACCCCAAGGTTTCTGCCATAGAAGAAACAACTGACTGGGAAACATTGACCATGAACCAATTACTTGGAAACTTGACA
The DNA here is from genome assembly GCA_034641835.2 of Pinus albicaulis. Lineage (NCBI taxonomy): Eukaryota > Viridiplantae > Streptophyta > Pinopsida > Pinales > Pinaceae > Pinus > Pinus albicaulis. The sequence goes on from CM076569.1 coordinate 657,064,235, forward strand.
GCTTATGAGATGAGACTTCCATAGAGGAAGTCAAATATGAGGGAGGCAACCTTTAAGGCAGAAAATTGCAAAGAAGAAAAGGAATATACATGCTCCTGCTCTGATGAAGAAGAGGCCAAATTTGTCAAAAGATTGGATAGAGGCTCAGGCAAGTATAAAGGTAAATTTCCATTTAAATGATTTAACTGTGGAAGAGTTGGGCACTATGCTTCTAAGTGTCCTCAAAAGAAGACAAAGAATCAGACTCAAGAGATAGAGAAAACCAAAACAAATAACTCGAAGAAAGGGAAGAGATTCAATAGAAAATTATTCTATGCTCAGCAAGATAGCAGTGCATCTGAAAAATCAGATGAATCCTCAAATGAAGAAGAAACCTCTGAATTTTTGTTGATGGCTAAGAAAGAGTCTGAAGGATTTCTTCTAAAAGATGAGGAAGAAGGTGAGATAGATCTTGAGGGGGAGCTAAGAAGTTCCTTGGAGGAAATAGATAGACTTAAACTCAAGTGCAGAAAACAGAAATAAATTCCCCTCAAATATGTAAAAGAAGAACCAAATTTAGAAGATATCATTCAGTTGAAGGTAGAACTTGAAGAAGCTAAGAAGGTGGAAGACACTCTACTAAGGAAAATTAAGGATAAAATTCAGAAGCAAGAGAAATTGGAAGAAGTAGTATGCCTGAGAAAGAAATTAGAAAGCACCCAAAGGGAATTATTAGTGAATACTCCATGAATGACAAGCTCTGAACAGTTGGATAAAATTCCAAATGCTCAAAGATATCCTCTCATAAAGGCTGGGATATGTTACAAAGGAGAAACCAACAAATCCAAGGTAGAAGATAACCAACATATCATTTTTGTAAAAGCTGTAAAGGATAATGAAGCAGCTCTAAAGATTCCTATAGAAGTAGATGCTAGGAAAAACATGATCTGCAATGAAGTAAACAGAAATAAGAAGGAACCTCAAATAACAAAGAATGAAATAAAGAAATAGTCAGCTGAAAAAGGCTCTTACACTCCTAAATATGAATTGAATAAATTCGGAAGTTGTCAAAGGAGATTCTTTCCTCCTATGAGAAATATCACTTGTTTTGCTTGCCACAAATTGGGACATACTACAACATACAGTTGGACAAAGAAAATCGAGTACAACCAACAAAGGATGCAAAAAAGGAAAATACTACCTCAATCAAACAAATGGAGAGGACAACCTTTCACTAGGTACACTAATCGTTTCCATGGGTATTGTTTTTACTGTAAGGGGTTCGGTCATAAACCCTTAGAGTGCAGAAAGTATGGAAAAAGACTGATATATGAAAACTCAAGGAAATTTATGAACAATGGAGAATTCACTCATAATCCATTTTGAAATATAATCAAATTCTTTGTCTGGCATCAAATCGGGCACAAATCTCACAAATGTCCTCTCAAAGACTGTGGTCCATCTTCTCAGGAAAGGTACCAAACAAATGGCACCATACAGTGGAAAAAGAAGTTGAATAAGTGTGACCTGGCTCTAATAGCTCAAGATCAGAAAAGCCAATGGTATATAGACAGTGGATGCTCAAAGCATATGAATGGAGATGGAAGCAAGTTTGTAACCTTTGATGAAAATAAATATGGAAATGTAACATTCGGAAATGATAAAGCAAGGAAAACCAAAGGAAAAGGCTCAGTCAGTCTCAATAATGGAAGAGGAGAGGCTCAAGATGTACTATTTGTGGATGGGCTGAAAGCCAATCTTCTAAGTGTTAGTCAAATGTGTGATAAAGGTTGTGAGGTCCTTTTCAGAGCCCAAGATTGTGAAGTAAGATCTAGCACCATAGGAAAGACCTTGATCAAAGGTGTTCGAATAGAAAGTAATGTCTATATAGTGAAAGAAGAGAATGAAGCGTGCCACATAAGCAAACTTGACGAATCGTGGTTATGGCATAGAATATTGGGACACCTAAAATTTGACCACATCATCAGTCTGAGCAAGAAAAATGCAGTCAGAGACATGCCTGCAATAAAGAAGCCTCCAAATACCATATGTAAATCCTGCCAGCTGGGCAAGAAGATCCGCACATCTTTCAAGGTCAAAGATGAACTATCTACAAGTAGGCCACTTCAGCTTGTACACATGGACCTGTGTGGACCTTCAAGAACTAATGCACTAGGTGGAGAATCTTATTTCATGCTGATAATAGATGATTTTACTAGATTGACGTGGGTGGCATTTCTTAAATATAAATCTGAAGCACTTGAGAAATTCAAGATATTCAAGGCATTGGTAGAAAGTCAAATAGGATGAATGCTAAAGTGCATCAGATCAGACAGAGGAGGTGCATTCACAAACTATGAATTTGCAGACCTATGCAATGAACATGGGATAAAAAAACAATTTACAATTGCAGGTACACCTCAACAGAATGGAGTGGCAGAGAGGAAAAACAGGTTAGTACAATAGATTTCCAGAGCCATGATGCAAAAAACAGGTTAGTACAATAGATTTCCAGAGCCATGATGCAAGAAAGTAACATTCCCCAAACCTACTGGGCAAAAGCAATACACATAGTTGTTCACATTCTCAAAAAAGCTCATCTAAGACCAAATTGTGATAAGAATCCTTACGAATTATGGCATGGTAAACCAACATCAATCAAGCACTTTAGAGTCTTTGGAAGCAAGAGTTTCATAAAAAAAAATGATGAAAAACTGGGGAAGTTTGATGCAAGAGCTGATGAATGAACATTTTTAGGATATGCATCCAAGAGTAAGGGTTACAGGTGCTACAACAAAATACTGCACAAAATTGTGGAAAGCACTGATGTAATATTTGACGAAGATCTACCAAAAAGAAGAAGAAGCACAAGCTGCACCAATCCTCCAGATGATCATGAAGCTGAAAACCAAGATAATGATGAACATAGCAAGACAACAGAAGATATTGAATTAAACTCAAAAGGTCCCTCAGGACACACTCAAAATAACCATCCAAAAGATCATCATTGGGGACAAGAGTGTGGGAGTCCAGACAAGAAGACATCTTGTTGAACAGACAAAAGAAGTATACCTAGCCATGCTATCTCAAATAGAGCCAAAGAAGTTAGAAGAAGCCAGCAAAGACAAAAACTGGGTAAATTCTATGAATGAAGAACTAGACCAAATTGAGAAGAACAATACCTGGGAATTAATCCTAAGACCCATTGGGAAAAATGTCATTGGAACAAAATGTATATTCAAGAATAAGATGAATGAATAAGGGCAGGTAATCAGAAATAAATCCAGACTTGTATGCAAGGGATATTCTCAAATTGAAGGACTTGACTATGATGAAACCTTTGCCCCTGTAGCCAAAATGGAAGCAATCAGAATGTCTTTGGCCTTTGCATGCTATCATGATTTCAAGGTATATCAAATGGATGTGAAGTCTGCCTTCCTGAATGGAGATTTAGAGGAAGAAGTCTACATGGAACAACCTGAAGGATTCTCATTAACAGATAAACATGACTATGCGTGCAAATTAAAGAAAGCCTTATATGGTCTGAAACAAGCTCCTCGTGCATGGTATTCAAGTCTGGACAAATACTTGCAAAAAAAAGGGTTCAAGAAAGGAGGAGTAGACATAAATTTGTACACAAGGGCTAATGAAAGTGAACTCTTAATTGTAGTAGTGTATGTAGATGACATCATGTTTGGTAGCAACAAAGATGAGTTAGCAAAAGTATTTGCTGAAGAAATGAAATCAGAATTTGAGATGTCTATGATTGGAGAGCTCACCTTCTATTTAGGACTTCAAATTCAACAAAAGAACACATGAATATTCATTTCGTAAGAAAAATACTTAAGAGAAATGTTGAAAAGGTTTCAAATGGAAGATTGCAAACCTGTGTCAACTCCCATGATCATTGGATGCAAAATATGTGCTAATGATGGATCTGCAGATGTAGATCAAAAACTTTACAAATCCATGATAGGGAGTCTGCTATACCTAACTGCTTCTAGACTAGACATTATGTTGGCAGTAGGACTTGTGGCAAGATATCAAGCAGCACCAAAACAAAATCAATTACTAGAAATCAAGAGAATATTTAGATATCTACAAGGAACTGCACATTATGGCCTATGGTATCTGAAAGGAAAAATCTTCACATTGACAACATACACAGATGTAGATTGGGCCAGCTGTGTGGATGATAGGAAAAGCACAAGTAGAGGTGCATTTTATTTGGGAAATTTTTTGGTGGCATGGCTAAGCAAGAAGCAAACTTCTATCTCTCTATCTACAGCAGAAGCAGAATACATAGCAACAATAGCATGTTTCACACACGTATTGTGGACGAAACAAACTCTCCAAGACATGAAGGTAAGCATTGATGAACCCATTTCTACAAATGTGACAATACAAGTGCGATAAGTATATAAAAAAACCCTGTACTTCATTCAAAAACAAAGCACATCCCAATAAAGTACCACTTCCTTAGAGAACAAGTAGCACAAAAATTGGTGAAGTTGGAATACGTACCAATAAAGGAACAAACAACAGACATATTCAAAAAACCTCTTGCTAAAGAGCCATTTGAATATCTAAGATAAAAACTAGGGGTAGTGTTTGTAGATGTTACTCTCTGATATGATAAAAAAAAAGGAAAAAAATAAAAAGAAAAAAAGAAAAAATAAAAAGTAAAGGCTGCATACAAGAAATAGGATCAGTGTAGAAGACAAGTGATAGTCAATATCAGACAAGAAAACATCATTCCAGGGGGAGAGCAGTCAATAAATTATCATAAAAGAGCTAGAAAAATGGAGTAGTGCATGGAACAGGTCCTCAAGATCAGAGGAAATGAAAAGATAGAAACTACATTGGGAAATCTACAACCCTTTGTCATTGATGTCAAAGGGGGAGGAAAAACAAGAAAAAGAAGAAAGGGTCTTCTGAAAAGCAAGCAAAGGAAGTCCTGGAGGAAGAATTGGAGCATTGCCACCAATGCCAAAGGGAGAGACTGTTGGAAATATTGTCATTGATTGCAAAGGAGCACAAAGGAGCAGCACCAAGAGAAGGGAGCAGATTAGGATCAGATGGAATTGTTGTAGAGAAAGAAAGTGAAGTGGCAGAGGCTACAAGAGGAGGGTTTAGACATGAAGTAGGTTTTTTAGAACAGATAGGGTTTTGTTGTAAGTATTTGGGCGATTTAGACAAAAGGCCACTAATTGACAATTAGGCTTGGTAGGATATTTTGTGTAAATATAGGCATAATTTCCAAATGAAAATCTTTATATTTGAAATATATTTGAGTTACAGGTTTAATGAATTTATGAGACTGTGTATTTTTAGAAGTTGCGCATTCCATTTATAATTGAATTCTGGTTGGATTAGATATGTCGAAGACTGGTCATCGATCACTGAATGGATCGATGCCCATGAAATTTTTAAACACAACCCTGCAATTGAAGTTCAATTCACACATAATAGAGAGTTCCTGATCGATTTGAATAATAGGAACTGGGATGGGTTCATAAATCCTCTTGGGAATCATGAAATTTTGGTGCATAGAGCTGACGATGTTATTTGCTGGAGGATAAGACCAAACATGTGTGGGGACGAATGCTGGTGGAACAGATCGAAAGGTTCCTCTTGGGTTTATTGTAGTCGAGTTAACAGATGAAGTGTACCTGGAATGAAGACCGAAACCATAATTGATGATGCAGAGGAACTATATTGAAAAACTGAATGTGGAACCATGAGTCAACGACGAAAACAAAACAGTGAAAGTGGTTTTGAAAACCACCGAAGTAGTTTATCGCACCTCTTTTGGAGGGTAAGCGGTAAAGGTCAAATAACACAATAGTGTTAAGAGGGCGACGTGTGGCAAATCAAAACCACCTATTTCGCATAGGTCGGGAAACCTTAAATCTTGTGCATCTTTATTTGCGATTGTCGTTGGATTGGGAGACGGAGTGCGATTTCCGTTGGATGGATGAGAAAAGTTGTGATGGATTTAGAACTGTTGATTGGAATGAAGGATTCATGGTGGATATTTGAGCGCTGAGTGTGCATTGAGATATGTACAAAGTATGTAAATCACCGTCAAAAGTTGAGATTGACTGTCAGGAAATCTGTGGGCCCGGATATATTTTTATGTTGATACCTTGTGTTTAAACAAAAGTATGGAAGGGTAAGTTATATTGTATTTATGACTTATGTTAAGTTGGGCAATGAACCTTCAGAATTTGTGATGGATGGAGGACCATCGGATTGAGAGAATGAGTGCGATGATCGTCCGATCTGACGCAGATTGAATAGATAGTTGAGATTAGATCGGTCAACAGAGTGAATTGACGTGTCTGATCGTCAGTGTATAGCTATGGGTCCAGATAAATATGATGTTGGCATTTTTTTTAACCAAGGTAAGAACATTATTTAAGCACGTCGACATATTGCAATATCCATAGTCAGAAGTATAATTAAAAGCTTTAATTATATGGATAAGTATATGGTTTATAACCATAGGTCAAAATAAGACAAAAAGATAAGTTGGTAAATGTGGGCTCGAAAGTTTATATATTAATATTGTGTTGACACTTTGGGTTTTAACCAAAGTAAACTTATAAATACGATCAAATCAAGGTGTGGTTACTGTTGGATGACTGACGTAGATAGATCAATGCATAAAAGGTGTATATATATATATATGTTGATATATTGTTTAAATGTTTAGGTAAAAGAATAGTTAAAATGTTTTGACTAATGCGGATAAAATATGGGTTTATACCCACAAAAGATATAAGGAGATAATTTCTTGCATAAAAGGATTTTGATTTTTTGCATTAAGATATGTGAATAGAGTTTAAACCTTGGTTTAAGAAAGGGTTTCATTATATTTGGAATGGAAAATTCTTGGGCATAAATGAGAAACACATTTTATGTATGAAAAGTGTGGGTAAATGCAGCACGAAAGGCACAGGTAATGGAAGAAACAGGGCAGTTTTACAACAGAACTAGAATATAACAGTAGCAGAAAAGACAAATACACAACGAGCCAAGAGCTGAAAGGGTTGAGTAAAATATATTTGGTGTAATTATAAATGTAAATAAATTTATTATTTTTATTGTATGTGATGCAAAGGCAAGTCTCCAAAGGCAAATAAAAAACCTCCCCTGTAATAATGGATTGAGTACATAGTATTGTAACATCCTGAAGTGCTGAGCGAGAAAATGAGAAGGTGGAATGCAAAGAGTCATACCTGTTCATTTCATATTCCCATATGGAATGCAAACATCTATGAGGTGATATCTATAAATGATGTTATTTTAATATGTTTAAAGAGGGTTAGAGAGTGAGCATCATAAGGGAAGAGAGTGGAAGAAGAAGAAGGAGCATAAAGAGAAGCTGTAAAGATCCAGAGATGAGATAAGGAAGATATGAAGGTTGGAGGACAACAGTGAAGAAGGAATAGAATAGAGTTGATACCTAGGTAAACCAGCATGTGTTTTCATAGTTGTGTGAGGAAGTTGGCACTTCCATATCAAGTTGTAGCTTGATAGATGTCCAGTTGTAGCTGGCTGAGGTAGGAGCCTCTTGTGGGTTGTATCCTGCAGAAAATATATGGGAGTTGGAGCTTCCTTGCAAGTTGTAGCTTGCAGAATTGAGGTGGTAGCCTCCTGTAGGTTGGAGCCTACAAAATATTAGTGGTGAGAGGGATTTGGAGCTTGCCTTTGCATCGCAACAATAATAATATGTGGTTTTCTCCCTTATGGGTTTCCACTTATATCTGTTGTCCATGTGCATGATGATTATGCATTGATGTTCTGTAATTTATCTGCTTAATACTGCTGCACACATATTAATATTGTTGTTTCATTATATATTAAGTTTAGCATGAAATGAAGATGTAAATAAGTGTAAAAGAAAGTTTTAAAAGACCATGAATGTGTTAAATTGATTCGCCCCCCCCCTCTCAGTTTAAATAAGAGTCCAACAGAAAAAATAAAAGGTGCAGGAAAAAAAATAAGAAGCAAAAGGAGTTTCTAGAACAATTTGAAGAGGAAAAATATAAATATGAAGATTCACCATGTATTCTAAAAGTTGAGTTGGAAGAAGAAAATAAAATTGAAGATACCCTATTTCAACAACTAAAAGAGAAGAGCAAGGAACGTGAAAAACAATAATAAGAAATTGTCTCCCTCATAAGGAACTAGAAAAATACAAAGGTCATCTGAAGCATAATTTAAATTTTATCAAAGGATTTTGTTAGCCACCTATAAATTCTGATATGCTAAATGGTGGCTAAATTTGTGTTCAATCCTTCAAGAGATTTATTTCTTTGAAAATTCATCATCTTTGAACTCTTATGATGATTCTTTATCCCTTTGAATTAATCTTCACTGCTGTTTCCATCTTAAAGACATGCTGATTCACCAAATAAAGTTGTTCCAAAGGCCACTGAAACTGCCTATTTTCACTTATTTCCCTCCATTTTCATAAAGCCTTCTTTTCATATTTTAACCCTCCATTTAGCCTCTAAAAGCCTTAAATCCCCTTTAAACCCTCAAAGATTCATTTACAGGTTTAAAGACCCTTTCTTTTCCTCTCTACCGAAAGCCAGAAAACCCTCAAAAACCCTTCAAAAATCCTAAAAAACCAATTTTTCAACATTAAGGCCTTAAACCCCTTTCGGCTTTAGCCCTAGCCCCTTTTCTGCATGTGACCCGAAACCATAACCAGGCGCTAGCCCTTATCGCTAATCACAATCGGAGTTTCCTTTCCTTGAATTTTCCTTTATTCTTCCAATCTTCCGATGCGATGAGCCCCTTCTCCTTCGATCCCCGATTTGATCCTGACTGTCAAATACACAAGAACCGACAGCCGAGATTCAATCACGCTTTGCATGTCCCTTTCTCCTTTTCACCTTTCTGCTGGTCGCCAATTAGATCTCCACCATCCATGTTTTCAGATCCAACGGCCAGCGTTCCATCGCATTGGTCCATCGGTTCTTCGCTTCATTCATCACTTGCGCCCGCCGATTTGATCTAGACCGTTGAATCCACAAGAACCAATGGCCAGGATTCAATCGTACTTTGCATGTTCCTTTCCCCTTTTCACTGTTCCACTGATCGTCGATTAGACCTCCACCGTCGATCTTGCTTTCAATCCAACGGCCAATTCTTAATCGCACATCACAAATCCAAAGTCCCGTTCGCTTTTCACCTCCGATGTGTGATCCCCGATTTAATCCTGACCATTCATTCTGCCAGATCCAACGGAATGCGCTTCATCGCAGTTTCGCCATCCTCTAGACCCTTCATCCACCATCTTTAATCTCCGTCATTGATCTATCATGATCCGATGACCCTCATTTAACTCGCCGATCACCCCCAGGATTTTTCCTCCGTACTCCCAGTCCCACCACCAAACGCCCCTATTTCCTCTCATTTTCAATTTTTTCCTATGTATTTTCCCTCTCATAATTTTTTACATTTTAACACTAATAGTCATTGTTCACTTCTACTCAGTCTAAACCCTAGTTTTCGTAGTGTTCCTTCATGAAACCTTTCTTTGCCGCATACCCTTTTACCCCACAACTCTTCATCCATCGCGTTCAACCCCCATCGTTGGATTTGGAGCCTCCAATCCAACGGTCGATGATCCATATCGCGCGATTTTCACCCCTCCTTCCTAGTGCGCTACTTCCGCGCGATAAATATGGTTTTAGAAATCCACGTGTCAAACTCTAACCTATATCGCATTCCAAAAGCTAATACCACCTCCCCCCCATTTTGTTGCGCGAAAACCATTCCCGGTTTCTGCCATACCACCCTCCGCAACATAACTTCCTCTTTTAATCCTGGCCGTCGATCTCTGAGATCGCACGGCCCATATTATATCATGATAACACTTCATTTGCTTCCCATCTCCCTCCCAAACGACTCTATAGAGAGATCTCCACCGTAGATCATCTTGATCTAACAGTCCACGTTCATCCTCGCACCAAAACCTCCATTGACCTAGTTAGCTGCTATGCCAGGGTTTTTTCCAATTTTCTGCTGCAATCACATTCTTCCTCACTACTCCTCTGCCACCCCAGAGCCTCTGCAAGCATTCTAAACTAAGCCTGCAGGATTTCATAACATGTTTTTCATGTGTTTGCAGGTTTTCATGGCCGATGAAGGATAAATGTTTTACAGTCACAAAAGTGACACAAAGGCTCAGATAGAAGTCTCAGGGCCAAGAATCAAAGTCAAGAGGACCAGAAACAGAAGGCGAGGTCGTGTCAATCAATGGATCAGATCCATGAATCCTCAGTGACCCTCCAGCTCAGCGAAAACCTCCACCTATACACATAACACTCAAAAATGGTGAAGAATGCATATCCAATGGCAGAAGAAAAGGCATAGAATACTAAAAAAACCTCTGAAGGTATCAGTACAGAAGCAGTTCGAGAAATCAGCAAATTTAAAACAAAAATAGAGCTAAAACAGGTTAAAGTACAAAGAGACAGAGCAGTTATTAGTGTAGAATGTTGATTGACACAGATATAGCCCATCCCATGCACACAAGCCTGCCAAGTAGTTATTACACCAGGAAAGCTACTACAAACTGTCAGAAGCAGTTATTTAGAAGTATGGGAGTCCTCATAGCCCATTCTTCACTTAACTCACACCAAGAAGATATCAGTACCACTCCAGATGGTTTTTCCTCTCAAGGACACCATGTGGGTGATTTCTATCATATCAAAATGGTCTCAACAAGCTACAAAGTTATTGATCCTGTCTAGTATTTAATGTTATTTTTATGACACAGGATGGAGAATTCGAATGCTCTCTCCTACCTCTGATGTTCATTCAGTTTTCCTCACCTACTCTTTCTCATTTTTCTCCTATAAAGACTCTTCGAAGTCTCATTGTAAAAGGTTGGCATTTGGTGATTTCTAAAGTAATACATATTGCTGCTTTGAAGAAGCATTGGTGTTCTAAAAGAGTGTGAAGATATTTGTTTTTCTGTTGATGGAGGAGGCTGGACCATTGGATCCCTGAGCCTGGTTTTGGTGAAGTACTTCTTATTGTTAATGTTATTTCCTATTTTCCACTTTGTTCCATCATGCTTTGCTTACAGTATGATAAAAAGTTTAGGCAGAGAAATGTATCTTAGAAGCACGTTTGACCTGTTTATCCTTCACTGTTTATATGTTTTCTGCTACTAAATATGACAGGATAGTCCAATAGCTCTCTTAAATATTCAGTTTGTTTCATTTCATAAATGGTTAATTCGGTTGTGCTAAAGACTGTTTAGGCGTTCCCTCTTTCTTTGCCACTGAGTGTTGTATCTGAAATCTCCCTTTGATTATTAATGCTTGCAGTTTTGACAGAGAGGTCTGTTTCAATCATACCCTCTGTTCCTTTCTGTAATTATTGTGTTAAAGGTCCCTATAGTTGCAGTCTTAGATGTCTAAGGCGTTCCCTCTTCTTTGAATACAATTGTATGTCTTTGTTGATTAAGCTCTCAACAGTGAACTTGTAGTAGGAAATAGGGAGTTCCTCGAATATTATAATTAATTAAGAGGGTTCTAGTCTGCATTTCTCCTTTCTTTGAGTATTTATGTTGATTAAGTCCAAAACAATGAGCTTATTGGAGGAAATAGGGCGTTCCCGAATCCTTTAAGTCACTGTGAGAGGGTTTAGTCTTCATTTCTCCTCTTCTTTGAGTGTTTATGTCAATTAATTCCAAAACAATGAGCTTACTGGAGGAAATAGAACATTCCTCGAATCCTTTAAGTCATTGTGAGAAGGTTTAGTTTGATTTCCACTCTTAGTCCTTAATGTTCATCCCATTTCACCTATATTATTCAACAGATCCTTGACCGAGTTAGATTTGCCCTCTGGTTTCCCTTCCTTCTCAATCAGAACTATCTGGACTTTCACATGACTCCATTTCCCAATGGCTTGTAGATTCCCATGTTCTATCTATACCACATGAAACACATTTGTCCAACCAAACAAACAAACAACCCTGCACTTCATAACTAGCCTAAAATTAACTACCCAAAACTTTCAAGACACATCCTTATAAACAATATTGAGAAATCCCTCTCTGAGACTAGGAGGGCTAGATCCTAGAGCTCTAAAGATTGGTTCTGATGTTGCCTTGTCTTTTGGTTAGCCAATCTACCAAAAGATAGGACCCCAACATAATGGCGATCACGATGGGACCCATTGAGTATATAGTTGCTTGAAATACCTCTTAAAACTCTTTAGGCCCTTAATTTGATAAAGAATACCTTGTGGACTTATCCCACCACTCACACCAATATAATGGCGATCACGGTGGGACTTATTGAGTATATGATAGTTTAGCTAACTCTTGTGCACTCTTTAGTCCTACAAATCTCTAAGAAAATCAGTTAGTGAGCCATAGAGTAGACTCTGTTTGTTTGAGCACCTTAGCTAAGTGTTAAAGATCAGACATAGGACACTCTCATAACCATAAAAATGTACAAAAACCATAAATATTCCAGATTGGCTTCATAATAATTCATGGTGGTGGAACCATAAAACATTGTACCTTTACAGAAAGCTAGAACTTCCACCTGGCAACTCCATTGGCCCCAGTAGGCCTATTACTCATCTAGGTTTCCAGATCTCTTTAGGACTGTATTAAAAAACCTTGAAGAAATTGAGAAGCCTAGTCCCATATTAGATAAGACATTCCGAGAGGAAAAATTTCAAGACAATTCCTACAAAATTTAGCCTCTCTCAATTTTTGAAAAGTAATCTGGCTTCACATAGGATCAACACTAGATCTCATCCAGACACTAATCCTCCTACAATATTTGGCAATCCAAAGAGAATTCTGAGGAAGACTTCTAGAGCTGGTAAATTGGCTGCTGATAGGAACATCCCAAGAACAAAATCTCTCCCTGAAAACCTTGGTGTCTTGGAGGATTTACACTTTGACTTACATCATACTAAGAACATCTTCAGAACCAGATCTCAAAGTGATTTAAACCAAACTGATCTTGAAACTTCAGGTTGGCAACAGAGCTTTAGTAGAGAGGCTTCACCTTCTACTCCTCCCGATTCAAAACTTCTTCACCACTTTAGCCTCTTTCATAACCAATCTGCTCAAAACTAGTTTGCTGGCCCCAAGTGTTTCTTCCACTCCAAACCATACCACCACTGTCCAAAACACTTCATTTCATCCCACGTTCCCTCTTGCTAATCCACTCACTGTAAATCCACTTTTCCTTCTAGCCATGGCAGCATGGTATGACCCATTAGTGTTACCACAGCCTCTGGCTCCCTTGTCAAATGATTATCAGTCTAAAATTCCCCATTTCACTGGAAAAGAATCTACCACAGATCAACAACATGTAGATAGGATGGGAGATGCTTTTGATTATATGGAAATAGAAGATGAGACCATCAAGATGAGAATATTTGCTCAAAGTTTAGGAGGAGAAGTAAAGAAGTGGTTTAAAGGCCTAACTCCTAATAACATCAATGACCTTCCCTCTTTGCATCAAACATTCATAAACAAATGGGAAATCAAAAGAAACCCTCTCCAAATATTGTCAGAGTATAACAATCTTAAAAGAAATTAGTGAGAGAGCATTCATGATTACTCCACCAGGTTTAACAGTATCTACAATGCTCTTCCACCTCACATGAAACCTCCCCAAGGCATGGCCTTAGTGAAATATCCTGAAGGTTTCGATGCTGATATGGCTTATCAACTAAGGGAGAGAGATTATTTAACTCTAGAGGACATGCAGAAAGGAGCTGTGAGTGTAGAAGCAAACTTAATTGAGAAAAGATCTAGGCTAAGATCAGAGAAGAGGGTGACTTATAGAGACGATACTACACCCTCAACCTCATCCTCTGATCCCAATATTGGCCACCTAGTGAAGGTGATGGAGAGAGTGCTTGAAAATATAAACTTAGGGACATGCCTACAAATTAGACTTCTCATGCACTAACAACATTGTAGAATATGAAGCCCTTCTCCTTGGGCTGCACATACTTAAATATTTAAAGGCCAAAAGGATATCAGTCCAGGGAGACTCTGAGTTAATCATCAGACAAATCAAAGGGGAATATGCAACCAAAAACCCCAGACTCAGAGAATATAGAAACATTGTTTTAGATCTCCTGAATTTTTTTGAAAAATATGAGCTTATGTTCATACCAAGAGCCCAAAATCACCTGGCAAATGAACTTGCTTTTGCTGCTAGTAATTGCCAAATACCACAAATCGATGAGAAACTCATTATAAAGGTGAAAAATAGACCAACCGTGCCTGATAACGAAGATCATTGGTAGTTATTTGACAATGATAAACATATAGAGGATTTCTTGCAGTCAAAAAATGAGTTTTCCACAGCATCACCAAGTTTCAGTCATAAAAAAGAATGTTTAGAAGGGGAACAAATTCCTGAAACAGAGTCCTCCTCTCCTACTGATATAAATAAGTTTGATCATGTTTTCAAAGAAAAATTATCCAATGATCCAGACCAAAAGGACCTCAAAGTTCTGGAATATAAGGGTGATACCATAGCCAAAGGCCTAGCCCCATTAGAACAACTCTTCGATTTCAATGATGTGGCTAAGGAACCAAAAAAAAGAAACCATGGAAACTAATGTGGAAGAGCACAACATAGGTAGCCCAACTGAGCTTAAAATGATTAAGTTGTCTAGCACCCTTCCTGCCCACATCAAACAGAAATACACAACACTCTTCAAGGAGTTTATAGATGTTTTTGCATGGGACTATAAAGATTTGAAATAATATGGCACCAGCGTCATTCAACACAAGATCCCTCTTAAGGAAAATCAGAAACCTTTCAGACAGAAATTGAGGAGGATAAACCCTGTTTTATTGTCTGCAGTAGAAAAATGAATTAGGAAGATGTATGATGTAGGGATCATTGTTCCTCTCATATACTCAGACTGGGTTTCCAATCTAGTATCTGTTAGGAAGAAGACAGGGATATCAGGCTGTGTATTGACTTCAGGAACCTTAGCAGAGCCTCTTTGAAAGATAAATACCCCTTGCCAAAAAGGGACCACATTCTTCAAAGGGCAGTGGGGTCAAAAAGAATATCATTACTAGATGGGTTCTCAGGTTATAATCAAGTGCTAGTCCTCCCAAGTGATCAACATAAGACAACCTTTACCACACCTAGGAGGACATTCATGTATGCCAAAATGCCATTTGGTTTGATGAATGTAGGGGCCACTTTCCAGAGGGCCATGGAAATAACCTTCTCGTAAGACATAGGCTATTTTATAATCATTTACCTTGATGATATTACTGTTTTCTCCAAAACTGATGAGGAACATTTGGAATATTTAAGGAAGGTTTTCGAGAAATGCAGAAGATTTGGCTTGTCTTTAAATCCCAAAAAGACACTCTTTGGCCTCCGAGAAGGAAAGCTTCTTGGTCATATAATCTCTAAAAAAGGGATCAAAATAGATCCTAAAATAATTGATGGCATATTGAATATTAGCCACCCTAGAAACCTCAAAGAATTACAGTCTTTCATTGGAAAGATAATTTTTTTGAGGAGGTTTATCCCCAACCTTGCTGAGTTGTTAAGAAACATCACCAACATGCTCAGGAAAGAAGTAGGTGTTAAATGGACAATGCGAGCTAAACAATCATTCGAACTGGTAAAACAAGCCCTTACCCAAGCGCCAGTCCTTATCAGTCCTGATTTCAACAAAGATTTATATATCTTTTCCTTTGCATCTGAACATACAATAGCTACAGTATTGTTGCAAAAGAATAACTTGGGGCAAGAACAACCTATATCCTTCTTCAGTAAAGCCTTAAGAGATGCTCCACTCAAATACAATATCGTGGAAAGGCAAGCCTTAACACTGGTAAAAGCATTAAAGGACTTTAGAGTGTACATATTACATTCACATATCATTGCCTTTGTGCCACACACCGTAGTTAAAGATATTATAAGTCAGGACCGTGATGGTAAAAGGGGAAAATGGATTGCCGCTATTCTTGAATATGAATTAGAAATCAGGCCTACCAAACTCATCAAGGGACAAGTATTAGCAAAACTCATGGCTGAATCTAATTTCAAAGCTCTAGATATGAACATTTTTGATGCCTTGGAAGAATAGAAGAGTTCCCAACACCATTTACTGAAGAAACATTCATGAAATCTCCATGGTATGCTGACATCATGTATGTGTTGCTTTATTTAAATGCTCCTCCTTTGTCAAAAACAAAAGCTAGATTTGTAATAGAGAAGGCTTTAAATTGTTGTATAATAGATGGAGTTTTATATTCGAAAAATGCTGTTGGGATATTACTAAAATGTTTACTTGAGAATTATGCAGGAAAAGTCATGCATGAAATGCATGAAGG
The DNA here is from genome assembly GCA_034641835.2 of Pinus albicaulis. NCBI lineage: Eukaryota > Viridiplantae > Streptophyta > Pinopsida > Pinales > Pinaceae > Pinus > Pinus albicaulis. Next base: position 657,080,595 of record CM076569.1, read on the forward strand.
GGAATGTGGAGGGCACTTAAATTGGAAGACCACAACAAAAAAGATCCTCAAATCTGGTTACTACTCGCCCACCCTTTTTCCAGACACCCACAAACTAGCAATGTCTTGCCACAAGTGCCAAATTTTTGATGGTAGAAGAAAGCTCTTGCCCTTATCGTTGAAGCCTATTAGTGTTGAAGCACCCTTTCAACAGTGGGGTTTGGACTTCATAGGGGAAATCCACCCACCCTCCTCAGCCCAGCACAAATGGATCTTCACATCCACTGATTATTTTACCAAATGGATAGAGGCCATACCCACTAGGAATGCTACTGACTCTGTCAAAATTAAATTCCTTGAGACCAACATATTGTCTAGATTTGGCTGTCCTAGAAAAATAATCACAGACAATGCTGCTGCCTTTAAATCCAAAAGGATGGTTGATTTCTGCCATAAATATCAGATCACCTTGGGCCACTCCACTGCCTATTACCCCCAAGGAAATGGACTTGCTGAATCCTCAAAAAAGAGCCTAATCAACATCATCAAAAATATGTTGGAGCAGAACCAGAAAGCATGGCATAGTAAGCTTGTTCATGCCTTGTGGGCTGACAGGTTAACCACCAAAAAGTAAATCAACATGTACCCCTATCAACTGGTCTATGGAATGGATATTGTTTTACCAACATTCTTGGGAGTTCTAGTCATGACACTCCTTCAGGAAGTCCAAGCTGAAGAAAATGATATGCAGAGAAGGATCAATCAGACCATCCATTTGCAGCAAACCAGAGAGGAAGTTTACCAGAGAACTCAAACAATCCAAGAAAACATCAAAAGGTTATTTGACAAAAGGACTAAAGAAAATGACTTCCAAGTTGGGAATGTGGTTCTCAAATGGGATTCAAGGAGAGAAGAAAAAGGAAAACATGGTAAGTTTGAAAATCAGTGGAAAGGGCCCTACATTATTCACTCCATAAGAGGGCATAATGCATTTTTCCTGCAAGAACTGAATGGTGAAGAAGTGTTGGGAGGTCCTGTCAATGGCAGGATGCTTAAACACTATTTCTATCAAGAGTCTTAGTTTCAGAGTTTTTATCCATTGTACATACCATTTGCATAAAGAAAAATAGAAAGAAAAATGAAAAAAAATAAAAAATAGAAAAGATGGCAGAAATAAAACAAGAAAGGTATAGCCCCATACCAAAAATAAAGGAAAATATGAAAGTGTGCAAGCTCAAATTCCACTACTTTAAGGAGCACTACTGTCCAATCATACAACCTAATCATGATTGGGCAGATTTCAATTTGCTGCTGATAGGATAGTGAAAAATATTTTCCAAACTGTTTAATCTTGGCTTATCAGTAGAACAAATTAGGATAGAAGAAAGAGAACTGGTTCTAACATGCTCAAAACTTGAACCAACAAAGAAGAAGAAAAAAACAGCTATAACAAAATCAAAACCAGAGCTAAAATGAAGAAAAGGGTGACTCTGAAAAGCTCAAAATCTGAGTCACAAAAGCAAGAAGGGATGCTTTAAATTTCCAGAATTTCAAGCCCTTACAATTTTGTTTCAATTTTATGCAAAGTTTCAGTTCATGTGCAGTTTGTCTTTATGCCATGGACCCACAACAAACCAGACAGTCTAATCCTAGTTTAGATGTGTTTCAATTTCTCTTTTAGAATATAGAGAATGAAATCTGTCAGACAGTTTAATCCTGACAGATATTAGTTTAGGTATAGAAACTTATGAGTTCAACTGCTGAATCTGAACTCATGGAGAAATAAGGGTAGCATTAGATAGGTTTATTTTTCTGTTTGCAGAATAAAATGTTGGAAAAAGAGTTTTCCAGTCCAAGTGCACTCAAAGGAAGAAAAAATTCTAGGATAGTAGGAATGGGTAGGTAGAGATGTTGTTTTGAAGAATGAGAGTTTTTTCAGGTTGCTGCAAAGGTTATCAGATCAAAAGAAGATCAATCAAGGAAAGAAAAACTGCTGCCCAATGGAAAGGCATTGGTCTGCTAAATATAGAGATTACTGAGGTTCTAGACACCTAAAGGGCAAGCTGTCCTCCCCAAGTGGAGTCATTGTTAGCCACCTATAAATTCTGATATGCTAAATGGTGGCTAAATTTGTGTTCAAGCCTTCAAGAGATTTATTTATTTGAAAATCCATCATTTTTGAAGTCTTATGATGATTCTTTATCCCTTTGAATTAATCTTCACTGTTGTTTCCATCTTAAAGCCATGATGATTCACCAAAGAAAGTTGTTCCAAAGGCCACTGAAACTGCCTATTTTCACTTATTTCCCTCCATTTTAATAAAGCCTTCTTTTCATCTTTTAACCCTCCATTTAACCTCTAAAAGCCTTAAATCCCCTTTAAACCCTCAAAGATTCATTTATAGGTTTAAAGACCCTTTATTTTCCTCTCTACTGAAAGCCAAAAAACCCTAAAAAACCCATTTTTCAACATTAAGGCCTTAAGCCCCTTTCGGCTTTAACCCTAGCCCCTTTTCCGCATGTGACCCAAAGCCATAACTAGGCGCTATCCCTTATCGCTAATCACAATCGGAGTTTCCTTTCCCTGAATTTTCCTTTATTGTTCAAATCTTCCGATGCGATGAGCCCCTTCTCCTCTGATCCCCGATTTGATCCTGACCATCAAATACACAAGAACCGACGACTGAGATTCAATCGTGCTTCGCATGTCCCTTTCTCCTTTTCACCTTTCCGCTGGTCACCGATTAGATCTCCACTGTCGATGTTTTCAGATCCAACGAACATCGTTCCATCGCATTTCTCCATCGGTTCTTCGCTTCATTCATCACTCGCGCCTGCCGATTTGATCTGGACCGTTGAATCCTCAAGAACCACTGGCCATGATTCAATCGCGCTTCACATGTTCCTTTCCCCTTTTCACTGTTCTGTTGATCACCGATTAGACCTCCACTATCGATCTTGCTCCTGATCCAACGGCCAATGCTTAATCGCACATTGCAAATAGAAATTCCCGTTCTATTTTCACCTCCAATATGTGATCCCTGATTTAATTTTGACCATTCATTCTGCTGGATCCAACGGACTGCGCTTCATCGCAGTTTCACCATCCTCCTGACCCTTCATCCACCATATTTAATCTTTGTCGTTGATCTATCATGATCCGACGACCCTCATTTAACCTACCAATCACCCCCAGGCTTTTTCCTCCGTACTCCCGGTCCCACCACCAAACACCCCCGTTTCCTCTCATTTTCACCTTTTTTCCCTCGCATAATTTTTTACATTTTAACACTAAAAGTCATTGTTCGCGCCTACTCAGTTTAAACCCTAGTTTTCGTAGTGTTGCATCATGAAACCTTTCTCTGCCGCATACCCTTTTACCCCGCAGCTCTTCATCCATCGCGTTCAACCCACACCGTTGGATTTGGAGCCTCCAATCCAACGGTCGACGATCCATATCGTGCGATTTTCACCCCTCCTTCCCAATGCACTACTTCCATGCGATAAAGATGGTTTTAGAAATCCACGTGTCGAACTCTAACCTATATTGCGTTCCAAAAGCTAATACTGCCTCCCCCCGTTTTGTTGCACGAAAACTATTCCCGGTTTTCGCCATGCCACCCTCCACAACATAACTTCCTCTTTTAATCCTGGCCGTTGATCTCTGAGATCGCATGTTCCATATTATATCACAATAACATTTCATTTGCTTCCCATATCCCTCCCAAACGACTCCATAGAGAGATCTCCACCGTAGATCATCCTGATCTAATGGTCCATGTTCATCCTCGCACCCAAACCCCCATTGACCTGGTTAGCGGCTCTGCCAAGGTTTTTTCCAATTTTTCGCTGCAATCACATTCTTCCTCACTGCTCCTCTGCCACCCCAGAGCCTGTGCAAGCAGTCTAGACCAAGCCCACAGGATTTCATAACATGTTTGTCGTGTGTTTGCAGGTTTTCATGGCCGATGAAGGATAAATGTTTTACAGTCACAAAAGTGACACAAAGGCTCAGATAGAAGTCTTAGGGCTAGGAATCAAAGTCAAGAGGACCAGAAACAGGAGGTGATGTCGTGTCAATCAATGGATCATATCCATGAATCCTCAGTGACCCTCCAGCTCAGCGAAAACCTCCACCCGTACACATAACACTCAAAAATGGTGAAGAACGCATATCTAGTGGCAGAAGACAAGGCATAGAATATTAATAAAACCTCTGAAGGTATCAGTACAGAAGCAGTTCGAGCAATCAGCAAAGTTAAAAAACAAACATAGATAAAACAAGTTAAAGTACAAAGAGACAGAGCAGTTATTAGTGCAGAATGTTGACTAACACAAACGTAGCCCATCCCATGCACACAAGCTTGCAAAGCAGTTATTACACCAAGAAAGCTACTACAAACTGTCAGAAGCACTTATTTAGAAGTATGGGAGTCCTCATAGTCCATTCTTCACTTAACTCACACCAAGAGGATAAAAGTACCACTCCAGATGGTTTTTCCTCTCAAGGACACCATGTGGGTGATTTCTATCATATCAAAATGGTCTCAACAAGCTACAAAGTTATTGATCCTGTCTAGAATTTAATGTTAGGTTTATGACACAGGATGGAGCATTCGAATGCTCTCTCCTACCTCTGATGTTCATTCAGTTTTCCTCACCTACTCTTCCTCATTTTTCTCCTATAAAGACTCTTCAAAGTCTCATTGTAAAAGGTTGCATTTGGTGATTTTTAAAGTAATACATATTTCTGCTTTGAAGAAGCATTGGTGTTCTAAAAGAGTGTGAAGATATTTGTTTTTCTGTTGATGGAGGAGGGTGGACCATTGGATCCTTGAGCCTAGTTTTGGTGAAGTACTTTTTATTGTTAATGTTATTTCCTATTTTCCACTTTGTTCCATCATGCTTTTCTTATAGTAGGATAAATAGTTTAGGCAGAGAAATGTATCTTAGAAGCACCTTTGACCTGTTTATCCTTCACTGTTTATATGTTTTCTGCTACTGAATATGACAGAATAGTCTAATAGCTCTCTTAAATATTCAGATTGTTTCATTTCATAAATGGTTAATTTGGTTGTGCTAAAGACTGTTTAGGCGTTCCCTCTTTCTTTGCCACTGAGTGTTGTATCTAAAATCTCCCTTTGATTATTAATGCTTGCAGTTTTGACAGAGAGGTCTATTTCAATCATACCCTCTATTCCTTCCTGTAATTATTGTGTTAAAGGTCCTTATAGTTGCAGTCTTAGATGTCTAAGGCATTCCCTCTTCTTTGAATGCAATTGTATGACTTTTTTGATTAAGCTCTCAACAGTGAACTTGTAGGAGGAAATAGGGAATTCCCCGAATCTTATAATTCATTAAGAGGGTTCTAGTCTGCATTTCTCCTTTCTTTGAGTATTAATGTGGATTAAGTCCAAAACAGTGAGCTTACTAGAGGAAATAGGGCGTTCCCCAAATCCTTTAAGTCATTGTGAGAGGGTTTAGTCTGCATTTCTCCTCTTCTTTAAGTGTTATGTTAATTAAGTCCAAAACAATGAGCTTACTGGAGGAAACATGGCATTCCCCGAATCCTTTAAGTCATTGTGAGAAGGTTTAGTTTGCTTTCCACTCTTAGTCCTTAATGTTCATCCCATTTCACCTATATTATTCAACAGATCCTTGACCGAGTTAGATTTTCCCTCTGGTTTCCCTTCCTTCTCAATCAGAACTATTTGGAATTTCACATGACTCCATTGCCCAATGGCTTGTAGATTCCCATGCTCTATCTATACCACATGAAACACATTTGTCCAACCAAACAAACAAACAACCCTGCACTTCATAACTAGCCTAAAATTAACTACCCAAAACTTTCAAGACACATCCTTATAAACAATATTGAGAGATCCCTCTCTAAGACTAGGAGTGCTAGATCCTAGAGCTCTAAATATTGGTTCTGATGTTGCGTTGTCTTTTGGTTAGCCAATCTACCAAAACACAGGACCCCAACAGATCTAACAAGCTAGATGAGATTTTGATTATTTCGAGATGTCCTCTCATTAAAACTAGCCTTGATTATGAAGGGGAACCTAGGATCAAGAAAACTGAATATAAAGGACCAATCAATTATATATACAAACATAACATAGGTATTACACGTATGTTACATATCACAAATCTCGACACAAAATTTAACACTTAAATTCATAGTAAATTCATATCGCGATTCATAAGCGAGCCACAAAAATGATGCCACATTATATACCTAAACTACTCTCATAACACCATGGTATTGAATTGATGGACCCAAGTTACATGGTGTGTGTTTATGAACTAGAACATCCAGAGTCTTAAAATCCTGACAAGTATACATATAATGTAACTCATATTGTAATGAGGGCAAACCCACCCTCATCACCCCATCAGGGGTCAAGGGGTCCAAGCCAAAACTTAATGTGTTACATTTTCTTAGTGTCAACTGTAGATCACACTCTATGGGACTATCTCATATATGTATAAAAAAATATAGGTCTCGACATATATTTATAACTTAATTTGTAATGTAACTAGCGTGGATCCACCCCCATTGCCTCATTAGGGATCAAGGGGTCCAAGCCCTAACTTAATGTGTTACATTCCCTTAGTGTCTATGACATATCACATTTTGCGGGCCTACCTCATATAGATATCAACAAATATAGTAGCCACACACACACACACACACGTGCGACCCTCATTGCAATGAAGTATAGTATTTAAAATTTATGAGAGTAGGGCAAACACATCGCGCCACCCTGTTTGGGTTCGGGTGTCTGATCCCTATAGGTTTTAAGCCTATACACAAATGACCTAATGACAAATTTTTAACACAAAATATACAATGGTGAGAACATAAAACATAAAACAAATATACACATATATTTTCCCCTGTATCACAAAACCGACACTACGAGATTGATTTTTCATTATGTTACTTTCAATGTTACAATACATATATATACATATTGAAGCATTCATAAACCCCAATCCATTAACATTGGATTAGAACATAACCATTGTCCCCTTGACCGAATCTACAAAATAACATGGATAGAAAACCATCATGCCCAAAAACATGTGCAAAACCCATGTAAAATAATATAAGCATGTCCATTCACCTAATATAGAGTCCAATTTTTTTTTACAGGGGGCCTACCATCCCCCTGCAAACCCCTTGACAAGTGGGGCTGCATCCCCTCTGTGACCCCCCTGTTGCGACTCATGCAACAAATAGGGGGAGCCAACGCCCCCCTCCCCGTGCATGCGACTAGTCGTGGAAAGAATATAACACACACCCAACATTCTCCCACTTATTGTTTTATTTTCCACACAGGTGGTCACAACAGAGTGTATTCATTGGTCCAACCCTGTAATGCCCATTATTTCTCTACACCAAGAAAACTTTTCAGTGCTCACAAACTTTTTCAATGCATCTGCAACGTTCTTTAAAGTGTCCACCTTTACCAACAACACCTTTTTGTCCTCAACCATATCCATCAAAAAGTGATACTGAACATCAATGTGCTTTGTCTTTGAATTATAAGCAGGGTTTTTTTCCAAGAAAATTGCATTTTGGATGCCAAAATCTATCCTTATAGCTCTTTGTACCAACCCATACTTGAACACAACCTTTGCAACCAAGTTGCTTCCTTTGCATGAGTGGCCACCATGTATTCAACCTCTGTAGTTGAAAGAGCCACTACAGTTTGTATTTTGCTCATCCAACTGACTACTCCTCCAAATAGGTTAAACACATACCCTCTTGTAGATCTTCTTTGATCTAGATCTCCAGCCCAACCTGCATCAACAAAGTCACAAATTTCCAAAACTGTGTCCAATCCTAGTCTTCCTTGGTAGCACAGACCATAATCACTAGTGCCACACAAATAATTGAAAACCTGCTTCAATGATGTCCAATGCTCCTTCCCTAGTTTTGACATAAATCTGATCAATACTCCCATTACATGTGCAATGTATCGTCTAGTACATACCATTGCATACATTAGGCTACCTATCGTGCTTGGATATGGAACACAGGACATGTCCTCTTCCTCTTCTTGTGTCTTGGGACATTGTTCAACATATAACTTTACACCTACATGAATAGGAACCTTCAATAGTGTACTATCTTGCATAGTAAACCTCTGAAATATTGTCTTTACATACTTCCTCTACTTTAACCATAGCTTCCTCTTTGCCCGATCTCGTTTAATTTCCATGCCCAAAATATATTTTGTAGCACCAATATCCTTCATGCCTAATTTGGAGGACATTTCGGTCTTCAAATCCTGGATAATTTATTTGTCATTTCCAATCAGCAACATATCATCCACATACAAGACCAAGTAAATAACACAGTCACCAATTAATTTGAAATACACACAGTGATTTTCTTTGATTCTGGTGAAGCCAAGTCCCCATATATATTTATCAAATTTCTGATACCACGTCCTTGGTGACTGTTTTAACCCATATAAAGACTTTTTAAACTTGCATACCATTTTTTTCTTACCCTTCACCAAAAATACTTCAGGTTTCTTCATGTATATCTCCTCTTCCAGATCCCCATGAAGAAGTGTTGTTTTCACATCCATTTTTTCTACCTCAAAATAAAGTGCATCAACAACCGATAAAATTAATCTAATAGAAGATACCTTGGACGCAGGAGGTACAATATCACCAAAGTCAATTCCTGACACCTCGCAATAAAATTTTGTTACCAACCGAGATTTTTATTTCTCTATCTTACCATTTGAATTCATCTTCTTCTAAAGAACCCATTTTTTTCCAATGGTTTTCCTTCTAACCGACAATTCCACCCGATCCCATGGCTCATTTTTGTGCAAGGATTCCATTTCATCAACCATGGCCTCCTTCTAGAGTTTTCCATCCTTTAAATCCATTTACTCCCTGATAGTTCTAGGATCATCATCTATGATAGACAAAGAAATTTTTTAACTTAAATGAGATGGACTATACCTTTCTGGTTTCCTTCTTTCTCGAACTGATCTTCTCAAAGATGGAGTTAAGGATATTCCTCTTCTGATTCCTGTTTTGTTGTACAATATGATTCTTCCTCCTTTAGCTCAAACTCTATATTCTCAGGTTTATTTGGTAGGAATTCATGTTTAATAACATATTTCACCTCTCTTAACACTGCATCTCAACTATACACAACCTTCCTTGTTTCTGGGTTCCAAAGCTTATAACCTTTTAAACCATCCTTATACCCAATAAAGATGCACCTTAATTTATATTTTCTATCCAACTTGGTTCTTTTCTCCTTTGGAACATGTACATATGAATCACAACCAAATACCCTTAGATGTGAAAGAGAGGGTTTCTTACCAGTCCATACCTCATGTGGAGTCTTATCCTCCAACATTGATGAAGGTGATATATTAACCCTGTAACATGAGGTCTCCACCGCCTCTGCCCATAATTATTTTCCTAACCTGACACCACTGAGCATGATTCTTGCCTTTTCAATAAACACACTATTCACTCTTTCTGCAGCTTCAATTTTCTGAGGTGTGTATGGAGTAGTATTTTGTCATGCTATACCACACTTCTTACAAAAATCTTCAAATTCCTTCTTGCAAAACTCTCCACCATTATTTTTCTTCCACACCTTTATCTTCTTCCATATCTAGTTTTCTGCCAAAGCCTTAAATTATCTAAATATGTCAAAGAATTTAAATTTATTTCTGAGGAAATATATCCATGTATTCCACGAGAAGTCATCTATAAATGAAACATAGTACACAGACCTACCCAGTGATGGAACTGACATAGGTCCAAACACATCACTATGCAAAATCTCTAATATCACTTTCACCCTCTTAGCACCAGAGGGGAAACTCACTCGATTCTGCTTCCCATATACACAATGTTCACAGAAATCGGAATCCAGAGAGAAATTAGACATACCTTCTACCATACCATTACCATGAAATATTTGAAGGCCCTTCTCTCCAATATATCTAAGCCTTTGATGCCACAACATGGTCTTTTCTGCATAGACCACTAGGTTTTTTGCTCCACTTTTAGGAACCACATAATTGTGGCACCCATAAATAATAGTGCTACCCAGAAGCTTGTACAAATTTATAATCTAAACTCCCCGCATTAATACCAGTGCTCCCCAAACCATCTTGAAAGTATCCTTATCTAACATTGTTTTTACACCTGCATCATTCATCTTGCTTACATAATTCATATTTTTGGCCAATGCAGGAATATGAAGAACACTAGGAAGTGTTATAATCCTTCCACCTTGCAACTTCAACTTGAATTTTCCACGTCCGTGATTCTGGCCTTCCTATCATCCCCTTAGACGACATCACCAACATCATACTTCTCATACTTGCAGAACTACTCCCCATGGGGAGTGAAGTGAAAGGATGCATCTGAGTCAATCAACCATGCCTCATGATCTACATGTGTACTTGAATAAGAAGAAAAGTACACATCCCCAACTTCATCTGAGGTGGTTTTTTCCTTTCCAGAAGGAGCATCATTAGATCCCTTTCCTTTCTCAGAAGATTTAGATCTACAGTCCTTTTTCAAGTGCCCTTCCTTTTTGCATTTCCAGCATACATTTACAGGATTTCTAGAGATTTAGATCTCCCACTCAGGGAATTGTTTATGTTTCTATTCTGGGACCATCCTCATACAGATAAGGCATCTCCATTCTTGCCCTCCATATTTTTCTGTCTCATTTCCTCAGACAACAAGGATGCGAAAATTTCATCAAACTTCAAGATAGTTGTATTTATACCTATTACAATAACCATATTATCCCATGAATTTGGTAGATAATACAACAAAATAATGCACTTATCTTCATATGAAATTTTAATATCAACAGATAACAACTGGATTACCAAAATATTAAAGGCATATGCTCTGTAACCAAGTCTCCATCCTTCATCCTCGGGTTATACAACTTTTTCCGTAGGATCACTTTCTTCACCAGAGACTTATATTGGTACAAATTAGTCCCTAACTTGTCCCACAAAGCCTTCATCATATCTTCCTTTATACATTCAAAATTGCTGAATTTGAGATACACAACTGTATTGTGCTCTTTTCCTTCCAATCCAACTTTTCCTAGTCTTCATTTGACATTGTCATTGGTTTTGTTAGTATTAGTTTTTGCATCCTTCCACCAGTGATCAAAAAACTCTTATTTATGTCATGTTAGGAACCCATTTCGAAATTTTTGTCATTCCATTAGGTCATCATGAAAAAATTTGGTCACTTGGTGTAGGTTTAGGTCTGATCTCACTCCTTTCAAAATTTTACTATTTGCTTGCTCATTTCATCACTTTGTTGAGTGTACCATCAGCCATGATTTTTCATCATTATTTCAATAATTTTCATCATGGTTTCATTCAGTCAGAGTCTCCATTAGGTCTTAGGGTTTCCAAAGTCATTAAATCACCATTTCATGCACAAAGTCCAACAAATGAAGGAGTGATAATAAAGAAATTTCACCAGTAAGTTTGATTTGTAAATTTGATTTCAAAGCAAAATGTAATTTTATTTTCCTAATTTGTAATAAGTTCTCAGAGTTCCAAGTAGCTGCACACTCAAAATTCCATCAAAAAATAAGAAAAGTTCCAAAAATTCAATCAGTGTTCCTAAGCCATCAAAAGATGAAGTTCAATGATCTAATTCAGAAATTAAAGATAAAGAGAAATGTTAAATCAATTTCAAGAAAGGAAAAGTGGGTCCCAAATTTGTTTAATGACATTTATCCAAGTATAAAGGCTCCCAAAGACCAAGAAGTAATTCATTTGCATCCTCAAAGCATCGAGCTCTCAGCCTTCCCAAGCAAAAAATCGAATTTTTCCTTCAAAAAATCGAATTCTTGGTCATTCGCTGCACTTTTTCCAAAGGCACTGTGCTTTTTGCAGGAGGCCACATTGTGATTTTTCCAAAGGCGTTGCACTTTTCACAGTCCCTCACTGTGTTTTTTCTATGTACGCTGCACTTTTTTCAGAAGGGAGCCACGGTCCCAAATCTTCATTGTAGAGGTTTTCAACTTCAGTTTAGGGTTTTTGCACTTTTTTGCAAGTAATTTGCATCTCCATAGCCCCTCCTTTCAGCTTGTGGTGGTAGAATCATGGTGTATGTTAGCACTGGTATTTGCATCCCACCCATCCCACCTTATTTTACTCTGATTTCACCTTATCTCCATCATTATCATTGACCTCGCTTTATTTCTTAACCATTTTTCCCAAGGGTGCCCAAGTCATCATTGTTCACAAGCACCAAACCCTAATTTCCTATCCCAATGAGGTAGGGTTTGCTATGGAAACTAGACATTTGAGTAGAGGAGGCATAATTTAGGTCATATCATTAAGTACAAGGTCATTTTAGCTCATAAAAATCATGTCTCCATCACTTTTTGAGAAGTCATTCCAAGAGTCAAGTCATTGGCCACTCATAGGGTAGGTTTTTCTTCAAACTGTGTTTCTGACTAAGAAACGATGAATTTGAAAACATTGAGAAAGGTTTTTGTCCATCATAGGTTAAAAAAGAAAAACCTCCTTCATTTTTTACACAGGTATCATTGTTTCAAAGAAATTTCAAAACTACAGGTGCTACAAGAGGTTTGATGCACTTATGGATTGACCTTGATAAAATCAAGTTTTCTCCTATATGGATTGTAAAAATCACTTTCTTGATACGTTAAAGGATAACTGTGCATACATAGCTTTCCAATGAGCTATCATGAGCTCAATTTGGAGTTTAGGAAGGCCTCCAAACGTTTCTTGCAATCTCACTCTGCATTTCTGCACCCCGATTCTTCAATTTTTGACCAGTCTTGGGAAAAATGATTTTTGACAGGGAAAATTACCTTCATTTTGACAACTAAAGAAATATTTGGAAACTATACTTGAAGGGATTTCCAACATGCTATCTTGGAGCCAATTTGGACACTGGGAAGGCAGTAAAAAATAGACTGCACATTGGGGGTAAAATGGCGCTTTGATTTAACAATTGATTAATTTTTTCTGAGTTTTTCTACAAATTTGAATTTTTCCTTGGGGAATCATGTTTTTACCTCATGTAATTGATGATATAAATGTAATTATCATTTTTTTTAATATTACCTATAATAAATACATTAGGTAAATGAACTAAATGAGGTGTAATGAATAAGTTCATTAGAGATAGGAATGAGTCACTTTTCTCATCCAACACTCTAGCTATCAGTTCATATTTTTATGTAATATCTCCCTCATATCATGAATTCGACCCCTAAGGTTGGAAGAGGTTGTTTGAGGCCTATATATTGTACATTTTGACTCATTTTAATAGGTGGGTTGGAAGTTGGCATCAGTTTGAAAGTTAGTGTATTGATCAAGAAACAGTTTGGCCTGGATATTAATGAAAAATTGAAGCTATTTCTTTGGGATTCATGTGGTATGAATGTTTGACATAGTTTTTTCTCTGTGATCATCTGTATGAATGTTTTGTAATATCATAAACATTTCATGTCTATTATATGATAAATTTGAAGTTGATAGGCAAAATACATGTTTTTCATGCTATGTTTTGGGAAATTTTTTCATAATTTGTCCATTTTCTTCAGTTTAGGAAGAATTCATCTCATATGCTCTTCCTAGCTCCTCATTAGTCTTAAATCATCTCACTAAATAACCTTTAATTTTTTAGCCTTCTACCTACCTTTCCCCATCGAATGGATTGCAATTCCATCTCAATTGCCCTAACCTAGTCTCCTTGACCTAATCCTCATTCAGTGAGCCCAACCCTAATCAAAACAAATCAACCCTTCTGCATTTCATAGCTAGCCTGAAACCTTTTTCATCCAACCCTCTTGGTTGTTATTTTTGTGGAGAGAGCCCTCTCCAACTTGGTAGGGCTAGATACCAAGTCAAAATCTTGGTTTGTGGTTACCTCTGTTGGGATTCCTTCCTCAGCCTTGGGAATCTGGTGGAGTGATAACAGTGTATACCCTCCCTTACATTTTATGTCATGTTTTGAGAATTTAAACCCTAGTTTCATAATTTTCAAACTTAATTTCTTTCCCCGGACCCATTTACCTTCCCCATACCATAACTCATTCCCCAGTACCCTTACATTTACTCATTTCTGATTCCCAAGCCCTATTCCCTAAACCCTACCACCCTAGCTGTGATTTCCTAGACAGCTAGATGCCTCCCTGTAATACAAATTTCCTACCCTATTGCCCTAAATATTTCACCCTACCATCACTTTTATAAGCTCCCTAGTCCCTTTATACATTCTCCGAAATTTTCCCTCACTCACCACAATCCCCTAACCCTACAATCCTACTCTCTTTCCCTTCCCCTTCCCCTTATTCGCTAGGGTTTTAAAAGAAAAACTAAACATAATGCAGGAGGAAAGAAATTCCACAGAAGAAGATAATAAAGCATATAACAAAGGAGGGATAATTCTAATATTAGAGCCAATAGACACAAGGGAATTAATGACAACACCCTTAGTTGTCAATTTTTTCTAGCATGTAGGTTGCTTTGAATTTTGTGAGATAGTACAAAGAGTCAAAAGTCATCCTACTTTTACCACAGTTTTCATCAGCAACCTCCAAAATAACCAACTGAGTATAGCAAGGGTGAATTTCACCATTTCCATTGACATCATTGCAGCAACAATAGGGATACCCAATGTGGGTGAAAAATGGTTTAAGACTAAGGATTTGGATGCCCAGCTATATGAGCCTTACCTCAAGGCACCTTACAAAGATAACATCAAAAAGATCTTTCCTTTTGGTAAGTTGTTGAATAGGTTTTCCCCCATGATGAAAATAATTATGAAATAATTCACTTGTGAGGGAAGATTATTCAGATTATACAACTATCACATCATGTTTCTCATGCATTTTACTAGGGTGAAATTGCTCAACCTCCCCTATTACTTGTACAAAAGCATTGATAAAATGGACTACATAGTGCAAAACATAGATTATGAGCTTTAGATGAACATCCTCTTCCATTACTCTTTGATTAAAATTATTTTCCTTCACCACGTCAATCAGTTGAACATAGCATGGGATACTTTCATAGAGGCAAATGTCTTCACTGTAGGACCAAGTCAACCTGCTAGACCTATTCCACCAACAACATCAGTTCCTCACAGGAAGACTAGGCTATATAGTAGCCTACATTGAAATAAACCAAAGAGGTAAAAGAGGTTAAAACCTACCAGAGGGGTCCTAGGCAAGTATTTTCTCCACAAATTGTGGAATGGGCCTTGCCTTCTTCATCAAAAATACAGGGAAATCAAAAGCAAAAAGAGGAAATTGTTCAAGAGGAGGAAGACATTCATGAGGAAGAAAGAGAGTTTGACTTGGTGGACTTGGATGTCCAAGATGATCATGAAGCCTCAAATATGATCATCAATGAGAAATATGCCACAATTAGAGAGCCGAAGCACAACATAGACATAGCACAATTGATCATATCCTTCCTTGAACAAGAAAACAAGTAGCTGAAAGACAAACAACTACTCATGGAATTGGAGTTGCTGAATACCAAGAAGTAAGAAACCAAAGGAAAAATCAGTGATGGAAACTTATGAGTCTGACCATGGTGAGAATCAAACCACCAAGACAAGACGAAAAACAAGAGGTCTTAAGAGAGCATTAGAGTAGGAGAAACATGAGGGAGAACAACTTAGTTTTGAGGAAAGAATTGCAAAGGAAATCAATGATGACATATAAGTGTGGCTTGAACGAGTGAACATCCACCTTGAAAATCTCCTCCATAAAGCCAAAAAGGACAATGAGATGCTCAAACACATGGAAAATAGATACACCATTAGAAACAATATTTGCAACATTAGGATCAAGCAATTGGAGGATAAACTCAAGAAAACCCTAATAAAGAAAAAGGAAGAGGACAAACTTGAGTTACTTGCCGATGCCTCCTTGATTGCTTGAGACACCTCATCAGCACTTCATCTACCAATTTTGAAGAATTTTCGGCAAGTTTTCAAGTTTTTGGGAATTTTTGCAAATTTTAACAGAATTTTTGCACAGTCAGCTTGCAAAAAGAGCAGTGTGGGCCACACAACGATTTTTTTGGAGGCCTTCAAATGAGAAAAGGTTTTCATATTTGGATTCAGAGTGATGTATACATAAATTTTTGACTACTAGCACTCAATAAACAGACATTTTAATAGGTTGAAATGGAAAAAAACCACTCAAAAACCACCTTTCTACCTCATTTTTCAGCCTTTCGCTGTACTTTTTGAGGATTTTTTGGAGATTTCAGTTTTGAGGAAATTCCCTCAACCATTTTCAGATATTAAGAAATTTGTTTACAACTAAATTGGAAAATATTTCTAATGAGACATCTTGGGCCCAATTTGGACTTCGGGAAGTCACTCAAAAGTGGCTTTGAAGGCCCATGAGCATGCTATGACCCGTATGATGGTTTTGAGGTAGGTATATGCCTTGGTTTTTGTATCTTCTGATGCGAGGAAGCCTTGCCCTAGGATAGGGAATGCAAGGGAATTTGGAAGGTGATTGACTGCATGGAAGGAGATGGCTAGATTTCCTGAGGGATTGTGTAGCAGAGAAGGGGAAGGATGGGGATGGATTTGTTTTAGTCATTAGAATTTCCAGATGGAATCAAATTCACATTGGGAGTGTTCCCTACAACAATGAGCTCGTAACTGTTCACTGAGAGTACAATAGAGCAGGATTGTAGAGTTGGACATTGGATGCAGTTATTGATTATGGCAAGTGGATTATAGACTTCCTTGGAAGGAACTGAATCTTGGTACTACTTTGACAGTGGAGGTGTGAGCCTCTGGATTCCCTTGTTGCAAATGCTGGCATCATATCGTTTTATTTTGTGGTTGAGAAAATGTGCATATGTGTATACTATTGTAAATACCGTAATGAGTTGTGTTATAAAGCTCCAGTACACAATATGCTTGTCATGGTTATTTTTTCTTTTGAGCAAACTATTCATTGTAAATATTGCAATGAGATATGTTATAAAGCTCCATGGGTAGTGTGTTTTCTTTTTAGCGGTTTTGCTGAGGTATATGTGTGGTTGAACACTGAGGACGATGTCCCCTAAGGGGGAGGGTTCTATAACAACCCTAGTGAAAATTCCATGTAATAAAGTTAAAAATAATAACCAGGTTGATGGGACACTTATTCCAAGCTGAATGTTGGGCAAAACATCCTAGTGAGTGTTAATTTTGGTTAATATGGCTAAGTAAATTGTCAAAGGAAAAGGAAAAGGCTTTGGAAAGGAAAAATGGAAATTTTGGCACATTTATTTATGAAAATAATGGAAATTAGGAAAAAAGGAAGGTGAAAGGTCACAGGTTGCATGTGAGGAGAAAAATGAAGGAAAATTATGGAAAATGAAGAAATTAGAGGCATCAATGATAAAAAAGATGTTGAGGACTAGTTGGAAAACTTTTTCTCTGATTATTCTCTCTCTCATACTCTTGGACACTTATATTTTTTTGGAGCACTTTGGAATTTGAGCAAGAAAGGCAGGAAAGCAGGAAAAGGAGGAAGCAAGCAAGGAGGAGCAGGAATCAAGCAGCTATATTAGGATTCTTGGAAAATGTTGATTTTCATGTGTATTTTCCTTGCTAGATTTGGCATGCATGGTATTGCATGTGGTTCTCTGTTGTCTTGGCATGGAGTTTTCCAGGTGTGACAATGTTTTTAGCCCAACCTTGCCATTTCTGTATAGCTTTGATGAGATGGGTTCTCATACTTCGGTTGAGCTGGATGGTTGGATTGGATTCTAAGCTGAGTGGGGTGGATCTCCTAAATGACAAACACATGGCCTAGTGGTCCTTGAACCGGATTGTGGATCACGATAAAGCCATTGGAATAGTAACCCCTGAGCCATACTATGGGGTGCGGTAAATTCAAATTGTGTGATTTGGTGAGCCTAAGAATCCTCGCCAGTGAATGGTAGGATATACGATAAATCCAAGAGTTTTATTTATCTTTGTTTGGCTTTGTAGTCCCAGGATGGGATGTACGGTAAAGCCCAGAGAGATGGTCTCAATGTAGGGCCTAGTGACCCCTGGATTAGACTGTGGGTTATGGTAAAGGCTGAGAGACTAGGAGGCACTCAAATTCCTTATGGTGTAGGCAGAGAACTCTGGTAGCATTCATGCTTGTTTGGTTCTTTTTCGGTTGGTTATGAGTCCCACATTCATGCTTGGAATATGGCACGGGGGTGACTATGATGTAGGGGCATTAGACACTAGCCAACAATGTAGGAGTTTTGTCCACATGTTGTGGCTAGGAGGGTTCAGAATCATTTGAGTTTGTAACAACAAGGTGTCAATACATTAGCTGTCTATTAATTTTAGAACAGTTAGAGTCCGTAGAAGTCGAATAGGTTTGGATTCGATCCATCTGTCATGTTTCAGTTATTTGAATAAATTGTAATTAGGCTTTTGATTTACTAAAATAGTCCTCACAGAGGAACCGAAGAGACAAATGTTGATGTATAAATGTAACCCCCGGATGCATTGAAGGGGAGGAGATTTTCGCAGTGAAGTTTGTGTGTTAAGATTTTGCTTTAGTTTGAATAAAAGTCAATATTTTATTGACTATCTGTGTATGATTGAATTAGTCTCTGTGTGAATTTTTTTGGTCCCGAGCATATTGAATCTTCAGTCCTGTGATTAATTCAATGAAGAGAATTGCTGTGTAAATCTCTGCAAATCACTGTCTATGGTTGATTGTGGATTCCTTGGAATTGTCGCATTACATTACGTAAGAGGCCAGGAATGATATATTAACCCATCGTCGCAGATGTTGTAGAGTGCCAGTCTTTGGATGAGTGCACTAGTAGTGTGGTTGCCATAGAACTGCGGACTTCTAGCCGTAGTGGAAAACCCTGCCTAAAGAGAATTAGACTTGTTTTGATGTTAATTGAGAGTTCCTATCCTGAGGTTAGACCCTGAGTTTGTGAACCAGAGTGACTACAAAGGATAACGTAACCTCGAATTAAACCTTGGTCAATCACTGTTCCAAAATCGAGAGTGGGTTTGCAAAACCAAACCACCCATATTGCACCGCGTTTGTGGGGTAAGCGGTATTTCCCATTTGGACACGATTCCATTAGCTGCCTGACACGTGGCCTCAAGCGGTCTGGGGAAACTTCCCTCATCGCGTGCCATCGCGCGTTAAAATTCGATTATGGGACCAGCGCGATATCGACGTACGCCGTTGATCTGGAGGCAGGCTCATCGAACGATGATCGCACTCGGAAGTAGCACGGAGTTTAATCAAAGGTATGGGCGTATGTATTTAATTGAATTCTGCCGATTGTATGTGTGGGCCTGGAGTATATTAAAGTGTTTCATTGCCAAGATTGTCGGGTTATTAAAATAGGACAGAGGGATTAAGGTTGAAAGGTATAAGGTGGCGGACTTAGGACTGTCACAGATTTATATTGTGGGGGATTAAAGTCTAGAAATATATTTAAAATTGTTAAAGTCTAAACATGGGAAAGAAGATTATGGACGGGAATTAGAGACCAGTTCTCCTTGGGGGCCTGATTCAATTTTTTTGCTGTCAATTGTGGTATCAGAGCTATTTTTGAAGTTGTTTTGTAGATAATTAACATGGCAATCCGAGTTGGTAGAGGTGCTGGCAGAAGGAGACCTGTTTCCAATGTAGAAGTGTTGGAGACCTTGCAGAGGTTTGAAGCCAGAATGGATGCCATGGAGCTAAGATAGCCCAGAGATCCTGAAGACATCAGTGAACCTGAAACAGAAGAAGCTGGAGAAGATGCTGAGATTCCTCCTGACATGAGGCTCCTCAGAACTGTTCTGGGGTCTGCAGTTAAGCCCAGGATTGAAGTGTCAAGTTTTGCCGGAGGACTAAATCCAGAAGAACTGGTGGACTGGATTAATGAAATGAACAAGTGCTTTGACTATGAAGAAATGATTGAAGATAAGAAGGTCAAGTTTGCAGTAACAAAGCTGAAGGGACATGCTGCACTTTGGTGGGATGGAGTGCAAGCAGAAAGAAGGAGAGCTGGAAAAAAACCTATCAAAAGTTGGACCATAATGATGGCTAAGCTAAAAGGTAAATTCTTTCCTAGTGATTATCAGCTAACATTTTTTAGGCAAATGCAGAACCTGAGACAGAGGTTGCTGATAGTAAAGGAATGCACAATAGAATTTTATAGAGTAAGTATTAGAGTTGGGCATTTTCAGGACACACCAGAGAATACTGCCAGATATGTGAATGGTCTCAAGCTAGAGATCCAAGATGAGATTGGTCTTCTGTCTCCTAAGACAGTTGAAGAGGCCTATCAGATGGTCTTGAAAGTAGAGGAGAAACTCCTGAGGAAGCATTCTGCCAAAGGGAGAGGTACTTTCCGTGGAAAGGGAAGTCAGGGTGGTAGAGGAAAGCCTGCTACACCTAGAGATGGAACTAACAGTAGCTCACCTTAGAATGCATCTACAGAGGATGATGCAAGAGGCAGAAGGGGTTCTTACAGAGGAAGAGGAGGCAGAGGCAGAGGTAGAGAATTGAGGTGCTATAGGTGTCATCAAGTGGGACACAAGCACTATGAGTGCCCAGAAAATATGGGTGTTGGTCCAAGAAATGTTGTTGTTGCCCAAGCTGGAGAAGAGGCGGCAATTGAAGAGGAAATCCTACCAGAGAGGAGAGAATCCTTGGTGGTTAATAAGGTCCTGTTGAAACAAACCAAAGAGGTCACTGAGCCTGCACAAAGGAAGACTTTGTTTAGGAGCATATGAAAATTCTAAGGGAAATGCTGCCAGCTAGTCATTGATAGTGGCAGCACAGACAATCTGGTTTCCAATGAGGTGATAGAGAAGTTGAAGCTGAAGACAAGGGAGCATCCAACTCCCTATAGGGTGTCCTAGCTGCATAAAGGGCACCAGCTGATTGTAAAGGAATAGTGTGAGATAGAGCTGCAAATGGGCAGCTACAAAGACAAGGTCCTGTGTGATGTGATGCCCATGGATGTGTGTCACATACTACTAGGTAGACCTTGGCAGTTTGACAGAGCAGCAGTGCATGATGGCAAGAAGAACACTTACAAGTTCTTCAAGGATGGGGTACATCACGCAAAAAGGGTTGAAATACAACACGCTATGAAAGTAAGGTAGTTTCGTAGTGCTGCAAAACATGCCTTTAACCTCAAAATTCTTGATTCTTTCCTTTGGCATGGTCTTCAACATCATTAAACACATCTCCCACACCAATTCCACCTCTTGATTTTATCCAAAACTGGTTCAAAAAGTCAAAAGAGTAGCTATAGTGTTTTTGTAGCATTTTGCTGCGTTTCAAGCCTAGGTACGCTACGAAACTTCTGAAAAGTGCCGAAAATGCAGTTTTTTGTGTAATTTTGAAAATTGAACCCTGTAAGTGCCAAAATCTTGTCTCTAATCATGTCATTAACCTTAAACAACCATAAGCCAACTCACTTATGCTCCTTGAGGCATTTCTTCCTCATTTACAATTGGTTGAGCTATTGGCTCTTCAATCACAATCATTTTAAGCCCTTTTTTCTCTTTTTCTCTAACTCTTCATGAATCAATTTAAGTTTCTCTTGAAGGTATTTAACCTGATATTTTAATCTTCTATTTATGGCTTTCAAATGTGTATTCATCCTCCTAACATGTTTGGCCTCTTTCCTTGCTGGAATTTTCCATTTAATGAGTTTTTGTGTGTTTTCCAAAATCTTAGAGACAGTGTCAACCTGTTCTTCCCAAATCGCCTTCATCTTTTCAAATTGAGTCTTCTCTACACTATGTTTCCTTTCTTCCCTTTTCATAACAGAAATTTCATGATTAGTAACTTTCAATTTTTCTTTAAGGAGTTGCAACTCTATTTTTTCCATCACCTTCTCTTTTCCCTTCTTTGATTTGTTGACTGTATCTTTCTTTGGAGGTGATGATAGGTCGATAACCTATTGAGGTGGTTGAGTTGTATCAGTGGGTGGTTTAACTTCTTTACTGCTCTCTAATAGCTTCCTAGCATGCCTTGTCATAGGTTTTCTTGCTTGGAACATGAAATCTGCATCTTCTCCCTCAAACTCTAATTTCTTTGTAGATTTAGCCTTCTTTAACTTCTACCCACCTTCCTCTATAAACTCAACTTGTACAATAGGAGTTTCCTCTATGTCAATGGCATGTAAAATATCCTCTAGATTTCCCTTAGCTTCTGCTCTGTCTTCTACAACTACTGTCTTCTCTCCCAAAACTAGTGTTTTACTCTTAGTCATCATTTTGGTTCCTTGTTTACTAACAATTTGTTTATGTTTTGTAGGTATGACAACCTTTTCCTTCTATTTTGTAGGTGTGACACTTGGTGTATCAAGGCTCTACATTTTCTCTGGGTCCTCCATAATTTTTTTACTTGTTTATGCTCTTATAGGTTCATTTGGATCTGATACTAATGATTCCCTTTGTTCTACTACTAATGGTGATGGAATTCTCCTAGGCTTAGGAGTTCTTGAAGGAGTAAGGGCATCCAACTCAAAACCACTACCAAACAATAATGAAGACCAATATCTACCTAACCTTTGAAGTTCATCTAAGACCAATAATTTCATTAAACCATGATGAAATAAAGAAGTTTCACCCCCCTCAGACTTTGCTTCGACCTTATTTTTCCATTTTTGACAAATTTCTATGCAAATAGAAAGCCATATCAATGGAAGTCTTACCAATAAAGTGCAAAAGTAATTTGAAATGATATGAATAGACTTTGTGGTACCTTCCTTCACAAGTAAAGTACTTTTGGATGATGAGAAACAATTTTGAATAGCTGTATTTTATGTAACTTCTTAGAATAACGTTGGTGAGGTCCCTTTCAGTATGCTCAGGCTTCATGAACTCTTTGCACTTCTCCATGTTAAACTTGAAAACTTTGAACGAATTCTCCTGACCTCTTGGAATCTCTGTAGCAGCAACAATAACCTTTGGTGTGATGGACAAATTGAGCATTCCCACTTTAGTGGTTGTTCCACTGAAATTCAAAGAAAACTCCTTGGACACATGTGTATGATAGCCCTGTAATTTATCACAAAAATGTAGGCAACCTGCTCTTCTGAAAGCTTCTACTATTTCTGGGTCTTCATAGATCAAGTTCATGTATGCAGGTTCATATCTCAGGCACTGGCCACCCTTGTTAGTCCTTATTTTATCTGCCATGGTTTTTCTAATATTTTCACAGCCTCGCTTGATGATGTTCAAAGTAAACCTTTGAAAAGAACCAACCACAACTTTGGCTTAGTACAATAGCTCTCAAGAGCTCAAATATTATACAAGAAGGAATAAGAAATGAGAATGACTGAATTAGGAAAGTATTTGAAGTTTTAATGTCCTCTCATGACTCAATGATGACTTATACATTACCTAAACTGACCATGATGACTGCAGACCTGAGCAAGTACCTTGATTTTATCCCTCCATGAATCAAAAAGCATCTAACTCACCCTTTCCCAACGATTTCTGACACCTAACAGCTAGACTGACAAGGTAGACAAGAAACCGCACTTTCGTAGCGTTCTTAGTGTAAATTTGATTGTTTTCGCTATGAAACTATCAAATTTTTCATAGCGAAAAGTGAATTTTCACAGTTTATTTCGCTACGAAACTATGGTTTCTTGGCTAATTTGACACTTTCGGTACAAAAAACCTTGGAAATTGAAATAAGTCAGAAAATGATGAATGATGTGACATGAGGGAGTTTAAAATAAGTGGGTTTAGACCTTAGGGTAAACTTTAAACAATAAAAATTTAATGTTTCCCTTGACCAAGCATAAAAAATGAATCCTGCAACCTAAATTTTTTGACACATGAACCTAATTGACCTTGTCAAGTGATGCTTCATTTTTTGGGTGATAACAGATTTCAAAGAAATTTACCGATGTAATAGTGAAATGTAAATGTAAGTATGTCATAAATAATCACTGGGGGTAGATACATCATGTAAATATGTAATTTTGGTCAAATTGAATCAGTTTCATGAATGAAAGGGATGAGTTGGCTAACCTCCCTAATCACTAGGATTCCAATTGAGAACTTTGGGGATCATCTCCACAAGTTAGGTACTCGACCCTTAAGAGTGGGAGAAGTAGTTTTTGGTCTATATCTTTCATTTCCTTTCTCATTGCAAGGGTTGGATGTTGTAGAATTTGATCATTGAACACTATAGTAATTAGACTTTTGGCAAGAAATAATAGACTGAGTTGCAACTATTTTGATGGGATTCGTGTGGTAATGTGATTTCAAATTGTTTCTTCTTATGTTTGCAAATGTTTGAATGTATTGTGATATTCATATTCATGCCATCTCTGAATGTAATTTATTCCTAATTCAGAAAGACATAATTCATTTGATTATGCTTTGTTTTGGAGGAATAATTACAATTTTGTTTCATCTTCTTCTAATTGAAAAGAATTCATGTTTCCAAAGAATTTTCTGAAACCCTAGCAGTCTAAACCACTCCATCAAGATACCTTAATGTGTTAAAGTGCTTACCTAGCTTGCCGCATCAGATCTCTACAATTATGATCCTTATTTTCCCTGACCTAGTTCTTCTTTGATCTATTCACCATCCAAAACCTCAAATTCAATAAACCAAACCCTATTGCTACCATACCTAGCCTAAAATCTCATTTATCCAGTCATTTGACTGTGATGTCATGGAGAGAGCCCTCTCCTGCCTAGTAGGGCTAGCTACTTGGAACAATATTGGTCTATGGTTACCTTTGTTGGTCTCTTTCTCAGCCTCATAGATCTGGTGGAGTGATAACAGGTTCAGTACCTAGATCTACTGCTATCCGTTGATCTTTATCCATCCACAGATCCTCCATCTTGCGCTTCCACAACTCAAAACTCTGACCATTAAATTTGTCGATCTCTATATTTCTAGTGCTCACCATCTTCTTTCATCACAAGAACCAATCCTGAAGATATCCCATTGAAAAAGGTCTACCACAGACCCGAGAAAAAACCCCTCAACATCAAGGGCATCCCCTTGAAGCCGAAACTCCACTGATACCAAATGTAGGCTTTAACCCTATACAAAAATGACCCGCAAATGAATTATTAACACATTAAATATACAATAGCGACAACATATATATATATATATATATATACACACACACACACACACACAAATATTTCCCCTTGAATCCCAAAAATGAGACTACCAGATTAGTTTTTCATTATATTCCTTTCAATTTTACAATATATATATATGTCAAATAATAGATAAACCCCAATCCATTAACCTTGGATTAGAACATAACCACAGTCCCCTTGGCCGAATCTACAAAATACCAAGGACAAAAAACCATGATGCCCAAAGCCATGTGAAAAACCCATGCAAAAAACCATAGGTAGGTATTCCCACCTAATATAGGGTTCTAACAATCCCTGGAAAGAATATAACACACACCCAAAAATACCTAGCACAATAGATTAAAACCCTTCACAGTTTCAACCACTAGATGTATGCACACCACAATGTTGAGGGTAGGGAGGTTACCACTAGGGCAGATCCACCCATACCCTCATTAGGGGTTGGGGGGTCCAAGCCCTACCAAATTAATTTAACTCCAAAGGCACAAAAACTGCCAAATGCATAGTGCACTAGTGGTTTCCCATGTTATAACTCATTGATTTAACATAATTATGATTAGAATTATGTGTGGTTTGGATGAACTCTATATAAACACCCATGCTAACATATCAAACATCAATATAGTCAAAACAAATGGGAGACTGAGAATGCCAACCATTAATAGAGTTAAAATAAAGTATCATGCTTGGGTTGAACTAAACCTATGTCCACACTGGCTATATCAAATTTATATACAATTGAAATTTATGAATCCTGGCTGAGTTAACGTTTACTCGCATCGACATCAATAGACTGACACACTGTTGAATTTAATATAACAGACCTAGGCCAATTTATTTACACCAAGTTCAAATTTTCCTAAATATGCTTATGGTGTTCCATACAACTTGGCTCCCATTCATTGGAAATGTATTACAATATATGAAATTATGGTAAATAAAAAACTGGGTTTTGTCTTATCATATCACATAATTAGAAATTCACATATTTCAAAACTCAACATATTTCACACACTAATTCACACAAAAATTAATTACATCAGAGTACAATATTCAAAAGTAATGTCCATGCTAGGTTACTTATATGTGTAAATAAGATTCCACTTGTGACTAGAGAAGGACTTCATGTTTTCCTCCCAATTGTAGATAGTTGCATTACATGAAATTTTAGGACCAACGGATGCACGATTATCAAGATATGGTCAAATCAATTTCTGTCATGTTTTACTCTTCGCGATACCCAATATTGTAACAAAATCATATGCCAATAACTCATTTTAAGGCTAATTTGAGTGCTTCAAAAGGGAAACAATGTATTTTTACCTTTATCACCATAACACGCCTTCAAAATCTCATTTTGAAGAACAAAAGACACTGTCGTGCAAAAATACTGAAATCTGGCCTAATTTATCCACAATGGTGAAAAATGAAATCTTCCTTAAAAACTAGTTGAAAAGTCCTCGAAAATTGCGCTTTTTTGGAATTATTCCTGTGTTGTACTCAATTTACCATATTCTGAGAAAACCCAGAAGCTCAATTTTTTTTTAATTTCTGCTCCAATATCTTGCGCTATTTGTGCCAAAACAACCTCTGGAACAAGTTTCTACAACAAAAATAGGTTGTTATAGCAATAGCTGCAGAAGAATGCAACTTTCTATAGTTGTTGCAAAAAATGTCAATTTTTTCATAAAGTTGTTTTCTTCGAGTTTGAACTGCTGATTTGGTTTGTGTATTGCATGTTGAAGTGAAAACCATGAAACATAATGCATATTGATTGAAATAGGCCCAATTTTATTGTTTTTCTTAAAAATGAAATGAATGAAAAATACCTATAATGGTGCCATCATGTTGTTACTGAATGAAAAAAGGATGAACATGCTGCTACAAGTAACCAATAAAATGTATTGCTGCAAGTTATTGCTGATTCCATAAAACCATATAGTCTTCATCAAAACCAAAATTCATGGTACAATTCTTACCATGCGAATGAATGTGTCAAAGTCGAGCATGGGAAGAAATCATTGAATTATTGATCAATAATGAAAATCGTTAAACCAATGTGAGACAACTAACCAATAATGTAAATGAGTGGTAAGGTACATGAGTGCATCTTGATAGGGACAAATGAATGTGTTGAAGTCGAGTCACCTGCAATATCTGACAATCAAGATACATTGTTTTATTCTCATTGTTGTCAATGAGGAGGTTTTCCATTGATGTATGCAAGTTGCAAGGAACTCCAAATAATCTTTGATCTTGATCTCAGATAAGGTGTTGAGGTCGATGGGACAAGATCTGTTGGAAGGTGGGCCTTAAGGAATCCCACATCAACCAACTCGAGCATAGAACCAAAAATTATTTGAAGAACCATAATAAAATATTGAAACCATTATAAAATTGCAAAACTTATTGTGAACTTTTCTCGCCAGTTGTCTGGTTTTCAAGAAAAGCTTATGTCCAATCGCGTGAGCAAGTTGGTTTTCATAATAGGACTTATTTTTCTCTTTAATTTTTTATTTTTATATGTCCTACTATACTTGAAAAAGTAACCGCGTTCAATTATACAAATACTTCCATTGGAACCATGTGCATAACAGGATGATAGATAAACTCATATGCAAGTTTGATATATACATCTTGATATGTACCAGTATATGAGAGACCAACTTACTTGATTGAGATGATTTGAGAAAATATTGAAGAATTGAGTATTGGGATCCAATGACTGTCTTGAACCAAGATTGAATGTAATCTTGTCTTTGTTGGCTTCTTGCTATCATGTTATGCAAGTCTTCAGATATGTTATCTCCATTAATAGAATCTGGTGATAGGCATGGATGGAACTTTTTAAACTCAGGTTCCAACAATTGCTCTTCTTCAACTAGCATCCATGATTCTTGGACCTTATCTGAATCTTCTTCTTTTGTTTTTTTTTTCTATTGGCAGTTGGAGAATAATTTTTCAATACATCAATATTGTTAGTGGATTGAGGTGTTTTATTGTTGGGGATATGAAATGGTTGTGCAAGTAGTGGAGTGGGAAAGGATATTTAGGGTGCTTGTGTAGATGGTAATGTGAAAGGTTGAATTGAGGTCAAATGATGGTGAAATTGATGTTGTGGCAGAGGTGAATGGTATGGATAACATTGATATTGGTATTTTGGATAATGAGGAAAATATTGAGGATATGATGTATTTTCTCTATAACGATCTTGCCAACCTTGTTTCCAAGATTGATTTTGAGGTTGCGATTGAGATAACCAAGGTTTCCAAGGTTGGCTTTGAGGTTGGGATTGAGATGTCAGTATTTCCAAGGCAAGGTTGTTTTCTAATTACTTTGATATTGTTGTGAATAACCCTAAAATTTAGAATTAATATCTTGCATTATACTAGGTTGATAAGGCTTCCATGGTCTTATTGGAGCTACATAACATGATTGTTCCAGTGTTTGATTTTCTCCCTGGTAAACTGCTTTTAACCCTGGTAATTATGGGAAATATTTAGTATTATGTGTTCCTGCACGTATTTCACAAATTTTAATGTTATCAAGTGGACATTCATGTAAAGGATGTTTCTTTCTACATTTAGGGAAAAATATAAATGAAGTAGCATTCTCAAATTTTTGTTGGTTTTGCATTCTTAGCGTATCAATTTGTTCATTTAAATTACCAAGAATGTCTAGAAAACTATTAAGTTCAGTTTGACTTACCAATCTCGATATCAATTTACTTTTTTTCATTTAAATTACCAAGAATGTCTAGAAAACTATTAAGTTCAGTTTGACTTACCAATCTCGATATCAATTTACTTACTCTTGCCGTAACTGGATTTTGAGGGAATATTCCATACTTTTCTTTTCCTCTTGATATATTCTTGCACAATTCACAAATCTCTTGAAATGATAATTGAGAGACATCTCCTTTTCCCACCAGGTTAAGAACATCAATCCATCCATCCTTTATAAATTTTAGTGGAAGAGTTTTTAATGTGTTTGATCCTAAATTATGCAATTTAGATCTTTTGGCATTATAAGTAAATCTCTCCACTAAATATTCAAGGCTTTCATCCTCTTTTTGGTTCATCTTAAAGACTTGATTTCTAAGGTCATGGCATATGTAATAATTTTTATTTTTTTCCAAAATTATTCTTTTGATATCATCCCATGTCCTTATAGAATTTGTTCCTAAAGTCATGAACCATTTAAGAGCTCTATCCTTCATTTTTTTCGGAGACAAATTCAATTTTTGAATGTGTAATGAGTAGCCATAAGATCTACAAATTATTTCAAATTCAAAAATAAAGGTTTTCGGGTCTTTTGATCTCTTACCTTTGAAGTTAGGAAGTATGGATGGAGGGATTTTCTTCATACGAACGTTGATATAAATTTATTGAATGGGAAATCCAAAAGAATCTTCCTCATTGTCATCATCTCCATCCATTTATTCTACTCCTTTGCCACATCTTCTTCTACCTCCAAAACTAGTAATTCATGATGTGGATGTGTCGCTCTTACTGCACCATGTGATATAGCGGGGCTGGTAGGTGATTGATTTTTTTTTAATGAAAAGAAAAAGACTCGTATATGCACTTCTCCGACAACGGTGCCAAAATGTTTGATAATTTAATTGATGTTAAATTAATTTCATAAATTTCAACCACGGCTAGTATACTGATGAAGTGTATGTGCACTGTATGTGCTAAAAGTCTTTATTATTCAAGAAATTCCTAAATTGAGATATCAAAATGCACATGTTTCTCTAACAGTAAGTAAATGAACTTAATTTTATTTCTCTATATTAAAAGAAAGATCAGATTCTTCTTGAAATGAATCAACACTTGTTCATGGTTACTCAAAATTAAATCAAACACACTCTTTTGCTTTTAAATGAAATCACATAGACACTTTGATTCTAATAAAATCACACTTGCTTTAAAATGAAATCACACTTTCTTGAATTGAAAAACACTTGCTTTAAAATGAAATCACACTTGTTTGAATTGAAACTAAACTACAAATTAATCTCCTCTTGAAAAAAAGAAATATTATCTCTTCAAATCTATGTAATTGAAATATAAAACCATGTTACTGATATATGTAAACCTATGATTTGTCCATGTGCACAAGATATCTCGCTTCGCTCAACAATAAAAATGATTAAGCAATATTAATAAAACAATCCTAAGCATGCATTTGAAAATCAAAACTAAGCATTTAAAAAACTAATGAAATGCTACAGAAAAACATAGAATTTCCATGTGTCAAATTTCCTTCTATAGTGGTTCTACTACCTCAACCATGGAGATAGTTGTGGAAATTTGCACGTAAAAGCATGCATAACTTACCTTAATTCATTAAAAATAATGGAAATAATAATAATAAACCATGTAAACATGTATGCCAAAATTTGGTGCGTTTATGAAGAAATATGGTTAATAATGATGACAATGGGTGAGTGGAGTGATGCAAAAATGGATGGTTTGATTAGAAAAATCATGACAAATTGGAGGCCCAACATTAATCTTTAACTATTTTCTTAATCATAACTATACACAAAATCCTGAAGGATTACAACACTTCCTCACTGAAAAAGGCTTCCATTTGAGCCTTGTAACCCATATTTGTAGAGAAAATGCAAGAATTGGTATTCTTTGATCGTATCAATTAGTTATAATCCTCCTCTGATTGTTTGATCATGGAAGATACCAAAAAAAAATCTATACTTTCCATTCAATGGAGTTTTCCTCATAAATGCCTAAATATTCAGTTGATTTCTAGTCATGAAAACCCCACTCCTTGGTTGGATGGGAATGAGCATCCGTTAAAGAGAACACACAAGTATAGTGTAGAGAAAAAATAATTGTATTAGATAAGCTATAAATTTCCCCAACACCAACCCATGGGTCAAGACGAAATCGAATTCTCTTCATGTTACTGTTGAAGCCTCGAAAATCGCAGCAACAACATTGGGGGGTAACCACCCGGTCCAGATCTTAAAGCAACTCCTTTTCCGTTTGGAGTAGTGGCTCCAACTGGTTTAACTAGGTCCAGTTACCTTTTCCCTACCGCTATTGGTTTATGATGTATCTTTAACTACCAATAGACAGGGATATCAGATCAATTCTTCTTGCTGATCAGACAAGAGAATGACTCTTAAGCTGATTTGGGTTCAGCCAAACCACAACTAAGATTTTGCCTTTTTAAAAAGAGGACTTAAAAGAATGTGGAACCTAATTTAAATGCAAAATTATTCTATAATGCAAACAAAAGAAACTAATCTAAATCCAATCTCAATTAGGTAGATATAGATTTAACCCAACTAAGAGCAAGATAATTAAATAATGAGAATTAAAATATGTATGGCTTTAAATTAATGTCACGCTAACAAAGAAATTCAATTTAACTCACATTTGTGAATACAAAAACATATCCTATTGAGACCATTTAACTGAAATAATAAATCAGAAACACTCCAGAAGAAATTCACAAAAATGATATCAATTGTCAAATCAGTCAAGCCAATAATTAAACAATAATATGTGGAAGAAATTCGCAACACATTACTATTTAATAAATCAGTTTTATAAGACAGATTTCTGAGTAAGTATTTACTCAGAAATCCGAGTTTAATTCATAAGAGCAGAGATACATAACAATTTGAGACAAATTATCCATATCAACAGAAATGCATAAACATGAATAAAATGAAACAACAATTTTATTAACATAAAAATGAAATTGATATTTGATATAGAAATGTCAAAAATACCAGTTAATTGAATCCACTTCTTTGATCCTGGTCTCTAATAGTACTTTACATTTATTGAATTTCTATTTTCAAAACTAGAGCTACAGAAATGCAAACTCTGCCTAGCATACATAATTCAAGATATAAAGAAAAAACTCTCAATAATGTTCAGATCTGAAATTTTCTCTCCTCCCCATCTACAACTCTAAATTCCTATTACAGAAATGCTTTTAGAAGTTTAGAATTGTAAAGGAAAACAACCCCCTTTTTACCTTTTGCAATCTGCAATTTATAATATTTTTAAAAGTATTTTGAGAGGAGTGTTTTCTGAAGAAAAAAATCTGCCCAATCCAATTTTATTTGCTCAGAAATTCCAATATTTGATTGCTGGAGTTTTCTCATTGATTGAGATCTTTTTCTCCATATATTTTCTATTGTTTTTCCTGCAAAAAGAAATTAAAATGAATTAAGATGTAACAATAAAATCAAAATATTATTTCTAGCATTAAAACAAATCCAATCAAATTCTATTTAAATAAATAAAAATGAAATTTGAGATTTTATTGATGCTCATAACGATCTTAATTAACCAAGGATATTATTAATGCATAAATATGTAATTAGAAGAGGCTGAGCAAATGAAAAATGAAGAAAACAAAACTCAGAAAATTGATTTTGTTTTTAGAAATTCGAAACTTGATTTTTTGCTTTATTTTTGACCCAATAAATGACCAAATCTGTTAGTGAAACCTCCTCAGAAATGTTCTCCTTGATTTTCTCTTTCCAATGAGCCATCCTGAGCCTCATTTGGCCAAGTAAAACTCAATCTATGAGCCTCCAAAGTTGATAATTCAAATCTGATATAAATCTGGAAATTCTGTTGCTGGGCTAAAAATCAAAATTTTAATTAAAAATTTAATCCTAAATTAGCTTACAATTAACCAATAATTAATTCTAATTTAATTTTTAATTATAAACTGAACTAACTATTTAAATTAATATTAATCTAACTAGCTAATATAATTAACTAGACAAATTAATCTAATTAATAATTAATTATGATTTAATTAAATTAATTAAATTTTACATATTAATTAATTTAACTAATCTAAAATTAATTATAAATATTAAATCTATTATAAAATTAAAACTAAACTAACACTAACTTATTTTAAACTAATACTAAACTAATATTCTACTAACACCTAATACTAACATTATGTTAACACCTAAAAACTAACGTATCGATAACATTATGATAACACTAACTTAACATTATACTAACCTAAAAAATAACATATCACTAACATTATGATAATACTAACTTTAACATTATCATTACACTCAAATGAATAGGTTTGAAACTCAAAATAAACAAATTACTTATAATTCATCGCATCGACATATCAAGAGTGAAGGTTATCGGAGTTTTTAAAAAATGCATTCGATGGTTACTCCGATGTGATTTAATTTGTTTCTTCCTGATGCGATGTAATTTTATTATTTCTTTATATATATATTAAATTTTAATTTAATTAATTAATTATATGATAATTAATTTAATTAATTTAAAATTTAATGTTAAAATTTATTTTTTTTGTTTTGGTTTCATTTTAATGATGTTTAAATAAATTATGAATTTATCTAGAGTGATGATTTGCCTATCTAAATTACAGCCACTTTGTCATTTTGAATTTTTTCGAGATTAATAATTTATTTGAAAATTGGAAAATTGGAATAGATAGCTGAAATCCCGATGCTTTATAATTTGACTGTATAAGTAAAAATAAAGATTGTTAGTAATAACGAACTAGGGGCTAATGCATTATTGAACTAAAAAAAATGGAATATTGTACATTTTACGCATTTTTTAAACCCAGGTGACATAATTGATTAGACTTCAAAGGAGTGTCATTTACAAACCAATTGATCAAATGAGGTGAAACAAGCATCAACAGGAAGCTTATAAAAAATCAATTTCAACCAAGCAATAATTTTTTTTTTTTAAAGAAAATTAAAAATTAACAAAATCGTAGGATAATTTACTTAATAAAAATCCTAAAAGACGTTTAGCCAAAATTTTTATAGAAAGAGTCCCCATTATTTGAAGTGAACAAGTAAAAAATGAGAGGGTTATTTTTTACCACAACAATTGATGACATACGGGAGAAGAACCAGTTATTTCTGTTTGATATGAATGAGATTTTCTCAAAATTAAAGTAAAAATAATTAAAGAAGAGAAAATTATTTTTGGAATGCTTGACTAGGTTCATTAATCCGAATAAAAGCAAGAATTATCTTATTGTAATTTTCTCAAAATTCCTCATAAATTAAAATATTTCAAAACTCTATATCAATATTTAATTAGTTGTAGGGATAAAGCAGGGGTCACTTTACAGCTTAGCTTTTAAAATGTACTCATTTGTCACAGGTAGAGCCACTGCTGCCAGTAAATATCTATAGTCTCGACAGGGTTACCTTTTAATCATGAATGATTCAGAATTCCATCTTTTAAAGAATTATTTACCTATAGATAAATCCATTTATATATGTTTTATTTTTTATTTTTTAATTCTTAAAAGCCATTGTCCTAGTTTGGTAGCCAGATAGTTGACAATGCCATTCACTCATTATAATTTGACTGAACAAGCTGGCTCGGATGAGACCTCTTGTCTTATAATTGTTTGCAATCATAAGCCATTACCCTGTTTTTTGTTTAGCAGTGTTGGTAATGTCAGCCTATTTTTCCCATATGATCATGGTAAGCAGGCTCGCGATGAGACCTTTTATTTTTTAAGTTTAAATATATTTGTGGATTACACTCTAGAAAAATAAAACTCTTTTAAATAGGGAGAATCATTAACTCCTTAAGAGTTCAGAATGACAATTTCAGAGTTAAAAATGCTTTGTTGTAAAGTGTCTTTACTTAGTTAAAAATAACTTTTCTTGACTGATAATATAATTTTGAAAGATCTTAATGAAATATTGATATCTCAAAATAATTACATATTTGATGAAAAATAAATTTTTCATATTTCATGATACTTTCTCAACTTCTCTTGTTTTGTAATTTCTTCTTTAAGTATGTCTACCTTTATAATAAGAAAAATAAATTTTACTAAGAGATTTAAGAAAAAGCTAATAGGAGACTATTAACATTTTTTCTTATGTATGCCAACCATTGTTAGGTAACAAAAAGGTCTTCCATATAAATCATGGCAAAGTCACCAAAATCAAAACTGAAAACCAAAGGAAAAGAATTCTTAAGCTAAAGTGAGAAAAGAAATCAACAAACAAAAATAAAAACAAAGAAATTTAGCAGTGGAAAGGAAAATATAAGTTTTGAAATACAAACTCTAACAAGAATGTTTATACTAATGTCTCAACAACATGAAGTAAAAGAAAATAATCATGTAATCATTCCTTCTTATGTCGAGATCCAGAAAACTTATACCTTGCAGGGTTGTAAGTGTTTTAGGCTTTAGATAGTAGTGATCATAAAATTCAACGACAATGAAAAATTTCCGTCTGATGTTAATCTTCTTGTTTCAAAGCAGTGTCTTAATCATTTTGTAATAAAATGAATGCTTTAAAGAAACATATTAAAGGTTTAGAAACTTCCTAGTGTAGTTGTTTCAACAAAGACTATCGCTGCTTTTTGAAAATAAAACCAGGAAAAGAACATAGGGCTTCCAAAATATGATTTGGCAGATGATTGAAAGCTTTTATGAAGAGCTGCAAAACATATTTTTTATATCAACATAATTTAAAAACAAAAATGAAACTAACGTAATGAAATGGAAATTAATGAAAGTAGGTACACGAATATTACCATTGGATAATTGCATTTGATCTTACCTAAAAGTATCAATTTCTCCAATACTAGTTGACTTCTTCTTTTAGTTGCCATTAAAAATATGAAGAAGACAAACTTAACCAAAATCCTATAACCCAAAATCATTATTTATTTTATTTAAACTAAATCAATTAGTAAAATGTAAAAATGGAATGCTTTGTGTTCAAGGGAGTTGAAATTAAAACAAATGCATCAGAAATGAGATTGAAAATTTGCAATGATGAATATTCTCAAAATATTATAAGTTTTATACAAATTCTATGATTTTATAAATTGTTCAGAGTTAAGACCAAATTTAAGATAATGAAATTCAAAATAGAGAGGTCTTGAATTTCGTATTTAATTATGGAATTATTTAAAACTAAAATATATGAGAAATCGAAATGATTTGAATATGCTGCAAATTTGTTATCAATTGCTTTAGTATCATAGCGGTTATTCAAGATTGTTTTAAATTAACCCAAAGCCTTATCGGATGATGCGTATTGCATGTAGAGAAATTTGTTGGAGTTTATTGCATCGGGGGTCGCAGTAGCAAATTTCTGATACGAGATCATGCGAAAAGAATATATGCGATGAGATGGAGCGATCGTATCATTGAAGAAATGTTATATTTAGGATCGGGGACAGTCATGTCGCAAATTGTACATTGCACACCGCATCTCATGATTTGTATTTTGAGCATTACACATTGCGCATTGCAGATTCGGAGTAGTGACATGACCATGAAAAATGATGAAGTGATTGCGATAACGGCAATGCGATGGATGACGTGGCTTTCGGCATTATGATATGAGTATCAAAAAATGTGATGAGCGACATCGATATTGGCATATCAGAATATTGGAAAATAGTCATGTTGGAAATGCCAATATGATTCTTGCAATAGCAGCGATGCGATGGATATAATAATCGGTGATGAGCGAAGAGCGACAAACGATGAGCAATCAGCGATTAGTGAAAAGAGATAAGCTATGAGAAATCGGTGATTAGTGAAATGCAATAGCAATGAGAAATCGGCGATGAGTTATTGCATCGCAACTTTTAAAATGAGCGCACAAGGATGTATTCAATTTTCCTCCTAATTTGCGATTTGCGATTAGACTTATCGCATCAGAGGTCTTTCAAACGAATATATTAGAATGTGATTTCCCGATTCACGATTGCGATCAAGCTTTTATCGCATCGGAGCTTTTAAAATGGAAGAATTAACGTTATGCTTAATGTGATATGCGCGTTTGTGATCCGATTCATTACATCGGAACTTTTGTGATGAAAAACAAACTTTTCAATTTATTCCAATACGATATGTGATCGGCGATCGGAAAAATTAAGTGCATGATGTAACAATATGATATGCCGATATGCAATGGAGAATGAGCCCGATAAATTTATTATAAAATTTTAATATCGCATCGGGTTCGAGACATCGGTGCTTTTACAATTATGACCCTACCACTATTGCGATTGAACAGACGCGATATTTCTGATGAACTTGATTTAAATTTAATATTGCGTCACGAATTATGTGTATATCACAATATTGGTAAAATAATTATAATGGAAAATGAACGAAAAAAAGGAACATCGGAGATGTATGAATTTTGCAATATCGGGGATGTGAAATTTTCCAATATGAATCTTCCAATAGTGTTTTCAATGTTTCATGGGTTTTCTAAATAAATGAAAGCAAAGTTAAAGAATGTTCAAATTCTAATGAATCACAAAATAAAATTTCCCTGAACCTGTTGCAAATTTGAAGTGGGTTTGCTTCTTACTTCAAGTTTTGAAAACAAATGAAAACCTGCAAATAAAACAGAACAAGAATAAAAAATAAACTAAGGAAAAGAGAAACTATTAATAGATGAAAATGAACTTCTAAATGCGTACCTGGAGGAAAATTTACGATAAATTTTACCTTTTTGAAGCTTCAAAATATTCCAATTTTTTTCAAAATTTTCATAAGTTCAACATCATTTTATTATTTTAATCTAAAATACTAAGTAATGATTGCATCATTTCCAAAATTACATCAGAAGACAAGAGTAGTAAAACTGGGTTCTTAGAATTACTTGTGAATAAAAAAATTGTCAAGTGATAGAAAATTCTTGGAATTTCTTCATGTATGATCAATGTTTATGAATTTTGAAAAAGAAGAAAGTTGAAGGCTTGAAAAATAAGTATGATAAGATAATTCAATAGCTTTTCAAATGATCTAGGCTACTTCTCTATAATTGAAATGGATGCAAAAAAAAAAATGGATTAATTACTTATTTTATTGAAAATCTGAAATAATGAAATAAATGCAAATGGAAAATAAAATTAATCTATTCCTATTTCTAACTTAATGAAGGAAATGTGACTAGGTATAGTCATACTTCCAATGAAACCATGCAAGCATTTTAATTCCCGCATGTATGTACATGTCAAACATTAGTAAAAATGAAAATATAATTAAACTACAAAAACTAAATCTAAAAGAAGAATGTATCTTTATTGTTAGTAGCTTATTCACCATTACCTTCTCTTGAAATGCCATTTCCAACTGAATTTTAATTGGATCATAGAAATCTAGATGGATTTCCATTATTGAGTTGGAGAGGTTTAAAAGAGAAGATGGCAGGCCGGGTTGTAGAAACGATCTTTCAACAACAATGGCATGTGTGATTTTGTTAGTGTTATGATTAAGTGCTAAATTACTAATGATTTTCCGTGAAAGAAAGCTTTCCAAATATCTTCAAATTGATCAATGAAAAATAGATGGGAGTCCGATAAATCCAACAGAAGATTATTAATGACTTAGATTGCTGGTCATATTGTGAAAATACACTCGCTTGTTGGTACTGCTTTTGAGAAGAAAGATGTAATTGATAAGGAATGAACATCAATTGAAATTTTAATAATTCTTGATGTTCACTATTATAATTTAAATCTTCATTTTTCCATTGAGGCAATGCATCAATTGAGTGTTCAATATTGAGATGCTCAATATGCCATCATAAAGTATCTAAAATTTTAACACTAAAAATAGAAAATAAATCTGAAGTTAAAAATAAATGTTGAAATAATAACAAAATTGAATCATAGTTTACACTAGTGTTACAATTATTGTTACAACATAATTGAGACTGATTTAAAGCAATTTCATCTTCATAAGAATTGGGCAGAATAATGTAATTAGAATGATTGTTGATACCCATTTGTGAATTAGACAGAAGGGTATGACTCAGAATAGGAATGCGATCTTGATCATCATATAAATCATAGATTGGAATGGTTTCTTGAATGCTGAAATCATAAGTATAATTATTTGTTTGAAAATGAGAACTATTTCGAACAATTTCTAAATTATATTGTTTTTAATTTTCACATGTGATTAGACGTTGATCATGAGGATTCAATTGTAAAGAAGACACATCAATATCCTCAATGTCAAAGTAGTTATCATAAATGACTTCAAGACATTCATTAGAATTCTCTTTGATTTTATTCAATGAATTGAGACAAGAAGTAATATTTAGCTCATGTTCATTAATGCCAGAAGACTGATCATTAATTAATTTTCTATCCTGATAAAAATTAATTGGTAATTCATTTAGATCAGCCTCTCTGTTTTCTAAAATATCTTTAATGTGAAGAGAGGTTAAATTTCTATTAGAAAAATTATTAGGATAAAGAGAAAAATATGAATCCGAAACAATGCATTTGAAAGTATCTCTATGTGAGCACTCTGGTGTATTTTCTTCATTGCAATTTTCAGATTTAAGACTATTATCTTGGCTATTTATGCTTTCTTGAAAAATCTTGCTTTGTTGATATGAATTTGGAATTTTCTCATCATCAAAGAATCTAGAAATTTGTACAGCAGGTCGCTTATTATTGGAAACTTTAATCGTTGTTGGTATTTGTCGGTTTATGATCTGATTTTATGATTCCAATGCATAATGATTTTCGGATTTCAAAGCGGTGTCTTCTTCAATGTTGCTGCTAATATTTTCTTGAAATTGATCTGTGAAATTTAGAGGAAATTGATCAAAGTTTGAAATAATTTCACATGGGTTTTGAATGGAAGGAAGAGAGAAAATATGTTCAAACCAATATAATAATTATTTTTTCGAATTTTATCTTCAGTTTTAAATTTCAAACAATTTAAACGAAACCTAATGGTAAAATCAATTAAAGACTCACCTTCAAACCTTTGTAGATCTTCAAAATCATCACATACCTGTTCGTAGATATATCCATCAAATTAAGAAAGGAATATTGTAATAAATTGTTCCCAAGTGTGAATTGAAGCAACTGGAAGTGATTTACACTAGTTTTTGGCTTTTGCCAAGAATGTAAGAGTAAAAATCCTGCATAAAATACCTTCATCAATTTCATGAAAATCATAATTTGAAAAATTTTGAATGAATTGTAAAGTATGATCAAATGCAGAAGTTTTCATCTTACCGTTAAACTTTACCTGAGACAAGAGTCTTACTATTTCTGGTGGAGTATTGGAAGATGCTTGTCTAGAAATACAACTCCAAATTGGAAGTTTTAAAGGAGCCATTGTAATAAAAATGAAAAGTTAGAATTCAAAGACTCCAAAGTAAAACAAATCCCAGGCCCTTCTTCTAGCACCAAAAATGTTGAAGCCTTGAAAATCGCTGCAACAACATTGGGGGATAACCACCAGGTTTAGAGCTTAAAGCAGCTCCTTTTCTGTTTGGATTAGTGGGTCCAACTGATTTAACTAGGTCCAGTTACCTTTTCCCTATCGCTATTGGTTTATGATGTATCTTTAACTACCAATAGATAGGGATATCAGATATATTATTCTTGTTGATCGGGCAAGAGAATGACCCTTAAGCTGATTTGGGTTCAGCCAAACCACAGCTAAGATTTTTCCTTTTTAAGAAGATGACTTAAAAGAATGTGGAACCTAATCTAAATGAAAAATGATTCTATAATGCAAGCAAAAAAAACTAATCTAAATCCTATCTCAATTATGTAAATATAGATCTAATCCAACTAAGAGCAAGATAATTAAATAATGAGAATTAAAATATGTCTGGCTTTAAATTAATGTTAAGCTAATGAAGAAATTCAATTTAGCTCACATTTGTGAATACCAAAACACATCCTATTGAGACCATTTAACTGAAATAATAAATCATAAACACTCCGAAAGAAATTTACAAAAATGATGTCGATTGTCAAATCAGTCAAGCCAATAATTAAACAATAATATGTGGAAGAAATTCACAACACATTACTATTTAATAAATCAGTTTTATAAGATATATTCTTGAGTAAGTAGTTACTCAGAAATCAGAGTTTAATTCATAAGAGCAGAGATACATAACAATTTGAGACAAATTATCCATATCAACAGAAATGCATAAACATGAATAAAATGAAACAAAAATTTTATTAACATAAAAATGAAACTGGTATTTGATACAGAAATACCAAAAATACCAGTTAATTGAATCCACTTCTCTGATCCTAGTTTCTAACAGTACTTTACATTACTTGAATTTCTGTTTTCAAAACTAGAGCTACAAAAATGCAAACTCTGCCCATCATACATAATTCAAGATATAGAGAAAAAATTCTCAATAATGTTTAAATCTGAAATTTTCTCTCCTCTCCATCTACAACTCTAAATTCCTATTACAGAAATGCTTTTAGAAGTCTACAATTGCAAAGGAAAGCAACCCCCTTTTTACCTTTTGCAATCTACAATTTATAATATTTTTAAAAGTATTTTGAGAGGAGAGCTTTCTGAAGAAAAAATCTGCCCAATCCAGTTTTATTTGCACAAAAATTCCAATCTTTAATTGCTGGAGCTTTCTCATTGATTGTGATATTTTTCTCCATGTCCTTTCTATTGTTTTTCTTGCAAAAAGAAATTAAAATGAATTAAGATGCAACAATAAAATCAAAATATTATTTCTGGCATTAAAACAAATCCAATAAAATTCTATTTAAATAAATAAAAAGGAAATTTGAGATTTTATTGATGCTCATAACGATCTTAATTAACCAAGGATATTATTGATGCATAAATCTACAATTAGAAGAGGCTGGACAAATGAAAAATGAAGAAAACAAAACTCAGAAAATTGATTTTGTTTTTAGAAATTCGGAGCTTGATTTTCTGCCTGATTTTTTACCCAATAAATGACCAAATCTGTTAGTGAAACCTCCTCAGAAATGTTCTCCTTGATTTTCTCTTTCCAATGAGCCGTCCTAGGCTTCATTTGGTCAAGTAAAACTCAATCTATGAGCCTCTAAAGTTGATAAGTCAAATCTGATATAAATCTGTAAATTTTGTTGTTGGACTAAAATTCAGAATTTTAATTAAAAATTTAATCCTAAATTAGCCTACAATTAACTAATAATTAACTCTAATTTAATTTTTAATTATGAACTAAACTAACTATTTAAATTAATATTAATCTAACTAACTAATATAATTAACTAAACATATTAACATAATTAATAATTAATTATGATTTAATTAAATTAATTATATTTTACATAATAATTAATTTAACTAATCTAAAATTAATTATAAATATTAAATCTATTATAAAATTAGAACTAAACTAACACTAACTTATTTTAAACTAATAATAAACTAATATTCTACTAACATTATGCTAACACCTAAAAACTAACGTATCAATAACATTATGATAACACTAACTTAACATTATACTAACCTAAAAACTAACATATCACTGACATTATGATATTACTAATTTTAACATTATCATTACACTCAAACGAATAGGTTTGAAACTCAAAATAAACAAATTACTTATAATTCATCGCATCGACATATCAGGAGTGAAGGCTATTGGAGTTTCTAAAAAATGCATCCGATGGATACTACGATGCGATGCGATGTAATT
Organism: Pinus albicaulis; assembly: GCA_034641835.2. Taxonomy (NCBI): domain Eukaryota; kingdom Viridiplantae; phylum Streptophyta; class Pinopsida; order Pinales; family Pinaceae; genus Pinus; species Pinus albicaulis. The sequence continues at coordinate 657,123,246 of CM076569.1, forward strand.
TTATTATATATATATTAAATTTTAATTTAATTAATTAATTATATAATAATTAATTTAATTAATTTAAAATTTAATGTAAAATTTTTTGTTTGTTTGTTTTGGTTTCATTTTAATGTTGTTTAATTAAATTATGAAATTATCTAAAGTGATGATTTGCCTATCTAAATTACAGCCACTTTGTCATTTTGAATTTTTTTCGAGATTAGTGATTTATTTGAAAATTGGAAAATTAGAATAGATAACTGAAAACCCGATGTTTTATAATTTCGTTGTATAAGTAAAAATAAAGATTGTTAGTAATAACTAACTAGGGGTTAATGCATTATTGAACTAGAAAAATGGAATATTGTACATTTTACACATTTTTTAACCTAGGCGACATAATTGATTAGACTTCAAAGGAGTGCCATTTACAAACCGGTTGACTAAATGAGGTGAAACAAGCATCAATGGGAAGCTTATAAAAAATCGATTTCAACCAAGGAATCAAAACAAAAATCTAAAAAAAATGAAAAATTAACAAAATCGTAGGATTATTAACTTAATAAAAATCCTCAAAGGCGAGCCAAAATTTTTAGAGAAAAAGTCCCCATTATTTGAAATGAACAAGTCAAAAATGGGGGGTTTGTTTTTTACCACAACAGTTACCTACTCTCCAACCAATCTAACATCAAAAAAATCCTTCCACACTACAAAATAATTGGGAACAACCTTCCCTGGATCCTAGATCCATTATGTGTCAAACTTCCCTATAAAATACTTTTCTCTATCATTTCTTCCACCAAATATATATGTTATTAAGAATCCTCCATAAACTTTTCAATGATAGAGCTTGACTAAACATAGGTATTTTTTAAGCCTCATCCACCTAGAAGCTTCAACGTTTCTATAGTTTTCCATTGCACCAAAGGAATGCAATCTAAAGATTTATTGCTTGCCCATAAAAATCTATTTTTTTTTTTTTTTAGGATTCCTTTAGGAATGGTAGCAATGGAGGACCAATGGACTAGAATGAAATCCATAATTGATATGTTAAAGTGAGAAATAATGGACTTATTGTTATTAATTTTCATATATGTTGCAAATTCGAATCTTGCTAGGATGGATTTTATGGAATTAGTATTTAAGATCGATCACACAATAAATAGAAAGATATTGTCAAAAAATAATAGATAAGATATATTACTATAACTACAAATATTTACTCCCTTAAGGTCACCCAAAAACAAGACTTTTTGAATCAGCTTTCCAAGAATTTCAGTCACAAAAAAAAAAAAAACAAAGACATTGGACAATGTTCTCTCATACCTTGGGACACTTTAAAGAATCGATATGGGTGATTCTTAATCAACACTGAAAATATAACGAAAGAGGTACACACCATTATCCAATTTATCACTTTCAAGCTCATGCTTAGTTGAATAAGGCATGTTGTTAGTAAAGTCCATTTTACTTGATCATTCACTTTGGAAAGATTAAATTTTTAGGGCTAAGGTTGGGATATGATATGACTTAATAAAATGCATTGTTTCTTTCAATAACGCCACAACATCATGAATCTACTTGTTATGGAGAAATCCAAACTACTCTTCAAAGATAATAATACTTAAGAAGGGATTTAATCTCATTGAGATGATCTTTGTGATCAATTTGTAGATAACATTACAACAATATATTGGGAAGAAATCATTGAACGAGTGAGCATCTGAGTATTTTTTAATGAGAGAAATAAAGGTGGAATTTAGGAAACCATGCTTAACCTCTCTCTATTGAGATTCATTTTCCAACTTAATGATATCATCCTTTAACAATTCATAAAAACCCAAATAAAACTTAACAATCAAACCATATGGAAGAGTTCTCTTCCCCTTTTACATGCACGAGAGATATCCTAAGAATTTTGATTCAGTAACTTTAGATTCCATATCAACATACATATCCTTAGAAATAGCTTGAGGGAACAAGTTTATAGCTTCCAACTTTTCGAGGATTCGACATATAGAAGGCTCTGAGCAAAGAAAATTTTAGGGGCTAATATTCGTAGGTGGGCTAATTTTCCATGGTTTTTCCAAAAAACAAATTTGGCTAATTTCCATTTTTTCTAAAAATGATTCGCCCAAATTTTATAACATAAAATTATTTTACTTTAAAAATCGCCAAAATGTTATCTATAGACTATCTAAAATTATTATAATTTTAAATATTTTTACAAAATTATCACCAAAAGTTTTAGAGATTGCATATTATAGACTTCTGAGATTCGCTAAGGTTTCTAAAACTTAAAAAAAAAAATTCATCCTTAAACTTTTCTCTGGCTCTGAGAATAGGATTTAAATAAATGAACCCCTACTTTGGATTTTTCTTTAAATGATTTAACATTATTCCCATTTCCATCTTCAATTTCCCAAATCGAATTGGTATTCATTTGAAAGATTATGAATTGGTGGGAAATTTTCATATTGTTGTTTCCCTCCTTCATCCATATTGCATTGGTATTTTCTCCCCATAATTCCTCATCTCGGGAAAGAAAATCCCTTTCATAAGCTTCAAGAGATCATAATGTCTTTGAGGCCTCTATAGAAAAAAAAAAACTCTGGAAACGTTTGATTGAAAAATATCATAAGTTTGTGATTCAATATGAACCAAAGAATCCTTTTGTTTTTCTCTAAATAGTTTATACCACTTCTTTATCTTAGGCTTTAAATTCTTTAACTTATTTGAAAATTGTAACATATAGGGAGTGTTCTCATTGTCTTAAATATGTGTCTAGGAATCCTCCACTATATTTATAAAGTATGCTTATTTTAATCATGAGTTATTGAATTTAAAAGGGGCCATAAGCTTATCATCTTCTACTTCAATCCAGAGTAAAATAGGGCATTGGGACAAAATACAATTGGATTTTACCCATGATTTCAGTTGGAAATTTTGAGAGATGATGGATTCTAAAATGCAGAACCTATCAAGCCATTTTGAAACAATGCTTTCCCCTAAGCACATATTATTCCATGTGGGATAAAATTTCAACAGTGTGATGTTGGAAAAATGCATGGATTCAAAATAATGATGAAAGTAAGATCTAAAGGGTTGGCCCTCATGCCATGGCCCCATAATTCACAAATAGATGTGGTAAATTTTAGATCACCTCCAAAAAAATTTGGATAACGTGTCAAATATATTGTTCCTTTCAAGTTATCCCAGTATGAGTTTTGGTTTACACATGGAAAATAAACATTAATAATTTTCCACACAACACCGAACTTTTTGACTTCCAAGTTGAACTCTATAGCATTACTAATGGAGGAGGAGGAAATCGCCTTTGATGCAGCGTGGCTGCAATATTCAGAATATACGTGCGTAACTTTACGACCCACAAAAATGGTGACCATTCACGATGGGTCTCATTTCGCACCTCTCATGACTTACCTACCCACAGATTTACAACTTAACATACTTTCACAATATTGTGATTTTTCGATTTTGCAATTCGTAGCAAAATCCACATCGCTCGTTGCAACTTTTAAAGTTTAGAAATAAACGTGTTCCTTATCTTGTGCGATATGTGATATGTGTCGCATTTCATCAAAAGCTCCTTACCTTACCGCAACTTAACACTTTACCAGACCGCAAGGAAAATAACTTACTGGGCGAGGCCTTAAACTTAAATACTAAAATTGCCGGTATGTGAAATATCATTGGGTGTAGTTTTAAACTCCACCATTGATCTCACCCAGATCTAACAGACCTCGCTACTCCCTTACTCTTCTGCTTCACATTGAAATTCAAATAACTTATTATGTAAGGCCTTAACATGTAACTCTAAAATTTGCGATGTGTGATGGCCGATGTACGAACCTTCTAAGTTTGCACGAATCAATGATTTCACCCGAACCTTTTACAAAGAAACCCCGTTGTGTCTTTGCAGTTCGTACCACCAATCGACTCGATTTGAATGCGTTGTGTGATAATGTGATATCCAACTCAATAGAGAAATAAAAACAACCATTTTAAACCAGACAACCAATTTAAAACACAAAACACAAAACACTTGGAATTTATCAGAGATGCAAATACATAGAGCTGAATCCTTTGATGGCTGGATTTTTACAATGACTTCTCCTCTTTTTCCACTCCTCTGTCACTCTACTCGCACACTTCTCTCCCACTTCACTCTGTCTATCTTTCCCTATCACACCTCACACCTATTTACACTTATCTCTAACTGAAAGCGGTTATTCTTGTCTTTGATTAGCTTTCGGTTTGAACCACTCTAAAAGACGATTCTATCCTATATTCATGACTTAATTATATTTGGCTAAATCTCCTCGCAAGGAGAACCAAGTTGCTATTTTTATTCCTATTTAATCTAGGACATAAAAACAAACTAACTTCTCACAATTAAAGCTTAACATAATATTAATAACTAATATTTCCACCTCTTGTTAGCCAAAACATGTGAACACATAATCACATTGCTAGCTAAATACCGGATGCTCCTGCATCATGCTCTCGGGGAAGAAAATATTGATCCATCAATGTTTCAGGATCTGCATTAAACTTCTGTAACTTTGTTACTATCATCAACTGGCATATTCCACTGGTTGTCCTTTCCATTTGACTAGATACTGATTATAAGCCTGTCCCTTGGTCTTCTTTGTTTCTCTTTTCTCCATAATAGCTTCCACTTCTTTCTTTGTTGTCTTTGGCATCCGTTCCTTCCAATTCAAAGTCTGGTCCTCCTCTTCTGTAGTTTCTTCTTTTTGTTCTTCCTCTGTTCCTTTGTATAGGTACAAATCTGTAACATTAAAGATGGGTGATATCCCAACTCCTTATGGTAACTCAATCTCATATGCATTTGAGGAAAACTTCCTCAAAATTATACATGGCCCTATCTTTTTCATTTTCAGTTTGTTATAGGTCCTGACTAGAAACCTTTCCTTCCTCAGGTAAACCATGACTAAATCATCCACTTGAAACTACCTTTTAGTCCTCTTCAAATCAACTCTTTGTTTATACATCTAGTTGTTTTTCTATAGGCTCTGCTTGACATATTCCTGCAACTTCTGTACCTGTTCTGCAAATTCTTCAGCCTTTACACTCCTTGTCTCTTGTTTGCTCAAATATCTAAGTTCATACACACCTCTTGGATGCATTCTAAAAATAATCTGAAATGGAATCATCCCAGTACTCCGGTTAGGAGTATCATTATAGGAAAATTCAGCTTGAGAAAGTGCTAAATCCCATTGCTTTGGAATTTTGTAAACCAAACTCCTTAATATGTTTCCCAAGCTCCTATTCACCACTTCAGTTTTTCCATCCATCTGAGGATGATAGGGTGAACTAAAACTGAGGTTTGTACCTAAATTATTTCACAGAGTCCTCCAGAAGTGTCCTACGAACTTTGTATCTATGTCCGAAGCAATAATCACAGGCACTCCATGTAACACTATAACTTCATAGAAAAACAAATTAGCAATGTGAGTTGCATCACTAGTTATCTTACAAGAAATAAAATGAGCCATTTTAGAAAACCTATCTACGATAACATAGATATAATCATGTCCTCTTTAAGTCTTCGGAAAACCTAAAACAAAATCCATGCTGACAGCAACCCAAGGTCTATTGGGTATTGGAAATGGTTGATATAACCTAGTGTTTTGGCTTCTTCTTTTGGCATGTTGACAAATCCTGCTGCTCAAAAAACTTTTTGATATCACTTTGCATTTTTGCCCAATAATAAAAAGCAGTTACTTGAGAAATTGTTTTGTCCTGTCCAAAGTGTCCAGACAGTCCTCCACTGTGTTTTTCCTTAATCATATTTTCCCTTATGGAGCACTTAGGTATACACAATTTATTATTCTTGAACAACGATCCTCCTTGAATCAGGTATTCCAATCACTGGCTTCTATTAGGAATCACAAGACTTTTAACAATTGCATATATTTATTTGAAATCTGGGTCTTCCTCATACATATAAATCATTTCTTCAAACCCCAAAATGCCAATCTTCAATTCCTACATAATCAAATTTACTTTTCTCAGAGCATCAACAAATTTGTTTGACATACCACTTGTGTGTTTGATTACAAAGGTAAAAATATGCAAAAAATCCACCCACTTAGCATGATTTTGGTTCAATTTTGACTGATTATTTATGAACTGCAGTGCATGGTTATATGATTACAACACAAATTGTTTGGGCAACAAAAAATGCCTCCATTTCCTTAAAGTCTGCACAATAGCATAGAACTCCTTATCATAGGATGAATACTTCCTCTTGGCCTCATTTAAGTTTTCATTGAAATAAGCTATCGGTCTCTGCTCTCGACTCAAGAAATCTCCAATTGCTATCCCACTAGCATCAGTCTCAACTTGGAATATTTTATCAAAATTTGGCAGGGCTAAAACAAGTCTTTCAACGATCTTCCTTTTCAACAACTTGAAATTCTGATCTGTTGTTTATGTCTACTTAAATGGTTGGTTTCTCTCCTTTATTGTTTCAATTATTGGTGCATAGATCTGACTAAAACCTCTTATAAAATTTCTGTAAAAACTTGCAAGACCATGAAAACTCCTTACCTCAATTACACTTCTTGGAGTTGGCCAATCCAGTATTACCTGGATCTTTTCTAGGTCCATCTTCAATCCTTCTTCTAAGACCATAAATCCCATAAAATAAAACTAAACTTCTTCAAATTTGTAAGCAGTTTCTCCTTTTGAAAAGTATTTAACATGAGCTTGACATGCTCCAAATGCTCTTCCTTATTCTAACTAAAAATCAGAATGTCATCAAGATAAAATATCACAAATTTTCTTGCATAGTCTTTCAAGATCTCATTCATTAGTCTCATAAATGTGCTTGGTGCATTAGTGAGCCCAAAAGGCATCACTAACCACTCATACAACCCACAGTTGGTCTTAAATGAAGTCTTCCATTAATCTCATTCTCTAATCCTTGTTTGATGGTATCCACTCTTCAGATCTATCTTAGTAAAATACTTTGACCCACTTAAACAATCCATCAAATCATCTATGCGTGGAAATGGAAATATATACCTGATAGTGATGTTTTTTATGGCTCTAGAATCAATACACATGTGCCATTCACCTCATTTCTTTGGACTAAGCACGTCCAATACTGCCCATGGGCTAAGGCTGTCTTTGATCAGTCCTTCATCTAACAACTCCTGTACCTATCTTCCAACTTCCTCATTCTCCCGAGGGGTCATTGTATATGCTACTTTGTTTGGTAAAATTGCACCAGGTAATTGTGATGACTGATACTTTTGACTGGTGGAAATTTACTTGGTAATTCATCAAAAGCTATATTAGCATAATCATCTAACATATTTTTAGTTGCCACAGGCATATTGTCTCATTTTTTAGAATTCAGAATTACCTTGGGTTTACCCACAATATCAAAATGCATTTCTTTCTCCTTCTTGATTTCTTGTAGCAATTCCTTCCCACTAATCAACATAACATTATTCCCAGTTTCTCCTTTGTCTGCTTCATCCTTCAAAGGTAGCAAGGCATGCTTCTTTCAATCCTTCCCTATTGTATAAGTATTCCTTTTGCCATGATGAATGGATTTTATGTCAATTTTCCAAGGCCTTCCCAGAAATACATGGCACACGTTCATTGGCATCACATCACACAATATGACATCTTTATATGTACCAATATGTATCTCTACTTTGCACTGTTCTGTCAACAAAATCTGATGTCCTTTCTGTAGCCACGACACCCTATAGGGAGTAGGGTTTACCATCTTAATCAACCCCAATTTCTCAACCATCTCTGCGGAAACAAGATTATCAGTGCTTCCACTATCAATCAAAACTTTGCAATACTTTTCTTTAGACTTGCATACAGTCCTGAAGAAACTCTTCCTTTGAGCTAGCTCATTTGCTTCCTTATCTTCTTTAAGCAATACTCTTTTGAGCAATAAAGACTCTCCTGCCTCAGGTGGTTCTTCTTTTTCGGTGACTTGAGGATTTTATTCCTTTGCCTCAGCTGCATTAACATTCCACTGATTTCCAAGTTTTTTATGAGGACAGTCCCATGATCCATGTCCCCATTCTCCACATGTGTAACACCAAATTTCTCTTCCTTGACCTCTACCTCTGGGTGCAAATATTCCTCCACCAAAGTCTCCTATTTCCGGCGGTCTGCTAATCGAACCTCCTACTTCATTATGAGAATGCTGAAATTTTGATCTGAAAGTTCCTCTTCCTCTTACTGGATTTTTACCTCTATTCTTCTAACTTTGTTTCCTTAACATTTTCTCCTCTGCCCTCAAAAATGCTTGGTAGGCATTGCCAATTTTCTTTAGACTCAACAAATTGATTTCATCCTCTATATCATACCTTAAAAATCCATTTATGTATCTGGCTACTTTCTCCATATCATCTTCAGCATGTCCTACTCTAATGCTCAACTTGTAAAACTCTTCTGTATACTCCTTGACAGCCATTCCTTTCTGTCTCAAATTCTGCAACTATTTGAAAAGATTAAATTGGTAGTCTTTTGGCATAAAATTTTTCTTCAATTTACTTACCATTTTATCCCATTGTTTGATCTTAGGCTTTCCTTTTCTAATCCTGGATGTTTGTAGTTCATCCCACCAGATAGATGCATGGCCCTTCAACTTGGTAGCTGCAAACTTTACCTTCTTCTTATATTCAACCTCTTCTAAGTCGAAATACTTGTCCACTAAACTGATCCAATCTATCAACTCGTCCACATTAAGGTTCCCCTCATATGAAGGAATCTCCATTCTTGATTTTCCACTAGCCTTTGTTAATATCTTGGAAACTTTAGCTTCCTTGATTTCTTCTTCTTCTTCTTCCTCAGAATATTCTTCTATTGCACTGACATCTCTGTTATCAGGTTCTATCTTCTGAGCAGTCTCCATTGTTGCTATCCTTGTACGAAGGTGTCGAATCTCTTCGAGAAAAGCTGCATTTGCTGCAGGTCTTCCTTAACCCATGCCAACTCCTCTCCTGGGTGGCATATTTGCTACAATATTTGAGAACAGAACTCAGTTTCGGCTTTGATACCAAATGATGCAGCGTGGTTGCAATATTCAAAATATACGCGTGGAACTATCGTTTTATGGCCCACAAAAACAGTGACCAATCACGACAGGTCCCACTTCGAACCTTTTATGACTTACCTCCCCACATATTTACAACTTAACAGACTTTTGCAATATTGTGATTTTGCGATTTTGCAATTCGCAACAAACTCCACATCGCTTGTCGCAACTTTTAGAGTTTAGCAATAAGCCTGTTCCTTATCTTATGAGATATGAAATATGTGTCGCATCACATCAAAAACTCCTTATCTTACCTCAAATTAACACTTCACTGCACTGCAAGGAAAATAACTTATCGGGCGAGGCCTTAAACTTAAATACTAAAATTGCCGGTATGAGAAATCTCGCTGGGTTCAGTTTTAAACTCCACCGTTGATCTCACCCAGATCTAATGGTCCTCGCTGCTCCCTTACTCTTCTGCTTCGCATAGAAATTCAAATAACTTATTGTGTAAGGCCTTAACATGTAACTCTAAAATATGCGATGTGTGATGGCCGATGTACGATCCTTCTAAGTTTGCACGAATCAACGATTTCACCTGAACCTTTTACACAAAAACCATGTTGTGTCATTGTTGTTTGTACCACCAATCGACTCGCTTTGAATGCGCTGTGTGATAATGTGATATCTAACTCAACGGAGAAATAAAAACAGACAACTTAAACCAGAAAACCAATTTAAAACACAAAACACAAAACACTCGGAATTTATCAGAGATTAAAATACATATAGCCGAGCCCTTTGATGGCATGCTTTTTATAATGACTTATCCTCTCTATCCACTCCTCCACCACACTACTCGCACACTTCTCTCACACTTCACTTTGTCTATCTTTCCATATAACACCTCACACCCATTTATGCTTATCTCTAATTGAAAGCAGTTATTCTTTTTTTTATTAGCTTTTGGTTTGAAACACTCTAACAAACAATTCTATCCTATCTTCATGACTTAATTCTATTTAGCTAAATCTCCTCGCAGGGAGAACCAAGTTGCTATTTTTATTCCTATTTAATCTAGGAAATCAAAACAAACTAACTTATCACAATTAAAGCCTAACAGAATATTAATAACCAAGTTTTCCACCTCTTGTTAGCCAGAACATGTGAACACACAATCACATTGTTGGCTAAATTTCAGATGCTCCTGCATAAGCCTTGAAGGAATACTTTCATGTTGAGATGAGACCACCATAATAACCTTCCACGTCCACATAATAGAAATACCACCCCCTTAACTAGGGCTCAAGGGTGGAATAAACCTTCACCCTAGATGTCATCATCTCCTGCAATAACAAGATATCTACCTTTTGTGCATGTAAGAGGCGTTTGAGGGCCAACCTTTTAGAGACTCCACCAAAACCCATAATGTTGCATCACATAATAGTCATTTTGGATCCCCTCAAGGATCTTTTTTGGCTCAAAGTACCCCTTATATGGTGTTATATCTGCCATTTCTAATGTCATATTTTTATTTTTGTTGATATTTGGATAAGTAAGATTTTTTTCCCACATCCTGACCACAGGAATGTATTCAATGACTCCAACTTTGGACTCTGCATCAAGAGAAGCCTTCAACCTTGAACTCATATCATAAATTTTGTGGGTCAAGTCAACTTTCAGATCACATGGATGCCTAACTAACTTCGTATCTTTATCGTTATTGACTTTCTATAGAGAGGAATAACAAGAATCTCCCAAGGGAGACAGGAAATAAGGCACAACAAAGGGAGCCTCCGAATGAGATGAGAAAACTAGAGAAATTACTAATGATGGTAAAATGAAATTCGAAGCCACAAATATATGTAATATATTATCAACCATGGGAGGCAATAATGTGGATAAATTCAATTTTACAAACTTAGAAGGGATTTTGATATTCTCATAAAAAAACTTAAATTCCGGATAGGGAAGGGAGGGAGGAACATCTGATGTACCTTCAAAGGCCTTCTCATGTGAAACATCCTTCGTAGTCGCTACCTTGACACTTTCTATTGCTCGGGAAATATTATCCTTTGCTACCTCGGGGCTCTGAGAAACTGCTATTGGCTTAGACTTTGGAACCCAAATATTGTTTGGAGGTATGAGACCATGTTCATTCCTATCACACTACTCGGGGAGGTGATTGACTCTTTTACAACCATAGTAGCGAAAGGGAATATGCTATTAATATACCACCTATGTCCATGAATGGTCTTTAAACCTTAACTCCACATCCTCCACCAAGCCTTCCCTAACATCCACCTCTATTTTCACCCAAGTTCATCTATGATCTTGTTTGGAGAAACAATCTTATTCCAAACTGAAAAATTCACTTAGCTTTTTTGCGATAGCAATTAAAACCTCACGTATCCAATAAATTCATGGGAAATATTAGGAGAATGGCCCATATTTTTTGAGATGGCATAGGCTCCCTGGAGGGGTCAAAATAAATTCCCCACGTCTATAAAATTATCCTAGACTTCCCCCATTTCCAATCATGACTCAACAAATTTATGATGTTGGAATTCTCTTTGAGGACTACCTAACATCATCCTTGAATTAGTATGTGGAACTCAAGAGTGTAACTAAGAAAAATCCTCCATAATTGATCCATCCAATCATGCATCGATTCCAGGTGCACCACCTTTCCCATGAAAGTTCCCACCATTTCACAGTCAAGAAGGATCAACACCTCCTTAGTTTGACATATTCCCCCACAACCAAGCTTACACTTTTGCGAACCCTATACGCCTTTATGTGGGAAGAGCACAATATTGAAGTAGGATCAAGTGGGAGTTGAGTGTCTAGATTACCAACATCATTTAGTTCTTTTTTGGACAAAGTACTAGAGACATGACTTGATAAACCCCCATCTGTCTCATTAACCACTACATGAAAACCCAAAATGTTGGGATGATAGTTTGCATGGGAGAGGATAGGAAACAATGGTCCAAATCTCGTATGTAATAACTCTGAATCAGTGAGGAGAGGAACAAATGGTCCAAATTTCACATGCAATAATTCTAACCCAGTGAGAAATAACCCGCTTGGACATGGGTTGTATAGCTTGTAGTCCACCTCATCAATTTACATGGACTTGGAAAGTTGTTTGAAGTTAAAACTTCCTCAAGGGAAATGGATTGCATGCCTAAGAAACACCTGTGATCACTTCACCGCAAACAAAAAAAAATGTTCAGGAAAAGAAATATTGAAAGATGTATCAAGGTCGAAACTTGGCATGTCAAGACTGGATCATAGACCCCTCCTTATCCCTCCACCTCTTATGTGTGTGTGTGTGTGTGTGTGTGCGTGCTTATTAATTATTTGTGTTATTATTGGTTTATTTATCACTTGTTGTTTACTAACAACTGGTACTAAAAGTAGAGTTGAGTATGGATTTCCTTGTAGGTTATGTGTGGAGAAGATTGATCTTAAGTCTAAGCTAAGAACCAAAGAAAGTTGTAAAAAGTGTAGAGCAAAGATGCTTTGAGTAGAGATGGCATGAAGGTAAAAAAATATCAATTTAAAAGGAAGACAACTATATGTGAATATAAATATAACTCAATCATAGAGTTAATTTACCATTGGTGGTTTTTTGAGATTGAGATTTTGATAACCCAACGTTCTACTCAAACATAATGTAGCCTATTTAAGGATATGAAAACTTCATTGTAATGGCCTTGGCCATGAATAATATTAAATTTGTTATTCAAAACTAGTTTTATGAAAGGGTTTATGAGTAAAATATAGTCTCTATATAGATTTAATTATTTATATGTTATTATTAATTTATTTATCTTTTATATTTTAATAACAACATTTACTTTATGCATTTTCATGAGATATTTTGATATTAGTAAAGAATTTGTTAAGATTAGCAAATCATTTTAACTTCTGATTCTATGTTATAATGATTAATTTTTATAATAATATATTTTTTAAATATTAAATATTATTTTTAAAATTTTTGTTTATATAACTTAATGTTATCTTTAAATGTATATATTTTCAATAATTCCTTATATGTGATATATATTAAAATATTTTTTAATTTTAAATTAATTTTTTATTGCAGATTTTTGAGTTGATGCAATAGGAATTCCTAAATAACTTGGTGATTGTTATCTATACAATCTTAAAGTTATTTTATTATATTTATAGGTTAAGCATATGCATTGTATATAGTTCGATATAAAGATTCATTATAATATTAACGTTGTTTATAAAATATCATCTAGATTAAATAATTTATCATTGTAATTGATTTATAAAATATTGTGATATTGTTATTGCAACAAAACTCATTATGTCATTTGGGGAAATTGAATATGAGCAGAATGATAATAGTTCTTTTTCCAAACTAAAATAGAACTAATTTACAAAAATATGAAGAGATATTCATATATAATTAAATACATTAAAATACAATTTAAACATATCTCTTTATTAAAAAATAAATTTAAAATTTATTAATAAAATAATTATATGTGAATTATTATACTTAAGTTTTAAAATTAAATTAAATTTTAATTTTTTATTATAGAGATCTATTAGGGTTAGGGTTTCGTTCTGCAAATTTTTCTAAATCACCCAACAACTGCTGGTAGATTCAATCTCATAATTTTCCATACCAATCTATGATGAATTTTCTAAAACAATAAGCATTGGATCCACACATGAGTAGACAGGGGGGAGGGTAATGATCCCCTCCTACAAGGTTGCGGTAATAGAAGATAGACAAGAAAGTCCAAATGGAGTAGGAACAAGTAAAGGGAGAGGTGCGGGTCCAGAAACACTGGTACTTGGCGCACAATGTAAATCTCAGTTAAAAGGAGGGTGCCTTCCAAAATTTGAAGCAAAACCCTGATCACAAGTTGGAGGGGTAATGTCAGTACATGAAGGACCACACTCTCATATGTAAATTCATAAGAATTTGGTCGATGGAGAGAGATTTGATCAGATAGATACATAATAAATGGTCATTGAAGGGTCAAATTCAATTAAAATTCAAAGCTCGAGGTTTATTCATAGTTATTTTCCCAAATCTGGAAGATATTTGAGAATGACACTTATTTATTCAAGAATGTGGGCCTCTAACTGTGATATTGGAAAGAATGCTACAACCCAGATCCAAAGAAAATTATGGTAGCTCTAGTTTGGGCCCTTTTATTCTTCCTACCCACATATTTCTAGGATCTAGAGATATTAGAGGGAATCGGTGTTGAGATTACAACAAGATGATGAGCTTAGTGGAAAGGAGTCGCCTTCACTAAGTGGGCCCGCAGGCTATTTTTGGCGCAAAGTCTATTTTTAGACATATGGATCATGTTCTATGAGTTGCAGGATGCTATTTGTGGATGGTTGGTCAAGTCGGAAAAAATATATGGACTTCTATTTTTAGACATATTTGGCGGAATCTATTTTTAGATTGCCAGTCTAAAAATAGATATGTCGAATATTATTAGCTCTTAATAATATTTGGACTATAAACATTATCTTATTCTCTTGGAGCACTTCAGTTAAGTGCACAGATGTGGCACAGGAGCTGACAGAAGGAATTACGCTATTCCTGAGGGTTATGTGGAGCTATTGCATGAAGACTTTAGTTAGAACTCATGTGACAGAGTTTGGTGGAGTTGATTGAGGAAGTTAGTGGAGTTGTATTCAGTTTAACTAATCTAAACATAGTTGAGCTATTTGTATTCGGTTTAACTAATTGATACAATTAGTGAGAGTGGTGTGAATTAATTATTAATTAATTCACTAATTATAAACTCATTAATCAACTAAAGAATGCATCAGTTAACTTCAGTGCATGGACAGTTTCAGTGGAGACCAGTGCAGAAATAGGTGAAAGAGCAGGTTAACTGTCAGTTGTGACTATACAATTGCTATTTTCCACACACAGATAGGTGGAGAAGCCCATGAGGATTGCGCAATACAAGCCATGTGGTTTATCTATTTAATGAATCCATCCCATAGCATTGATAATGCAATAGAGGCTGGCTATCAAGTGGAAAAAGATTGGAGCATGTGTTTTGCTAGATCTAGCTTGATAGTGTGTAGCAATTGAGGGTGTGCATGAGAGCTTGTGAGGAGATTTTGTACTATGATTTTTACATGATCTCCATGAAATATAATATACATATAGTTGGGGTTTTTAGCTTTAATATTTCCCATTAAATACCGTGTTCATATGTGTGATTGTTTGTGGTTTTAATGTGTGCATGCAATTGATTTTATTTCCGCATGTGATGATCAATGGTAGAAGAGATTCAGACAGCAGAAGCTGAAATAGCAGATCGTGGATAATCTCGATGAGCACAGACATCCTCATTATTCGGCCCTACATGGTATCTACAATATTGAATATTGGAGAAATTGCAAAACATCAACAATCTTACTTTCACCAGTGGAATTCGAATTTGTAGTAGTGTTTTCTTGGTGTCAAAGTTGAGATGTCTTTCAACGGATTGCGATTGGAGTATGCCCTTGAGGGAAGCTCGAATTATATTGCATGGAAGGACAAGATGGAGGTGGTGCTGGATGACAATGGTTTGAAGGAGTTCATAGATACAGAAATTCCAAAGCCTACTTCTAGTGATGCTACCGTACTTGACGCATGGCAAAAGAAGACAATAAAGTGTCGAAGGATTCTGTTGGAGGGCGTGAAGGATCACATAGTATCCAGCCTTTATGGTAAGGCTTCTCCATTCTTGATGTGGAAAGCTTTGACAGATTTATTCCAAAGCAAGAGCGACCAGAGGAAGTTGGCGCTCAAGGATAAACTCAGGAACATAAAGATGGAGAAAGGCGACAATATGCCCAAGTACCTCACGAAGTTCATCCAATGCAGGGATGAGCTGGGAAGTGTGGGGGTGACTGTTGATGATGAGGACTTGGTGAGCTTGGCTCTCCTAGGGCTTCCGAAGAGTTGGCACTCCTATCAGGACTCTGTCAATGGTCGGGAGAAATTGCTAGGATGGGAGCGACTTTGGTCGGATCTTGTGCAAGAGGAGATAAGGCGGAGTACCAGGGACGGATCTTCATCAAAGAACTCTGATGAAGAGAATTGTGCTTTGGCTACCAAATCAAAGAAGGGGAAGAGCAAGCAAGCTTCTCATTCCGGTGCGAAAGGCAAGAAGCAGGACATGTCCAAGGTGAAGTGCTTTCACTGTCACCAACATGGACATTATGCCACTAATTGTCCACAGAAGAAGAAAATGGCGGCGGCCGGCCGGGATCGCAATGGAGAGGCCCGCCTACACAAACAGCCATATTTTTCTGCGTTGATCTCATGCTTGGTCTCAAGTATGATGGGATCAGTGTGGTTTCTTGATAGTGGTGTGTCTTTTTACATGACAGGAGATCGAGATTTGTTTACTGATCTAGATGAGAAATATCTTGGAGTGCACATCGAGATGGGTGATGATGGTAGATACAATGCGACCGATATCAGTACCATTTCCTTTGAGAGGGAGTCTGGTAAACCCTTCTTAGACAATGGAAGTGGATGTATGTTGAAGGTGGATTGCAGACTATTTTTATATTTTGTGGCGATGTTAGAAGACAAGGGATATGATGTTGTTTTTAGCGAGGGAAAGGCTTTCTTGCGCAGTAAGGCAACTGGTGAGACCCGGAGGATAGGGGTTCGAGTTAAGAACCTTTATCAATTGCAGGTAGATGGCTGCGCAGCAATGGCAGGCAAGGCAGAAGGAGTGGTGAGTCGAGATGATGGCGAGTTGTGGCACCGGAGATTGGGCCACCTTCACCATGGAGCTTTGAAGATACTGCAGCAGATTTCTACTGGGCTTCCTAAAGGCACTCTTGCGCAGTCAGATCAGTGCAAGGGGTGTACCTTGGGAAAATTTGTGAAAGCCACCTTTCACGAGAAGGATAGTTGCACCACGATGATCCTTGAGAGAATTCACACAGACGTGTGTGGACCTTTCTCAGTAGCTTCGACAGCAAAGCACAGGTACTATGTGATCTTTGTTGATGATTATTCTCGTAGTGGGTTTATCCTCTTCGTTGCAGAAGAGAGACACACACCAAAGTTTTGTCTCAATTGAGAAAGAATCGGGAACGCAGGTGAAGGCTCTTAGAGCGACAATGGTGGTGAATTCATCTCCGGCTAATTCAAGGACTTTTGCAGCGCAGAAGGAATTCGAAGAGAGCTCATAGCACCTCATAACCCACAGCAGAACGGGGTTGCTGAGCAGAAGAACAGAACGATCGTGGGTGCTGCACGGGCGACGTTGCATGATCAGGGCCTTCCCATACACTTGTGGGCTGAGGCATGCAATACTGCAGTATATGTGCAGAACCGTTGTCCTCATAGGATACTTGGAATGAGTACACCCGAGGAGGCATTTTCTGGTAAGAGGCCTGATATTTCCCATTTGAGGATTTTTGGTTCACCTATTTACATTCATGTGATGAAGGATGCCAGGAAGAAGCTGGAGCCGACTGCGGAGGTTGGGATATTTGTGGGTACACTGATACACCCCACAACTATCGTGTGTATTTTCTAGACAGTTGCAAGACTGTTGTGCGACGGGATATCAAATTTCAGGAGGAGAAAGACATGAAGTGTTCGCTTGAGAGGGAGCCACACTTGCATGCAGATGAGGAGTTATTAGTTCCTAAGGATGAGTCTCAGGATGTGGATCAACCATAAGAGGAGGTTCATGGAGTGGAAGAGACCACTCAAGCAGCGCTAACCATCAGAGGGCGGAAGCGCACTACAGAAGCTGAGCGATTGGCTCAAGATGCAGAGAAGGTTGTAGAAGCACCTACATAACAGCACAGACAGAGACAGTCACCTAACCGGTATACTGGATACATGGCTCTTATGAGCAAGTGTATCGTGATGAGGACCCCGCATGGGTAGATGCCATGGTGGAAGAATATGATTCGATTGTCAGAAACAGTGCATGGGAGATTGTCCCGAGGCCGGAGGGGAAATCAATGGTGGGCTCGAGATGGATCTACAAAGTGAAGCAGGTAGCTGACGGGAGTGTGGAGAAGTACAAGGCAAGATTTTTTTCTCGAGGCTTTTCACAGATAGAGGGGATCGATTATGAGGAGACCTTTGCACCTGTCGCAAGGTATTCTTCCATACAGAAGATTCTTGCTCTCTCAGCGCAGATGGGGTGGCACATTCATCAAATGGATGTGAAGACTGCGTTCCTCAACGGAGTCATTGAGGAGGAGGTGTACATGGAGCAGCCCGAAGGTTTCGAGATCTTCAGTAGCGAGTCTCATGTGTGCAGGCTCAAGAGAGCGCTGTATGGGTTGAAACAGGCACCTCGTGCTTGGTACACATGGATAGACAATTATTTCACCGGACTTGGATTCTCCAAGAGTGAGGTGGATCCTAAACTATACCAGATTGTGGTGGAGGGTAAGTTGCTGATCATTGTACTTTATGTATATGATTTAATTTTGACAGGTGATGAGCTGTTGATACTCTCATGCAAGGAGGATCTTGCAAAAGAGTTTGAGATGAAGGACTTGGGCCTCCTTCATTATTTCCTGGGATTGGAAATTTGGCAGCGCAGTGGTGGACTGTTTGTTTCTCAGGGTAAGTATGCTTGGGAGATACTGGAGAAGTTCAACATGCATGGCTGCAAGCCTGTTGATACTCCTCTTCCTGGTGGTTGGAGGAAGGAGGATGCTACTTCAGCGGAGGTAGTGGATGCCACTGTTTATCGACAGTTGGTGGGGTCGCTTATGTATCTGGTCAATACATGACTTGACATATGCTATGTAATTAACCAGCTTTCACAAGCTATGGTTAAGCCTACCAAGCTCTTTTGGAAGGCGGGGAAGCATGTATTGAGATATCTCAGAGGCACATCGGGATATGGATTATGGTACATATAGTCGGATGAGGTGAAGCTATGTGGCTTCACGGATACAGATTGGGCAGGGAGCCCAACAGACAGAAATAGCACATCTGGAGGGACTTTCAGTATCGGGTCGATAGCAGTTTCTTGGTATAGCAGGAAGCAGAGATCCGTGGCACTCAGTTCAGCAAAGGCCGAGTATATGGCAGCGAGTTTGGCTGCATGCGAGGCTATATGGATGAGGAAGATCCTGGTTGGGTTGTTCGGTTCACACTTACAGCCTACTGTGATTTATTGTGATAATCAGAGTTGCATCAAACTCTCGGTTTATCCAGTATTTCATGATAGATCTAAACACATTGACATCTGGTATCATCATATCAGAGATTGTGTGCATTGGAAGGTCATGTTACTTTCATACATTCCCACGAAGGATCAGGATGTTGATATCTTGACAAAGGCGCTCACCAAGAGAAAATTCGAATACCACAGAGACAGGATAGGGGTTGCAGATAATCCATATCTTGTTGAGAGGGAGTGTTGAGATTGCAACAAGATGATGAGCTTAGTGGAAAGGAGTCGCCTTCACTAAGTGGGCCCACAGGCTATTTTTAGCGCAAAGTCTATTTTAGACTATGTCTATTTTTAGACATATGGATCATGTTCTATGAGTTGCAGGATGCTATTTGTGGATGGTTGGTCAAGTCGGAAAAAATAGATGGACTTCTATTTTTAGACATATTGGGCGGAATATATTTTTAGATTGCCAGTCTAAAAATAGATATGTCGAATATTATTAGCTCTTAATAATATTTGGACTATAAACATTACCTTATTCTCTTGGAGCACTTCATTTAAGTGCACAGATGTGGCACAGGAGTTGACAGAAGGAATTACGCTATTCCTGAGGGTTATGTGGAGCTATTGCATGGATACTTCAGTTAGAACTCATGTGACAGAGTTTGGTGGAGTTGATTGAGGAAGTTAGTGGAGTTGTATTCAGTTTAACTAATCTAAACATAGTTGAGCTATTTGTATTCAATTTAACTGATTGATACAATTAGTGAGAGTGGTGTGAATTAATTATTAATTAATTCACTAATTATAAACTCATTAATCAACTAAAGAATGCATCAGTTAACTTCAGTGCATGGACAGTTTCAGTGGAGACCAGTGCAGAAATAGGTGAAAGAGCAAGTTAACTATCAGTTGTGACTATAATGTTGCTATTTGCAACACACAGATAGGTGGAGAAGCCCATGAGGATTGCGCAGTACAAGCCAGGTGGTTTATCTATTTAATGAAGCCATCCCATAGCATTGAAAATGCAATAGAGGCTAGCTATCAAGTGGAAAAATATTGGAGCATGTGTTTTGCTAGATCTAGCTTGATAGTGTGTAGCAATTGAGGGTGTGCATGAGAGCTTGTGAGGAGATTTTGTACTATGATTGTTACATGATCTCCATGACATATAATATATAGATAGTTGGGGATTTCAGCTTTAAGCTTTCCCATTAAATACTGTGTTCATATGTGTGATTGTTTGTGGTTTTAATGTATGCATGCAATTGATTTTATTTCCGCATGTGATGATCAATGGTAGAAGAGATTATGTATTATGCATGAAGCTAAAATAGTGTGTGATTAGGAGAATCTCGGTGAATAATATCTCAGTTATTCAAATTTCTACAATTGGTAACTCGATTGGAACCTTTATGAATATTACATATACCACTGAGCATGGTCGACATACCTCTTACCCCAGGATATGTGTTTATATGAACATAACCCAACCCCTTCCAAAATCCATTGAGTTGGAATATAATGATGAGGTGTGGCAGCAACACCTGGATTATGAACATGTTCCAATTAGGTGTAGGAGATGCCATCAATATATCCATCTATTTTGGGATTGTCCATTAATGAAAGAATAAATGGAAGAAATGATGTCAAAGGATTTTTTCCCCAAAGGAGGACGAAGGAGGTTTTCATAAAGTAAAAAATAAATGCAAACCTTCAAAAGGTCAATCCAATCATGCGGTGAATAAAGTAAACCCTACAAGTAATAGATTTAACACACTCTCTATAGAAGAGGAGGAGTCATCGACCTCAGAAGATCGAATGAATTTGGATCCAAAAGGTGATCCGCCGTAGGCAAAACGCGGATATGGCTCAATCACTAGCTCATTCTCAGGGCCACGTCGAAGTTCCGGTCACACTTGAGTCCATAATGACTCAATTGGACCACATTAAGCTCAACATTGATGTAATGAAAGAACATAAGCACAAGGACATAAATGAAATTGTTGCCTACATCAACGACCTCCAACACATGCAGAATGAACTCTTGGACTCGACCATATTCGTGACTTGGAATCTCGGGTTGAGTAGATTGACTATCACATGCATGAACAAGTTTCTCTCTTCATTTCCCCTCCAACGTTCCTTCCTAATCCCCCTACGTAATGTGTAATTCAGTGTTATGTGATTTTGGTCTTTTTATGCTAGAAATAACCAATGACATCGGTTGTCTTGGACCCTCTTCAGACTTTTTTCTTCACAGAGCTAGGCCTATGGAAACTCTTAAGCTGACTATGTTATATGGGGTTGTAAGGATGATGTTCTCTGTGATTTTTTGCTATCTTAATATAAAAACAACTTTTTGACCAACAAAAAAAAAATATAGAAATATATTTTCAAAACATCCTATTGTTATTGGATTGTGAAATGTTTATTTAATATATGTGATTCCATGATTTAACAATATTTTTGCAAGATTTCAAAAAATAATTGTGGATTCTTTATTATTATTGTGAAAGATACCTCCTCACCAACAAACAAAAAATAAGAAGTAGTTGAGTTTAAAATACTCATCAAATGTATATGTATTCACAAGATTTTCTATTCCATAAATAAACAAAAAATCTTATATCTGATTGAACTATAATTTATTAACAATGTAAATCCATAGTAACATTTTATCTATTATAGGTTGAAATCAAATCCCTTGGAGTGCAAACTTTCCTTTAAGTCAAACTTTATGTTGTTTTAGGTGTGTTTAAAGTTGGTATAAGATATATATATATCTATATATATATATATATATATATATATATATATATATATATATATATATATATATTCCTTACATCTATCTTATACCAACTTTAGGTGTGTTTAAAGTTGGTATAAGATAGATATTGGGAATATATATATATATATATATATATATATATATATATATATAAAACTTATTGATGGAAACATACTTTTTTATTTTTTATATTTCAATTACTTCATACAATAAAATATAAATTCCACATTGTAAAAAGTACTTTCTAAAAAATATATATTTAGATGTAAGATATTTTACTTGAAGTGAAAATTAAAATATATTATTTATCATTAACATTTTAAAAAATGTGGCTATTATTATTTTTAAATGTCACTTGTCAATTTTATGTGAACCACAAAAAGATTATACACATCTTTCTCATATCACATAGTAAAATACACTTCTCAAATAAATATTTTAAAAATACTTAATATATATCATTTAAATTGTAAAAATTGATAATTTAATTTTTATATTTCGTTAGAAATTATAATTTCATATAATTAATTTAAAAAAATTAACTATAAAATTGTAATTATATATATTTTAATTAATTAAAAAAAAATTATCGTTTTGTTAAAAAAATTTCTAATTAAAACGAAAAAAACTTATTTACATATGAAATGTATTTATCTTTAAATTATTCCATAAATATAATATTTTTATATTTAAATTAAATAATAAATTATATTTTTTCTTTTAAATAATACATTTCAACTTAATTATAAACAATTCATCTCTTTTATATTATTTATTTGAATCCTTGCCCTTCTAACAACATGCTTGTCCCATTTACTACATAATAAACAAAGAACCTGCAAATGTGTTTTCAAATACTGGACAACAACTATAGACTGGAGAGAGAATGGTATTAGATGCGCTTTTTAAGGTGTAACTAAACACATATTTGGATTTGGTCCCACGTCTAATCAATGTCTAAATTTGTTTGACATGACAATGGCTTCAATGAATATATATATATATATATATATATATATATATATATAATTTAAAGGGTATTGTGTTCTTTTTGTTGAAAAATCTATAATAAATTAAAATGAGTGATTGCGTTTATTTGATTGATATTTTATATTTTTTTATGATGCCAAAGTAAATTGTTTTTTGTTTTTTTTTTGTTTTTATATTTTTGTTGAAAATCAATAATAAATTATGAAAATTATAAAAATGAGAGATGGTGTTTATTTGATTGATATTTTTATTTTTATTTTAATGAGACGAAAGAAACTTGTTTGTTTGTTTGTTTATTTATTTATTTTAAGATTATATTTTTATTTCTAAAATATATTTTAATTTTAATTTTTTATATATAAAATAATTGTAATTTATTATTTTACTTATAATTATAATATTCACATAAAACATCTAATTTCTATAATTACATAGTGTTATTGATAATAATTTTTATATAAATAATAATGTGATTAATCTAAAAAGACATTTATCTGATATATAAATAAAATTATAATATCATTAAAATGTATATTTTTTAATCAATAACATTAAGAATTTATATTAATATATATACCCCACATATATGTGTATTTTTATTATTTATATTTTATATTTCATATCTTTTTTTTGTTAGTCAGAAGGATTGGCAACATCAGGCAGCTTTCACATGCGCGACCACTCAGCTTGCAAGAGCGGTACCCAGATAAAACGAGACTTAAACTCGCATGAACGCCTTAACAGTGCGTCTGTTAGCCACTAAACCATGCCCCTGCAAGCATATTTCATATCATTTTAAAATCAAGTTTGATATTAAAAAATACAAATATAAAAAAAAAAAATATTGATTATGATATTAATAAAAAAATATTTTTTTATAATAATTGAAATTTATTATTCTACTCATAACTATAATATTCACATAAAATATTTAGGACTACAAAATTATATTATTAATATTAATTTTATTATATATATATATATATATATATATATATATATATATATATTAACATATATTCCACATTATTATTGTTTTTTAGGTTTTGGTTTTTTCAAGCAGATTTGTTTCATACAAATATTCAGTAAAATAATTTTTGAAATCCATAAATCATTTCAAAAAAAATTATCACATTATTATTATTGAATATATGACACTCTTAACAAATAATATGTATATTAATTATATAATAATATTATTATGTATACTTAATTAAAAAAGAAAAAGTTGAATTTGCATTAATTTTTAACGTTAAACTAAATAACTAATTAAAGGTGAATTAATTAACTAATTAAAAGTGTTTAAGAAGAGAGCTTTATACGTGAATTTAACTAAGTGTGAAAAGATGGAATTTGAAAGATTTGATTATGCATGTCTTTGACACTAGATGATCAATTACAATATGTTTGTTTGAGGGTAAAAGTGTAGGTTTAAAATAAGTTATTTAAAAGTTATATTATTTAAAGTTAAGTTGATTAGAAAGTTAGTTTAGAAATTAAATTGATTTGGATTTTTTTGTTATTTTGTATCGTTAGGTTGAGTTTAGATTGAGGTTATTCGGTTTATTTAATGGAAGGATGATTTGCATTATCAAGATTGTGCAATCTATTTATAAAAATGATGTGGATTTTTTTGAAGCTATGATTGAATTTGGATATTTTTTGGGATAGTTTAATTTTCAAAAATAGTTTTCATTTTCAATTTCTCTCATACAAATTAATCTTGAGATTTGATGGTAACCAAACTTCACTTAAATAAAAAAATCTACATTCCATAAATTAAATTGATTCTAAAATTATTTTTGAAATTAATATTGATTTTAAATTAAATTAATTTTTAATAAGAAAAAACATTATATAATAATTTATAAATTTTTCCATTAAATATTTATATTGACTTTGGTTTTATGTTATGGTTTGTAAGTTATTTTGATATTCATGATGATCTTTATATCATTTGACTTTTTATTACAATTATATATGTGATATTATACAATAGGCCACACTTCCAATGTGATATTAGACAATATGTTGCACTTCCAATGATATATTTTTATGATGAGATTTTCTTCCAATGATATATTTTTATGATGAGATTTTCTTTTACTTTAATATTAACATTTTTGTTTCTATTGATAATTTTATCCATATAATAATTATGCAATTAAGATGATTTATAATGTATTATTTATATTCAAAGTTTTTTCACTTTAAAAACTAATATTACATTATAAATTTATAACATTTGTGTTTTGCCACATATTTTAGCTTGTGATTATTATTTATATAATTAAAATTGTTTTACTATATTAGTATGTTAAGTGTGTATTATGAATAATTTTATGTATATGTTTATTTTGATATTAAAATAGTTTATTAAAAGTTATTTATCAAATAAATTTTAACATAGATAAAATTTAAAATTTATTAAAAGAATTATATTTACGTTGTAAAGCGTCTTTCTTTGAAAACAACTCCCCCAATTTCCATTTGTACCATTGTGCACCATTGATTTTGATGTTAGACGATTGAAATAGTGTCTACCTTTGGATTAAATACTATTATTAATCAATTACATAAATAATCGAATAAGTAAAATCGTTTTAAAAATAATCCAATTACAAAACCTGTGGCATATTTTTCAACACTTCTCATAAAAAAAAATAAAATGCTCTGCAAAATTTGGATAACCCACTCAAAGCATTGAATGCAGTTATTTCAGCGCAGAAATAATTACAAAATCCCATTTTCATGAAGAAGAGGGTCTCAGATTTCGCAAAAGGTGAGTCGAAGAAAAAAACCCATAGGTTGTTAACTTAGCAATGGTCGTTGAAACCTCTCTAAACCCTCTTCAATGTTACCATCGCAGTCGTCGGTTTGCTAAGACAACAGAGGCCACTAATATCTTGGAAAACCGATCTGAAAATCGTTCTGCAAGAGAAGATGTCCGTTGCATTTTTCGCTGCCACGAGGAACTTCACGGAAGACCATTACATCCTGGCGTGGAGCTTCACAACCAATGGAACAATGTCTCCTCTCGATGTGTCACGTCTTCTTTCATTTTAGAACATGTATTCCAAACGGCCGCGCCGAGGATTCATAGTCGGCATCACCGTCGCCGTTGTTGTTCTTTGCTATGCATTTTTCTGTTGGTGCGTGACACGAGGATCTGAGAAGAAGATGTCATTTTATCCAAGATAAATCTACTTGGTTTGAGTATCCAAGTGTGTATACCAGGTAGTCACAATGGTTGTGGGATTGAATCAATCTGGTAAAAGTGCCAAGGGCCTACCGAATGTGAAAGGAAATCAATCCAGCGAAAGGTGTGAAGGTCCCACAAAAAAGAAAATCCACCCTTGTCGCTAATGATAAAATTGAGAGGAAAGATCCCGTTTCGCGCAGGCCTACAAGTTCTAGTGTTTTCCATACTGCGTTGAATAGTTTCGTTACATGATTATAGCATATCCGGTATTCTTGTTATTGCATGTGTATATAAAAATGCAATTTCATTTTGATTTTTCCAACGTTTAAGTTTTCACACTTAGCTTTCCTGCATGATTCATGTGAGAGTCGTTACTTATAAGTTAAATATTCAATTGAATCACATAAAACTCTACACACTACAAGTTAAATATTCAATTAAATCACATAAAACTATGCACACTACACGTTAAATATTCAATTAAATCACATAAAACACTACATAGTACACGTTAAATATTCAATTAAATCACTTAAAACTCTGCCCACTACACTCTATACGCAATCTATACTTTTTTTTTAAACAAGAATGGGTGAATTTTTTTATTTATGGAGATATGTTGGGTCGCAACCTAAAAAACCCCTGATACATAATATTTTTTCCCAAAAAACCCAATGAGTTGAGTTCTACTCTTACATAGTTGGAGCTTAAGGGATCGGAAACCAAATTGGGGCATCGTCATTTTTTGACAGATCTCCTTGGGCTAAGAGACAACCTGCATTTTCTTTTGCATCCACTTCCTTGTTTAAATTTTGGATGATATGGAAGAAGGAGTTGGAAGTGTAACTTTGTATCAATTTTCTAAGTCCATGCAAAGTCTTGTTGAGGGCTAGGTTATTGAATTGATCTCCTGTGTTCATGATCATGATCAGGATTTTCAAGTCTCCGAAGACTTGTATGTCTTTTTCTCCATGCTCTTGCACGATCTGATAGGCTTTGAGCGATCCTAATATTTTTTCTTGATTGTTAGTACTCTGCCCAAGGCCCCAACTAAAACTGATTCTATTTTTCCTCGTCTAGGAATAGATGACTCCTCCAGCTCCACAGGTTCCTGGGTTTCCCTTAGAAGCTCCATCAAAAAATATTGTGGCTTTGTCACGGTTCTTCCACCAATTTTTTGAAGTCAACCTCAGAAATACACAACCTCCACTCTAGATTGTGACAGGGTTGAGAGGGTGTCTTATTACTAAAAGCAAGCTTCAAAGGTGCACTAAACCAACTTAGCACGTCTGGGGAGAGGTTGATGTATGTCTTGTGGGGGAGATTCGCCAAGGACTCAATAAGAAAGGCTTTCGCTTTGGAAGCTACCACAGAGGGGGAGCAGGATCTGCTATTAAAGATGACATCATTTCTAGTCAGCCAAATTTTCCAACAAACGAATTTAGGAATGTCAAACCAGATATTATACCACAAAGTATTTATGCGTAATTCATGAGGTGCTCTCTCCATCCATGAGGTGGAAAAGCTTGTGATCGAACCTTGTGAAGGAGGTTGAACATTATGCCCATGCAGTGCTTTCACCCAGACATCTTGGGTAAATACACAATCCAGGAACAGATGTTCCATTGACTCCAATGTTGCACAACAAAGCGAGCATTTGTGAGGGCCGAAAATGCCTCTTTTGACCAAGTTTTCGCCTGTTAAGACGCGCTTATGGATGAGGAGCTAGGATAAATTTTTTACCTTTGTAAGGCCGCCATGATCCCAGACCTGCTTCCACAAATATGGGGAGTGGAGGGGAGTGCTGGATTGGAGGGTAGCAAGCCTATGCACAACAGTGAACACTTCGGACTTACCCCAGCCCCATTGGTCACTTGTGTGACGATGGATTGGAGCCAGGCTAGCTAGCGCAGCTAAGAAGAAATATAATCGAGGAAGAAACCAATCTAGAGGGTGAGGAATGCTCCAAGCTTGCCAGTAACTAGCAACGTCCCAGGAAGATATGTCTACCAATTTGTTGTAGCCAAGCTTTATGAGCCACTCTCACAATTATGCTATTTCTTGAACTAAGTTGAATGGATGGTGACCCATAATTTTGTCTTCCCATAGACTGATGTTTATTCCATTGCCCGAGATTCTGTAGAGTTGATATTCGAAAAAATCCCAACTGCGGAAACAGAGCTTCCAAAGGGTGGTACCCTTGCGAGAAGCTCCTTCATCAATATTATTCAAGGAGAGTCCATGCATATATTTTTTGATAAGGACTTAACTTACAGTAAGCTGGGGATTCGAGAAGATTTTCTAGATCATCTTCCCTCCCAAGGCCAGATTGGCCAGTCTGGGATCTCTAACTTGCAGGCCCCCATCTCAAAGAGCTCTTTTCACAATGTCCCAACTTACCAAGTGGAATTTTTTCTGGTTCCCCTTGCCACCTTATCATAGAAAGTTTCTTAATAGCTTTGAGAGCTGATCAGTGATTGATTTAGGAACCAAAATAAATGTTGCTTGGTATAAGGGAAGAGAGGAGAGGAAAAAATTCACCAGAATAAGCTTTCCGGCAGTGGTAAGCCATTGATCACCCCAAAATTTCATTTTAGTCTTAATTTTGCTAAGAATATCAGCCCAATGTAGGGCCTTGTTAATGCCCTGGGTCAAAGGCAGGCCCAGGTATTTGATTTTATCCCAGGTAGAAAATCCCACATAGCCAAGAACTTGGGTAATCTGATTCATGGTTTGTTGATCAATCTCTCAACCATACACTGCATTTTTTATCCTATTGACTTAGGCTCCAGAAACTCTGTAGAAGCAGTGGATAACCTCATTAAACGCCCTTGCAATCTTTAGGGATGCTCTCGCTAGGAGTAAGGAGTCATATGCAAACAATGCATGGTTGATAGGTTCAGTGCCTCTCACAGCCTTGATTCCAAGTAGAGCCCCTTTATTCTTCTCTGCTGACAGCTTTTGGCTAAGGGAGTCAACCATCAAGATGTACAAGAATGGGGACAAAGGGCAGCCTTGTCTGATGCCCCTTGAAGCTTTGAAGTAACCAACTCACCTACCATTTACCAGGGGTGAAATCCACGACCTACAAGATTTGATTAGCCTAATGAAAGCAGAGCTAAAAACGAAAGCAGATAGAACTTGGAGGAGAAAAGAATGTATTACCCAGTCAAAGGCATTTGCCATGTCGAGTTTGATAATCATCCCTTTCTCGTGGCATTAGAGACTGGAATAAATGGTTTCTTACACCAGAGCCACATTGTCCAGGATGTGCCTACCTTTGAAAAAACCACCTTGACTGGTAGAAATAATATTTTCTAATAGAGGCTTGATCCTGTTCGCCAAGAGCTTGGAGATGATCTTATAAGATGCATTGCAAAGTGAAATTGGCCTGAAATGGTGAAAAGAGACAGGGTTCACTTCTTTAGGGATAAGAGCCAAGAAATTAGAGTTTGTGCTTCCACCCATTTTGGCTTTCTGTTGGAATCCCTTTATCATTCGAAACAGATCAACCTTTATAGTATCCCAGCAGATTCTGTAGAAGTGAATGGGAAACCCATCTGGACTAGGGGCTTTTTCTAGATCCATCGTCCAAATGACGTTGCTGATTTCCTCTTCTGTGAAGAGCCTCAGGAGGTTGAAGTTTTCCTTATCCTTTATCAGCCTTGGAATATGGATGAGTAAATCTGAAATTTTCTCCTCATTTCCAGCTCCACTTTCTATGTATAACTGTTGGAAGTGAGAGGTAGCAGCCTCACGAATCTCTGCAATTCATTTACGCAAAGTCCCGTCCGTGGAGGTGATTTCTGCAACGTGGTTTCTCAAGAGGAGGGTACGGATTTTATTGTGGATTAAGGCAGAATTTTTATCTCCAGATTTGAGCCAGAGATTGGGAGATTTAAGTCTCAAGGTCTCCTCCTCAACTCTGAAGGCCCGGAAGGAAATTTGTTGGGAAACTTGCTCAAACTGTATTTATGAGGAAGTGATATCCTGCTATTCCATATTGATTTGTAGATCAAGCAGCCTCTCGGTGGCCTGGGCTAGTGGATGAACAAGAGGGTTTTTTAAGCCATTCTTTCAGCGTTGATTTAGTGGCTTTGAGTTTTTGTTCCCACACATAGCTAGTCGATCCAATGACATGGGTGGACCAAGCTTTCGATATTGTCTCCAGAAACCCATCCCTTTTTGTCCATAAAGGACTGAAACAAAAGGGAATGGATCTAAGGTTTTCCTCTTCTTCTAACAACAGAAGGATAGGTTTATGGTCAGAAATCAGTTTAGGCAGAATTTTGGTGGTGGTTATATTCTTCTCAGAGAGAAGGGTGCTCTAAAATATAAATCTTTCAAGCCAGACAAAGATGTGCGCATTCCCTGTTCTATTATTTGACCATGTTTAGAGCCCTATTTTGGGTTTAAAGTCTAGTAAGTCCCATTCTTAGATCAGATCTTCTAAAAGAGGGAGAATGGGATCCTTGCTTGTATTGCCTCCTCTTTTCTCCTTAGGCTTGAAGAAAATATTGAGATATCTAGCTAGGATTATATTCTTAGGTGAGTAGGCTTCAAGGAAGACAAAGAGGGTTTGAAAACAATCCTTTTTTTTTTCTTTCGGTCGGAACATAAAGATTAAAGAGTTCCAAGGTGGTATTACTCGCAAGATGCTGAAGCTCAGTGTAGATCCAATGTTGTGTTTCGAAGGCACTGATTAGATAGAATTTTTCATCCTCCCAGAGAGTGGCAAGCCCACCACAAGTACCCCTTACACTGATTGATTTTCCAGCTTTTGTTTTCCATTTGTCTTTACTAATATCTAGAAGGGATGCCCCTTCTATTGTAGTCTCTTGGAGCAAGAGGATCTCAGGGGTTTCAGATTTCAGGAGGTTCTTCACTGCTTCCGCTTTTGAAGGATTCCCCAAGCCTCTGCAATTACAAGACTATACACATTATTTACTTGGAGAGGGGTGGCCTTTGAGAGGCCTAGATTGATTGTTTCTGCCTATGGACATCTCAATCGTAGACTGGATGCCTTGAATTTTTTACTTCTCAGCCTCTTCTTCTCTTGTCACTTTGTGTGACTTCCTCTCGACTCATTTCAAGGGCTGCTTGAACGTTTCTTCATCCGAAGATCCAAAGGATTCAGGGGGCTTATTCTTTGTCATCTCTGCATAATTCGGGGAGGTGGAGTCTCCTCTTGGAGATCCAATTTGTGTTGAGGTAGTTGTCTTTTGTCTTCTTCTGTTGTTTTGGCTATTGTTCCGTCACTTCGAATTCTGTTGCAGTTTGAAGTTATTTTGGGCTGCTTAGGATATCAAAGGGGTTGGAGTTTACATCTGTACTAGGAGGGACTGAATTCCCTTCCCCTTGTGTTTTCGAGGTAGGGGCAGCACTACCTGTAGGCTTTCTTTTCCCTTTTGTTCGTGTGTTCTGTTTATTAGAGGCAGCTTTCTGAACCTGAGTCCACTGTTCCTCTTTGGAGATCTCAGTATCCTCCACTATTTTATTTTTTCAATATCTAGCGAGCTATCCATATCCATGGAAAAATCGACATTTGAATGCGAGCTTCTCGTAATCAAGCTCTTGTATGTGAGTCTAGTCAGCCGCCGTGAGTTTAATAGCCTCAGGGAGACCTTCCTCCAATTCAACTTCAACATAGATTTGAGCGCAAGAGTACTGGTCTCTTCTTTCTGCTCAACTGATATACTTCCCAAATTTTTTGCCTATGGTTTCTAATGATTTTAGGTTCCAGCAATGAAGATGAAGGTGGGGCAAGCCAACCAAAACTGGGACAGCCGAGGGGACGTATTGTCTTGGATCAAATTCCATAGTCCTTTGATTCAAATATAGGCCCGAGGGCCCATGAAATACGGGCCATTTCGAAATATTAGGTTCCTATCTTCTGTTGCTTCGAAAACAAATACAAAGAATCCCTTACCGACAAGGTAGCTTCTGATGCCTTCTTTAATGAGAGGAATCCATTTCCTTTGAATCCAAGCTTCAACAGTTTTTGGCAAGGGCCAGAGCCCAGTAAACTAGCCAATGAGCCCGCGCTCTACAAGATTTAGGGTCGATCTACAAGGTTCTTCAATCGACAGATCCACTGTGGGGATTGTTTCCTGTCTTTTCACAAATTTTTGCTGAGTGTCGCATGTTGGGGGCTTGTTGCTATTAGCCACCAAATTTTTGAAGGGTGTTAGTTTAGGAGGAAGAGGGGGAGTGGGCTCAAGGTCCCCTCCTGGGGCCATGGCGGCAGAGCTGACTCAAGATCGCAGAAGAGGGTGCAGGCACAATGCATGCAGAGAGCAGTTCTCTATTGTTGATTTCTCATATATATGCTATCTATACTAACTAGGTTATAAAAAAACCAATTTATTTATTCAAATCCAAACCTATAATTTTTTTTAAATATAATAATTCATATTTATAAGTTAAATATTCAATTAAATCACATAACATATCACATATTTTACTCCTTTACAACATTTCCTTTGCAACATATGGTGCAATTGCTAGTTAAAAAATTTAATGAAAATGTCAAATGATCTTGTCCATGGGTCTTGGTTAAACGTGATGAGGCAGACTATTATGGAACTCGTCACAGGGTCAATTCCCTTCCCCATCGGGGTGATGTATCTAGACATGTTGATGAAGATGGAGTAAAATAAAAATAAATGAAAGGTCCTACCAAGCTTGCAAAAAAAAAAAAAATGTCAAAGGATTTTACCTTAAATTGTTTGGTAAACAATTTGTTTCCTTGATTGCATGGGTTCAAGTCTTCAGAGACATTTTTTAATTGGCCCATTTATAACATTAATAAAATAGTTTTAACTGGAGCAATAATGATAACCAACCTTTCAAAATTATGTGTTCTTTAGATATTCTCATTCCAATTAAAAAAATATATATATATTCAATTAAAATTATATATATATATATATATATATATATATATATATATATATATATATATATATATATTCAAATAGGAAAAACTAGTAATTTTATTAAATTATTTTAAACAAGGAACAAAATTGCATTCTTTAGATGCTTAATGCATTCAATAAGATACGTCTCTAGGCTTATGAGCAAAAGGAGACACTTGAAAAAATTAAGTAAAAGCTGTCAAAGTTAAGTGTGATAATAATCACTTAATTTTTCTTTTTCTTTTTCTTTTGTTATCCTTTGAGTTAGGATCTACTAGAACTATTTCCAATTCAATTTTTGTTATATTTGATGAGAATTAGTTGTCTAAACATAAACTCTCATAAACATGAGATCACTTTGTATCCCATTCAATTTTTCATCTCATTATCTTGTTAATATTACACTAACTCAAAAAATTATAGATATATTCTTATTGTTTGTTTTTTTTAAACATATTTAAACATAGAAATCCATAATGAATAGCTTAACTTTTATATTCTAATATGAATCCAATTGAAATTAATATAATTTAAAATATTAAAATTTTGATAAATATCAAAATTTTATGATCTCACGTAATAGTCATCTTGCCCAATTTTATGATCTCACACCAATGTCATCTTATGTTTGGTCATTTTAGGCCGTTGAACCAATATAAAATAGAAATTTGCTCGTCCTTTGTTGTCAATTCCCTTCTCAAATATCAATCCTTCAGTCTCCATTTAGGACTTGTGTGTCATTGGATTATTTTTGTGGCCTAAAGATAGACCTCTAAGACATATATCCAAATTTAGGCACCCCATGTGTTGTAACCATTGGTTTAATCATTAAATATTGTTAAGTTATATGTTAAGATTTTTCAAACATTTACCGTTATTATGTTAAAAACAAAATATTGTGAACAAAAATTCAATTTTTGGAATAATAAAAATTGATTATGAATTGGTCCATAAAGTGAAAGACTGATGGTAAAAGTAATTTCAAGATCTGAAAGTTAGTTGAACAAAATTCAGTTCAAGCAGTTGCCCAACCTCTGAGGATAAAAATTTAATCCCAGTGAGGTTTGGGGGTTCTGTTCAGTAACTGGAGAAAGGGAAACTTTGGAGGAAAATTCCTGGACTGGTGCTAACCAGTGGAATATTCGAATTTCCTATTACTACTGGAATTGGAGATTGGACCGGATTGTCCCGAAGTCTCTTCCAGAAGTTTTTTTAACGTAGAAGACTCAGACTTTGAGCATGGGGGAGAGTGGAGGACGTGATTGCCTCACTCGTGGTAGGGAGTAAGTCAAGATACCGAAAGACAGGTAAGTTTCTAACCAAGTTTTCTGGTAATGAATTCTGAATAGAATATTTAAAGTTACGAAAGTTAAACATTGAGAAAAGAAGGACATCCGAGTGTATATAGTTAAATTATATATATATATATATATATATTGTTTTTTATGGATTAAGCTATGTAGTTGAATCGTCTTTTTATGCATGACTAATAAAACAGTAAGCAGAAAATTGTTAACACGGAATCCTTGATAGGAGGGCCCCATGTTGGTTGTTCTCTGTAATATGTGATAATACATAGACAGAATGGTCCGGTCATCTATAGGTATAACAACATAGGGAGAATATTACAGAGTTCCAAGAAGGAGGAATAAACATTGCTTTTGTATTTTAAAAAAAGAGAGAAAAGGATCAGAAATTTATATAGTCAAGACCTAAACCCTACAGGCAGTACTAAAACAATAAATAGATGGAATACTACAAAAGAGAACTGTAAATAACTCTTTCTAGAAAATTGTAATTTAAAGTAATTTCCGCATAGGAAACAAGAAATACTTGCAAATTCTTATTATGTGAAAATTGAGAAGTAAGAAATTATGAAGAGGAATTTCGAAGCATAAAAACAATAATATTACCATAAACTCAAGGTAATATATAGAAAATTATTCTGAAGAAACAGAACAAAGAAAATTTCTGATAGAACTTCCATTTAATTCTTCCCTGCCAGTATGCTAGGGTGTTACTCTCAATTCGTAAAACCCTTGCAGATTTAAGAATGCAGGAAAAGTACCATTTTAAATTATGAACGGAATAGAAAAAGAATTTTGAATGTAAATACAAAGAATTCCAGAAATAAAACTAAAAGAACTTTATTTACCATTTTTCACAACTAAACGAGTTACAGTGCAGGATCTAAAGAGAAGAACCAGGCTATACTATTTAGCCATTTAACTCTAAGGTCGTATCAATGAGGAAAACATGAAACACACACACACATATATATAAGAAACCCCAAACTTATCATATAGACATTCCTTACAAAATTCAAGTCTCTGGAAGTGTGACATTGTCAATACTAAATACAACGGATATGACCACACCATGGAAACAATAAATAGAGCATTACATTTAGACCCTAATAAAAAACGATATGCATTTCTCGGCTCAGTTCACAGAAAAATGGAAGAAACATTTGAATCTCTAGTTCACAGTCAAGGCAGTGAACCCCGTGACGAGCTAGGAAGCTCCAAGAGAGAACGTGAGGGTTAAAACAAGGTTACTATAGTAGGTCCCTGTGGAAGTTGCATAGGAAGATGGTTATTGAAGGTTGAAACCGAAATCTTCACCTAAGAAATCACATCTGCAACATAAAGTCTTCCAAGTGAAGTTACCTGCAACATGCGAGGAAGAAGGTTAAATATTGTTCATACGCTAGAAAAGAAAAGAAAATGATGAATGAGATTTCTAACAACAGGGTATATCCTTATACCTTGAGAATTTATGTTGCGAGGATTGGGCGCGGCGTTAAGCTGCAAATAGAACACAATAATAATAATACTTGGGGAAAATCCTTGGTGAAAGAACTAACAAATCAAGACTGTAGGTGCTTAGAGTTACCTTGGCTGAATGTTGCGGAGGAAACAAGTAATGAAGATGCCAAACCAACATTCACATTCCAAGTTTAAACGTTGAGAAAAAGCAGAGTTATGCCTTAAACCAACAGAGAACTGGAAGTAAGGAAATTGCATATAAGGGACTCTGTGATAGAAATTCATTCACTCTGATTGCCAAATTCTAAAACGAAATAGTAAAGAACTTACCAAGAGCGCGATAACATTGACAAGATAACCCTGACAGGGATAGTCGAATAGAGGCGGGGTTTCCATCTACAAAGCCCAGGCTGAAGTGATGAAAGACCGAGAAAATCAGTTGGAAAGGTAAGGTCATTACCTTAACCCTAAATCGAGGCTGTCGTCAGATATGGAGCAAGCCAGATCTACGGTGGAGGATTGTTACAATTGTACACCCTAAATTATTGACAGCAAGGAGGCAAACCTTTCACGGCATGTAAACCTTTACCAATAACACCACCTAGACTCCTTACAGTGTGAACTTGGTGGAATCATTAACCCAGTTCTGTACAGTCCTTAAATGAATTACAGTATGGTCATAAATGTGGATAAATCTCCGTAAGGTTTATCTTGGGAATAGTTTTAAGTAAAATTAACAATTGTAATACTAACAATAAGTGTAACCTTATATATATGTCGCGAATATGAAAATACAAACTAGGAGTTTGATAATCAGCCGATGACTATAGTATTTGTGTAACGTTAATTTTATTTATGTACAAATTAAATATGTAAGGGAAGAATTAATCATATTCTGTATAAAATTAATATATATATATATATATATATATATATATATATATATATATATATATATATATATATATATATATATATATATATATATATATATATACATGGTTGTTACAAAACATTATAAACAGCGTTGTATAATGTAGGACCCTAAGGATACAGCTAACGTTTTTAAGTGGTGTGTGTGCGGTGCATAGAGAGAAAAAGTTATGCATCTGAGCTAGTGAGGAGTGTGCTTGGTAAAGAACCTCTAGGTGCAGAAAACAACACGAACGGAAATGAACCCGGTGGGTACATCTGGGTGTAGAGCAGCACCAACAAACCAGTAGGTTGTTGGAAGAACATCAACACCAAACCAACATTCTCTTAAACACTGTGCAGAAGTTACAAGAGGAAATGGAAAGGGTGCGAGACGATAATGCACGTTTGATGCAGGAGCAAGAGAGGATATTAAAAAGCCTTTCCGACGAGCAGAATCAAGGAAATGAGAAGCCAAGTGCTGATAGAGGGTTTTAGGAAAGAAATGAACAACAAACAAGATATCATGACACTGACAGAATGGAAAGAAGTCAGTCTCAGTGTAGTAATAAAAAAAAGAACTATAATGAAGTTGAATCAGATAATATATCAGATCATAAAGAAGTAAAGAGACAGAAAGTAGAGATGCAAGGTGAATTTCGGAAAATAAAGCCTGCTACGTTTGATGGAGTAGAAGAGGAAGTGGCTGAGGCATGGCTAATAAACATGAATAAATATTTCCAAGTGTATGAATATAGTAGTAATATTAAAGTCATATTGGCTATTTATCAGCTAAGGGAGAAAGCCACCTTGTGGTGGGAGGAAGTGAAAAACTTCCGCAATATAGATGATCGAGATGTAACTTGGGATGCATTTTAACAGTATTTTAAGGATAAGTACCTGAAATAATGCTTCTATGATGAAAAATCTCGAGAGTTCCACGATTTGAAGCTGGGGAAAATGACAATGGATGAATACATCACTAAGTTTAATTCCTTACTACGTTATATTCCCTATTTAAGAGATGAGAAAACTAAAGTGCATAGATTCCTGAGTAGTTTTCCAACTCATATGAAAGAATGTATTGAGTTTGTGAATCCTAAGACTATGGATGAGGCAATCAGAAAAGCCAAAATGTGTTACCAATAAGCTAAAGCAATGGGTGAACAAGGTAAAAGCTAGTAGGCAAGGAAAGAGCATAAGGGCAGTTCTGGTTTTAAAAGAAACAGAACCAGCAATTTTAAAAGTGCTGCCAGAAGCTCAGTTAGTAATAAATTTGGAAGGAGTCATCAAAGAATAAGGTGGCCTGTAGAATATAAACCCACAGAAGCCTCTAGAAAATCGGAACAAATCCAGAACCAGAAGCCACCTTTATAGTGTTGGAGGTGTGGGGAGGCACATTACTATAAAAATTGTCCACAACGAGGTAGAAGTGAGGCAATTACCAATCTACATGAGGCCTCAACAGTGGTTGATGTTGCCAGAAATATACCCAGGATTAATTCAGCATTGGAAGACCGACAAGAAGACTACCAACCGACAATGATTGAACTGGAAGGTAAATTGATATCTCAACCTGTTTCTATTTTGGTAGACCCAGGAGAAATTTTAAGCTATATAAGTCTCAAAGTAGTAGAAATTTGTAAACTACAAAGTCAGAAATTTAGAAACCCATTGTTAGTACAACTAGCTACTAGAGCCAAGTGGAAAGTTAGTGCCAAAATATCGAATTGTGCGCTAAAAATTGGAGAAAAACAACTAAATGTGGATTTGAATGTACTACCTATGGGTTCCTATGATGTGCTACTTGGCATGGATTGGTTAGAGAAGCATTGGACATTAGTAGATTGCAAAGAAAATATTATCTACTATAGAATGCAGGATGGAACCTGCCAGGAAATTCAAGGGATAAAGAAACCTTTACAACTGCATCCAATCACAACATCTCAAATGGGAAAGTGCATGAGGAAGGTATGTCAGCTGTATGCCATACAGATGGGCTTTACCAATTCTAAAGAGAAGGCTCCTATGTTGGAAAATATACCAATAGTACAGGAGTTTATGGATGTATTTCCAGAGGAAATACCAGGTTTACCACCTAGAAGGGACATAGATTTTACGTACTTGGAGCATCACCAATTTCCAGAACACCCTATCGAATGAGTATACCTGAAATAACTAAATTGAATATGCAGTTACATGAATTATTAGATAAAGGATATATTCGACCAAGTGTATCTCCTTGGGGAGCACCTGTACTGTTTGTGAAGAAGAAAGACGGAACCATGCGAATGTGCATGGATTACCGCCAGCTTAAAAAATTAACTGTTAAAAACAGATATCATTTACCGCGAATCAATGATCTGTTTGATCAATTGAAGGGAGCGACAATGTTTTCAAAGATAGATCTAAGGTCAGGATACCATCAGATTCGGATAAAGGACGAGGATATTCATAAAACTGCTTTTTGTACAAGGTACGGACACTACGAATTTGTGGTGCTACCTTTCGGGTTAACCAATGCACCAACAAACTTTATGAGGTTAATGCATGGTGTATTTCATTCCTACCTGGATAGTTTTGTGTTAATATTTATTGATGACATTTTCGTATATTTTAAGAATATATAAGAACACAAAGAACACCTGCAGATAGTGCTGGAAATGTTAAGAAAACATCAGCTGTACGCAAAGTTCAGCAAGTGTGATTTCTTCAAGAAAGAAATACAGTACCTTGGACATGTTATTTCTGCTGAAGGTATCGCAGTGGACCCTGAAAAGATCAGAACAATTATGGAATGGAAAGTACCTCAAAATGTGGCGAATATTTGATCATTTATGGGATTGGCTGGTTATTACCGACATTTATTGAAGGTTTCTCAAAAATTTCTTTTCTGATCACCTCATTACAAAGGAAAGGAAGGATATTTAAATGGACAAAGGAATGTCAATATAGTTTTGAGAAACTGAAGCAGATATTGACTACCGCTCTGATGTTAAGGGTAGCTGATCCTAATAAAGAGTTTGAGGTCTGTACATATGCATGTAAGGAAAGAATTAGGGCAATTTTGTCACAGGAAGGTAAAGTGGTTGCTTACGAGTCATGAAAATTAAAGGAGCATGAGTAGCGGTACTCAACTTATGACTTGGAGTTGACATCAGTAGTGCATGCACTCTAGGTTTGGAGGCACTACTTGCTTGGAAAAATATTTGTGCTCAAAAGTGATCACAACAGCTTAACCAACTACTTTAGGCAAGCTGATCTCAATTCTTGCTAGGCAAGATGGAATGCCTTCCTGAGCGAATTTGATATTGAGATGCAGCATGTAAAAGGTAAGGAGAATAGAGTAGTTGATGCATTAAGAAGAAATTTGCTTGGTGTTTATGAGTTGTACTATAATAAGGTGGAATGCAGATTTATGGAGCAAATAAAAGCAGAAGCATATAAAGATCCAGACTATAAGTTTATGTGGCAGCAAGCAAAGGAGTTCAAGGATGAAGAAAAATATGCAGATTATGAAATTAATGAGGATGGGTTGCTAATTTTCAAAAAAAGAATTCTCATTCCAAATAGAATGGAGTTAAAGGAACTGATTCTGAACGAATATCATCGAAGTAATTACTCTGGACATCCTGGATATCAGAAGATGTTGACAGCAATAAGGAAGAATTACTTCTGGCTTGGTATGAGGAGAGATATTGAAGAATATATAAACAAATGTTTAGAATGCCAACAAGTGAAAGTAGAACACCGGCACCTAGTTGGGTTGATGCAAACTATACTGATACCTGAGTGGAAGTGGGAAGTGATATCGTTAGATTTTATCACCCGGTCTACCAAGGTCAAAGAAGAATAATGAATCTATTATGGTAGTGGTGGATAGATTAAGCAAATCAACACACTTTATACCAGTGCAGTCCACTTATAAGATGGTGCAGATAGTAGATATATTTATGTGAGAGATCTTTAGATTGCATGGCATTCCAAAGACTGTCATATCTGACAGGGATATAAAGTTTACATCAGCATTCTATAAAACGTTATTCACCGGTTTGGGGATTCAAATTAATTTCAGTATTTCCTACCATCCGCAGACGGATGGAAAAACAGAGCGAGTAAACCAAATTTTGGAGGACATTTTACGTATGTATGTAATGCAACAACCAACTAGGTGGAAAGAGTATTTACACCTAGTGGAGTTTGCATACAATAACGACTATCAATAATCTCTCAAGATGAGTCTGTTCGAAGCCTTATATGGGTGATAGTGCAGAACTCCTATTAACTGGAGTAGCTCAAAAACCAAGTTGATGCTTGGACCGGACATGCTAGCTAAAATGGAGATAGAGGTAAAGAAGATCCGACAAAATTTGAAGGTAGCTCAAGATAGGCAAAAATTGTATGCAGATAAAAAAAGAACTTATCATGAATTTGTAGTAGGGAACCATGTGTACGTAAGAACCAAGCCTAAGAAAAGCACATTGAGATGGGCATCTTGTGCCAAGTTGGCTCATAGATTTTGCGGCCCATTCCAAATATTGAAACGAGTTGGACTGTGGATTACCGACTGGCCTTGCCCAGTCATATTCGAGTACATAATGTCTTTCATGTATTGTTACTGAAAAGATACATTCATGACTCAAAAAATATAATCCATTGGCAGAATATCTAGGTAGAATAAGAATACCATATTGATTCAAAATGTTAAGAGTTATGTGTAAAACTAACTGAAGCTCTTTGCTTGTAGGTTGAGGCGGACGGAGAATTTCTGGTCGAGTCTCACAGTATAATCGATCAGAGGGAAATCATGCTCCAGAAACGAGACATCACCCAGGTTAAAGTGCAATGGAAGCACTTTGGCCTGGAAGAAGCTACTTGGGAGGATGAGGGTTTCGTGTGGGAAGCCTACCTTGAACTTTTTGCTGGAGAAAAATGAGAACACCAAGGACGGTGTTCACTTCCAGGGGGGAAGTTGTAACCATTGGTTTAATCATTAAATATTGTTAAGTTATTTGTTAATATTCTTCAAAAATTTACTGTTATTATGTTAAAAACAAAATATTATGAACAAAATTTTAATTTTTGGAATAATAAAAATTGATTATGGAATTGGTCCATAAAGTGAAAGACTGATGGTAAAAGTAATTTCAAGATCTGAAAGTTAGTTGAACAGAATTCAGTTCAAACAGTTGCCCAACCTCTGAGGATAAAATTTTAATCCCAGTGAGGTTTGGGGGTTCTGTTCGACAACTAGAGAAAGGGAAACTTTGGAGGAAAATTCT
This sequence comes from Pinus albicaulis, assembly GCA_034641835.2. NCBI lineage: Eukaryota > Viridiplantae > Streptophyta > Pinopsida > Pinales > Pinaceae > Pinus > Pinus albicaulis. Next base: position 657,165,344 of record CM076569.1, read on the forward strand.
TGGACTGGTGCTAACCAACGGAATATTCTAATTTCATGTTACTACTGGAATTGGAGACTAGACTGGATTGTCCCGAAGTCTCTTCTAGAAGTTTTGTTAACTTACAAGACTCAGACTTGGAGCATGGGGGAGAGTGGAGGACGTGATTGCCTCACTCATGGTAGGGAGGAATAACATCATTCAAGATACTGAAAGACATGTAAGTTTAAAACCAAGTTTTCTGATAATAAATTCTGAATAGAATCTTTAAACTTACGAAAGTTAAACATTGAGAAAAGGACATCTGTGTGTGTGTGTGTGTGTGTGTGTGTGTGTGTGTGTATATATATAGTTCTTTCTGGATTAAGCTGTGTAGTCGAATCGTCTTTTTATGCATGACTAATAAAACAGTAAGCAGAAAAATGTTAACACAGAATCCTTAATAAGAGGGCCCCATGTTGGTCTTCTCTGTAATATGTGATAATACACGGACATAATGGTCCGGTCATCTATAGGTATAACATCATAGGGAAAATATTACAGAGTTCCAAGAAGGAGGAATAAACAATGCTTTTGTGTTTAAAAAAAAGAGTGAAATGGGTCAGAAATGTATATATTCAAGACCTAAACTCTACAAGCAATACTGAAACTGTAAATAGATGGAATACTACAAAACAGAATTGTAAATAACTCTTGCTGGAAAATTGTAATTTAAAGTAATTGCCACATAGGAAACAAGAAATCCTTGCAAATTCTTATTGTGCGAAAATTGAGAAGTAAGAAATTATGAAGAGGAATTCTGAAGCACAGAAACAATAATATTACCATAAAATCAAGGTAATCTCTAGAAAATTATTCTGAAGAAACATAACAAAGAAAATTTCTGGCAGAACTTTCATTTAATTCTTTTCTGCCAGTATGTTAGGGCGTTACTCTAAATTCATGAAACCCTTGAAGCTTTAAGAACGCAGGAAAAGTACCATTTTCAATTGTGAACAGTCTAGAAGAAGAATTTCGAATGTAAATACAAATATTTCTAGAAATAAAACTAAAAGAACTTTATTTACCATTGTTCACAACTAAACGAGTTACAGTGCAGAATCTGAAGAGAAGAACCAGGCTATACTGTTTAGCCATTTAACTCTAAGGTTGTATCAATGAGGAAAACATGAAATATATATATATATATATATATATATATATATATAACAAACCCCAAACTTATCATATAAACATTCATTACAAAATTCAAGTCTCTGGAAGTGTGACACTGTCAATACTAAATACGACGGATATGACCACGCCATAGAAACAATAACTAGAGCATTACATTAGACCCTAATAAACAGCGATATGCATTTCTTAGCTCAGTTCGCAAAAAAATGGAAGAAACATTCAAAGCTCTAGTTCACGGTCAAGGTAGTGAACCCCGTGACGAGCTAGGAAGCTCCAAGCGAGAACCTGAGGGTTAAAACCAGGTTACCAGAGTAGGTACCTGTGGAAGATGGTTATTGAAGGTTGAAACCGAAATATTCACCTAAGAAATCACATCTGCAACAGAAAGTATTCCAAGTGAAGTTACTTGCGACATGCGAGGAAGAAGGTTAAATATTGTTCATATGCTAGAAAAGAAAAGAAAACGATGAATGAGATATCTAACAGCAAGGTATAGCCTTATACCTTGAGAATTTATGTTGCGAGGATTGGGCGCAGCGTTAAGCTACAAATAGAACACAATAATAATAATACTTAGTGAAAATCCTTGGTGAAGGAACTAACAAATCAGGACTGTAGGTGCTCTGAGTTACCTTAGCTGAATGTTGCGGAGGAAACAAGTAATGAATATGCCAAACCAACATTCGCATTCCAAGTTTAAACGTTGAGACAAAGCAAAGTTATGCCTTAAACCAACAGAGAACCGGAAGTAAGGAAATTGCATATAAGGGACTTTGCGATAGAAATTCCTTCACTCTGATTGCCAAATGCTAAAACGAAATAGTAAAGAACTTACCAAGAGCACAATAACATTGATAAGATAACCCTGGCAGGGACAGTCGAACAAAGGCAAGGGTTTCATCTGTAGAGCGCCAGGCTGAAGTGATGAAAGACCGAGAAAATTAGTTGGAAGGGTAAAGTCATTACCTTAACCCTAAATCGAGGCTTCCGTTGGATATGGAGCAAGCTAGATCTACGGTGGAGGATTGTTACAACTGTACACCCTAAATTCTTGACAGCACAGAGGCAAACCTTTCACGACATGTAAACCTTTACCGATAACACCACCCTGACTCCTTACAGTGTGGACTTAGTCGAATCATTAACCCAGTTCTGTATAGTCCTTAAATGCATTACAGTATGGTCATAAATGTAGATAAATCTCAGTAAGATTTATCTTGGGAATACTTTTAATTAAAACTTAACAGTTGTAATACTAACAATAAATGTAACCTTATATATGCCGCGAATATGAAAATACAGACTAAGGGTTTGATATCAGCCTATGACTAATAATTATATAATGTTAATTTAATTTATGTACAAATTAAATATGTAAAGGAAGAATTAATCGTATGCTGTATAAAAGTTAAAAAAAATAAATTATTATGTATGCGTGGTTGTTACATGTGCATTCACCACCATAAAGTACAACATCGGTTGTTATTGTAATATGCAAAGATTACTTTTATGAAATGCCCATGCCCCTCATTCAATAAAAATTAAAAACTAAAATATTCAAGAAATAAACACTGAAAAAGGTCATAAGGGTATATTCCATGTTAAAATTATCTTTGCAAATCACATGATAAGTGTAGTTTTATCTTTGCAAAATTATTTTAATAGTATCTTTTATGTGATAATGTGAAAATGGCATTACAAGAGGTTTTGGGAGATTTTTTAAAGTTGAAATTGAATTTATTTAATGTAAATGAAAATTAATTATCTTATAAATTTGAATTTACTGAAATTTGATATTCATTCTTTTAAACAATTTTATTGTTATTGAAAATATTTAATATTGTAATTTTAGATGGTTAATATTAATTTTTTAAATATTAAAATAGATTGAATATTACTAAATATTTTTCATAATTAAATTGTTAATAATAATTTTCATATTAATTAATTTTTTGTAAATTAAACTAGTACTTAAAATATTATTTATATGTTTATGAAGATCCTTGATTTTGCCTTTGTCAAATATATTGTAGAGAATAGTAAGCCTCATGGAGAGATTGAAGTTCATCCTAAACTCTCATTTTGAAATCTATCAATGTAATTTCATATAAAGTTGTAACAACTAGGTATAGATTTTAAATAAAATATATTATTTTTCGTTAAAAAATATTATTTATATGTTGCTTATTATTGCAAAATATTACTAATAATAATCTTTCTAATAAAAATGAACAATTCCTTATAATATCTTTAAAATATACATATTTAAACTAATACTATAAAAAACATTATATTAAAATATGCAACAATGATATATGACTAAACAGTAACTATAATATACACATTTTAACTGATAATATAAAAAAAACAATATTAAAACATAAACAACATTTATGTGTAGTAACAAAGTAACCATGACATAGCCTATATATGAAATTCAAAGTAACAATGGTATTAATCAAGATATTACAATAATCAAGAAATTATATTTGTTTGAAAAATAATTGATAATAATTATTTGTTATCTGACTATAAAATTATTACAGATTTAATTATCATTTTTTTCATGTGTTTTTTTTTGGTAGTGTATTAAGTTATGGTAAATCATTTTTCTCAATCTCTCTTTCTTTTAAGGATGCAATTTAGAACAAATTCATTAATTTAGTTACTTCAAATGCTCTCATGTATAATGTGTAAATAGTAGAGAAACTTGAAAAGATGTCTAAGTTGGACTTCTATGAAGTGAATGTTATAGATTTTCTCTTAGCTTATCAATTTTTTTTAATAATCTTACAATTCAATAGAATGTTATATAATTTCTTTTAAATTCAATAAAATAGAATTTATTTTATTTTACCAATCCTCTTTAATAATCCAAAAATTCAATGGTTTGATCCTTTATTTTAGATTTGTATCAATGATTTTTTTTCAATATAGACACAATATTTAGAGATTTATATTTACTTTAAATGTTTGTTTATTGTTGAATTTGAAAGCCATGTTGATTATTAAAGTGTTTTAAATGATGCCTTTTTGTTGTTTTGGGATAGAGCGAGTCTTTTTTACCTTTTTGATTTTTTTCTTTTGATCCATCTACTTTGTTTATAAAAAAATACCACTTTGAATTTAATTTCCATATTTGTACTTTCATTTCTTATATTTATCAATGCTTAAATATATTGACAATAATTTGGGAAATTATATCAAATTAAATATAGAAAGGCTTAAACAAGATATTTTCATATATGTCAAAATATGTGTTGAGATTGATATCAATCAAGGTTTATTTGGGAATCTTAAATGGGCTCAAGTTTTGAATTAACATAATATTGATTTTTAGTTTTAACTTCACCTACAACCTTGGCATCTCTAAAATTATTGTCCTCATGTATATGTTCATTCCAAATGGAACAAGGAAGGTAAGTCTAAATAGAAAACAATGCAAGCATGTAAGTGATCATATCTAAAACATCAATTAGATCCCAAAAAAAATTGTCAATCAACAATCTATTATTGAAAAGAATATAGTTTATCCAAAAATACCAATTAAGAATAGAGAAGAAAACATGAATATGAGACTTTCCTCGTGTAGTTTGGTAGTTTTAAATAAAATCTTCCAAAGAAAACAAAAGACTACATAACTCAATGTCCCTTATTTTGGTATTGATCTCTTTAAATACTAATATTTAAAATATATGAATGTAATTTTTCTATCAATAGAATTATTTAGAAAAATATTTTGAGGATCCATCACATGAATGTATTAGTTTTCCACTTACTCAAATCATTGTTAAGAAATAATAATAAATTGATACAAACAATTATTATAATTATTTATAATAAACATATCAGCAACTACTAAATTCATATGTTGAATCTCGAAAACATTTTTCTAACTAATTTTTAAAATTTTAAATTAAAATTTAATATATATATATATATATATATATATATATATATATATATATATATATATATATATATATATATATATATATATATATATTAAAAACACATATATATTATTTGTTCCTTACAATGTAATTTGAGTTTTTATTGACAATTACAAGGCTAATTAATCAATTAATTAAAAATATGTGAAGGGGAACTTTATATGTGAATTTAACTAATGTGTGGCAAGATGGAATTTGAGAATTTTGGTTAAGTTATATGGAATTTAAGAAAATCGTTTAAATTATATTTAATTGTTTTTCTTACAATTAAAGATTAGTTGCAATATATTTGTTAGATAGTTTAGATGAATTTAATTGGTTCATAGTGTTAATTTATTGTTTCATGTTTTTGGGCTTGAGGTTTTGATAATCTATGGTTTTTCTCATGGTATTTCAATGTAATGTATCATATTTAAAGTTTTGAAGACTCCATTGTAATTGAATTTTAGGCCAAGAATAGTATATTTATTATAAGGTGTTGGTTTTCTGGCAAGGGTTTGTAGAGTAAAATATAGTATAGTATCCTTGTCCTGTTAAAAATTTTTCCCTTAGGAAAATTTATATATATATATATATATATATATATATATATATATATATATATATATATATATATATATATATATATATATATATATATATATATATATCCGTGTGTGTGTGTGTGTGTGAGAGAGAGAGAGAGAGAGAGAGAGAGAGAGAGAGAGAGAGAGAGATATATATATATCCGTGTGTGTGTGAGAGAGAGTGAGAGAGAGAGAGAGAGAGAGAGAAAAATATATATACGTAGTGATGATCGTAAACGTCCGATCCTTTTAAAAACATGTCCCAAAAAAAATCATAAAAACATATTAACAAAAAAATATCTAAATTCCTCCACAAAACTATAGAAATGATGAAGAGAACCATAAATCATAACTAGATAGCTACAACATCTAGGGCTTGATTATCCTTAAATTCATAAATTTCAAAAGAGCCCACTTGACCCAATAATGCCTCCTTAGAGACATGATCTACCATCATATCAAGTTCTGTACATATGTACATGTAGTTAAACCACTCCAAACTTCTTCTTTCAGATTTAATCTCCTTAAGTATATGTTCTAGATGTGGAGCCATTCTTCCAGCGCAATAAAACACCAAAACCATGACCATTTTGGAGTCTCCCAAGATCTGTAATTTTTTAACATTGGAAAATTTTGCAACATAAGTATGTGTCAATAGAGTTGAGAATTCAACCTTAGTATTTGATCCCAAGCCAAGAGTCTACTTGATGTGCACAAAATGGTGATTTTTAAGGTATAAAATAAATCCATCTCGAGAGATTGGTGGAAAAAATTGACTAGCACCATTGAAATATCCCCACGAAATTGACTCCTCCGTTGATGGCAACATAGGAATCCTTGGTTTTTTCCTCTTTGGTTCATATTTAAAATACTTGTAGGTGTAGTCAATGGTTCCCATCACTACCTCAGATGGGATCAATTTATCTCTTGAAGATTTCTAAATTGTAGGCCCATGGTATCGAATGAAAAAAAGATGTCGAGAAGACCTGAAGACTGTTTAAAAATGTGTCCTTTACCCATTGAAGAACATTTTCATACAAAGATGTCTTGTCCCAAGAAACATGCATAGGATAAAATGAATTTTTTTTCCAAGGGCCAGTTTTCAATGTGAATGCACATGAAGTAAATATGAGGTTGATCAAATCTTCCTCTATTTGACATAAAATACATCTTCTTGGTCCCAACTAGGTTATTTTCTAGCCAATGTCCCATGTAAGAAGATTTTTTGAAAGAGCCAACCATAAGGTTAATTTACATTTTAGGGGACTATAGTGCTTCCACAAGAAACTCTACCATCATCATGCTTCCCGTTACATGAGTCTAGATAATTACATGATGTAAATGCAACATTATTTGATGTATTATTAATCAGTGAAGGTTACATTTATAATTGAAAGAGACAATTATGTTTCCATAACTATAAATAATTGTAAATACCTAATCTTTAACTATTTTTCTAATCATAAATATATACAAAATCTCGAATGATTACACCATTTCCCCACTTAATCCTAAGGGACATCTGACATACCAAGCAAAGATCTAAAATTTTCGAACTTTTCACGCCTCAATGCTTTGGTGAAGATATTTGCAATTTGTTCTGAAGTTGGACAATGTGTCAGATGAATTGTTTTGGCCTCTACATGATGTCGAATAAAATGATACTTGGTGTTAATATGTTTGGTTTGATCATTTAACTTTGGATTCTTGGCCAATTTAATTACAGAAGAGTTGTCAACAAATAGAGGAGTTGAATATTTTTGTTTCTCTTGAAAATATTCAAGTATTTTCCAAAGCCAAATTATTTCTTTATTGGCTTGAGTTTCTACAATATATTCGACTTCAGCGGTAGAATCCTTAGGAATATATTGCTTGTGTGATCTCCAACTGATGGTTGTTGATCCAAGATTCATCAAATAATCAGAAGTAGAGACTTTGTTCTCCTTATCTCCATCAAAATTAGAATATGAATAACTAGAAAGATGGAAGTTTAAAACTTTGGAATATTTGATGCTGTAAGTTTGGGTTCCTTTTAAATATTTCGAAACTATTTTTTCTACTACCCAATGCCACTCATAAGGATGATGCATAAATTTGGAAAGTATTCCAACAACAAAGGTTAAATCAGGACAAGTAATAGATAAATAAATCAAACTTCCAACAAGTTCTATGTACTTTGTTGGATATTCAAACAATTTTTCGTCTTCTGAAGTGAATTTCAAATTATGCTCCATTGGAGTAGCAACAATATTACAATCTATAATACTATATATGTTCAATAACTTTTGAACATATTTCTTCTAAGAGATGAAAATATGTTGTGGTTTTTTATCAACTTCAATTCCAAGATAATAATGAATTAAACCTAATTTTTTCATATCAATTTTTTTTTTCAAATCCTTCTTAATAGATGATATATATTCATCATTGTTCCTTGTGATCATCAAATCATCAACATATACAACTAGATATACAACTGATCTTCCAAATTTTTTAATGAAAAGAATTGGATCATCTAGGTCAAAATGCTTATAATTTAACTTCAGAAGATGTTTAGTTAGTTTCTCATACCATGCACGTGGTTCTTGTTTCAAGCCATACAAAGTCTTCATTAGTTTCCATACTTTTTGTTATTTCCCCTTTAACAGAAAAACCTTTTGGTTGAAACATGTAAACATCTTCTTTCAGATCTACATTTAGAAAGACATATTTAACATCCATATGTTGAATTTTCCATTCTTTCTGAGTTGCAATATCAAACAGAGATCTAATAGTACCCCATTTAGGTGTAGGAGAAAATGTCTTTGTATAGTCAATACCATATTTCTGTCCATATCCCTTTGCTACAAGTCTTGCCTTGTGCTTATCAAGTGATCCATCAGCTTTAAACTTAGTTTTATAAATCCATTTGCAACCAATAGATTTGATGCCAACAGGAGGATCCACCAACCTCCATGTGCCATTTTTTATGAGAGCATAATATTCCTTTTGCATTGCATCTTTTCACTGATCATAAATAGCATCTTCTTCAAAATAAGTAGGTTCACAATCCACAAAAAAAATTAAATTCACAATGAGAATAGTTACCTAAGGAACTCCATGTCTTAAGCTCATCATATTTCTTTGAAAATGTTCTAATACAAGTTGATATTCACAAAGATTGTGTATAAAGTTTCTCATCTTCTTCATCTATCTCAGTTCTTGTCATCTATGTCCCTGTTATCTATGTAGAAACACTTGCATCAACCAATTTCTCTTCAGCAGTAGAATTATCGTCATTAAGAGAAGGAAAATCCACATGATGATCTAATATAGGAATGCCCCCTTCAAGATGTGGATGAATATTATCTGATTCATAATAAAAGTTTTGAGGCACAAAATTTTCTACTTGATTATTTTTTCTATCAACAGTGAGGGAATATTTATCAAATTCAAGAAAAAATATAACTCTTGACAAAACAAACTTCTTGTTCTCTTCATCATACAATCAGTATGCCTTAGAAGTCATATAATACTCCCAAAAATATACATTTTTTGCTTCTTTCACTCAACTTGTTTCTTTGTTGTTTAGGAATCAAAGCATAACATTGAGAACCAAAAATTCTGAAATGTTGAACAACATGAAGACGATTATACCACATTTCATATGGAGTTATGTTGTTGATGACAGAGGAAGGGCATCAATTTCTATTATACGTTGCACAGAGAACCGAATCTCCCCAAAAAATCAATTTTACATTCTTAAAAACCATTAATGGCCTTACCATATTAAGAAATGCTTTGTTCATTCGTTTTGAAACATCATTTTGTTGTGGATTATATGGTATTTTAGTTTGGTGTTTGATGCCATTCTCTTGCAAATATTTTCAAAACCATGTGGAGTATATTATCCCCCATTATCATTTCTTATAGTACCAATATTAAGTTGAGATTCATTTTTAATCAAGAGTTGAAATTTTTTAAGCTCATCAAAAACTTGTGATTTTTCTTTAAGCATATAAACCCAACACATCCTCGAATAATCATCAATAAAAGTCAATATGTATTTATTTCCATTAGTAGTTGGAACAGGCATAGGTCCACATAAATCAGAGTGTATGAAACTTAATTTCCTTGTAGCTATAGAAGTATAATTCTGAAAACACTGTTTGTGATGCGTGTCCAATATACAAGCATTACATGGGACCAATTTTCTTGGAACTGTTAGAAGTCCTTTAATCTCTTATTGTCTCATAATTCTAATACTTTCATAATTAATATGACCGAAGCATGCATGCCACAATAAAGATGATGACATAGTATCATTTTGATGAATCAAATAATTAGTGTTCAATGCAATAGACGACATACCTTTCAACTTCAACAATTTATCTTCTTCCACACCAGTCATTACATTTTTATTTCTAGCTTGTCTTTGAATTTCCACTTTACCATCAAATATGTGAATGGAATTTCCCTGTTGTCTTATTTGTACAAGAGATGATAAATTCATTTAGAATTGTGGAATGTAAAGAACATCATTCAAAGTATAATATGAAAGTCCAGGAATTTTTAACTAAATAGAACTAATCCCTGATGGTTTGATTTAAGACTTATCAGCAAAATACACTACTCCATCAATATTATCATTGAATTGTTCAAACAAATATCTTCTAAAGTTCATATGAAAAGTGGCACCTGTGTCTAAACTCCAACTGTCATTCCATGAAGAAAAATAGGTACTAAATATATCCTCCATATGAAAATTACAATAAGCAACAAAATAATGTGCATTCTCATAAGACTATCCTTTTTCTAGAATTAGTTGATCTTTATTTTTAAGCATTTGTTCTCTTCTTTCATTAATTTTCTCCCAGGGAATTCTACAATTTGCAGCAGTATGTCCAATTTTACCACATCTAAAGCATTTTATAGTATTTTTATCAGAAAAATTTCTTTGTTTATCATTTTGTTGTCTATCTCCTTGAATATATTTGCCCCCACTACCTCTATAATTTTTCCTACCTCTTCCTCTGTTACCCTTAGTATTTCTGACAAGTTCGTCTTGAGGTTTTTTGTATTTTTGAGAAATACATAAGGTTTCGATATTAGAATTGTGCAATGTTTCTCTCTTTCCAAAAGCCTTCTCTCTTTCTACAGTTTTCCGCACTAATTTTTCAAAATATAAATATTTTAATTTCCTACTAGCTTGGAGAGATTCCAAGTAGTGTGAATAACCATGGTAAAGAGATTTTATAAAGGCAGTAAGTTGTAGATCAACTTTAACTCGAGTAGATTCAATTTCATGATTTATGACTTTAATTTTAGAAGCAAGTTTTAACGAATCATTATCTTTCATTTCCAGATTAAATAACCTCAACAACAATTGTATTTTCCCCAATCCAAAATGTGAATCATAAATCTCTTTCGATTTTTTTATGGAATCATACATTTTTTTACTTTGAGAAATATATATGCTTACCTATTCTAAGACTAAAGTGGAAATTAAGGCATAAGCCTTATTATCTTTACTTTTCCATATCACTAACTATTTCTCCTCATGAGGATAATCTAGTGCATTACCTTCTTTTCCTTCATAGACTCCATCCCATAGATCAATAAAAATAAGTGTATTTTTAACCTTCTTGAACCATTCCTGGTAATTTTCCTTTCCGGACATAATAACCCCAATTAAAGATACCAAGGAGTTCATCTTTTGTAGATGATTTTATAGAACTACTAAAAACATATGTTTTGATCATAGGCACAAAATCCTTAAAAAAAAAACTTATGTTTCAACCACTACCACAGGAACAAATTTATTTTTAAAAAACTTTGTTTTTAACTTACGGATTAATAAACTGCAGAATGGTTCATGGTTTAGGAATTAATGTGTAGTAATAAATTGAACTATCCACTCCAATCCAAAATTCAAGTAGTGGGTGGTCTTTGAATAAAATCGTTCCAATAAAAAATCGCATTGATCCTTGAGAAAACATTGTCGACCGTGGTTTCAAAACCCTCCAATGGTTCAACTGTGGTGGTTTCCAATGTTCTGTAGTCCTGTATTACTGTGGATACACGGGCACATACAGAGGGGGGGAACATACATGGGCACGGAGGTTGAAACCAATCAATTTCTCTCTAATCACTCCACAAAAAAGAATTAATTTTGCTCCCTCTGACTCCAATCAGTGTCGCTCCTCCACCAACTTTGTTGCGCATGGATACAACTTGGAGTTTCTACCAACACTATTTCCAACCTCCTCGTCTCAAAATCATGATGGAAGGGGTCTCCACTCGAACTGTAATGGGGGTCTCACACTCGAATCAGGATCCAATCCAAACAATAGCAGTCTTCCATCGTAGACTGGATGAATTCTTCAGCCCCAAACACACAGAGCCTTCACAATCAATTGAGATCCCCTCCAATAAAACCGCACGTAGTCTTTTCCACAGGGTTTTATGCCTCTGATCTAGGCCACCCAATCAACCTAGACACACCATTGCCATAGGCCATTCATGCTCATGAAGTTTAAACAAATTTCTATAGGTCGCTTATAGAGTTTGATCCAGGCTCTGATACCACTGTTACATGAGTCTGGAGAATTTCACGATATAAATGCAACATTATTGGGTGTATTATTGAAAGAGACAGTAATGTGTTAATAACTATAAATTAAAAGAGACAGTAATGTGTTGATAACTATTACATTTATAATAAAAAGAGACAATAATGTGTTGATAACTATAAATAACTAGAAATACCTAATATTTAACTATTTTCCTAATCATAACTATATAAAAAATCTCGAAGTATTACAACACATCCTAACTGAAAAAGGCTTCCATTTGAGGAGTGTAACCCATCTTTGTAGAGAAAATGAAAGAAGTAGTATTCTTTAACCATATCAATTAGTTATAATCCTTGTTTGATAGTTTAATCATGGAAGATACCAACAAAACAATATATGGTTTCCATTCAATGGAATTTTACTCATAAATACCTAAATCTTCAGTTGATTTCTAGCCATGAAAACCCCACTCCTTGTTTGGATGGGAACGATCATCCGTTAAAGAGAACACACAAGTTGAGTGCAGAGAAAAAATAGTTAATCATATAACCTATAAATTTCCCCAGCACCAACCCATGGGTCAAGGCCAAATCTAATGCTCTTCTTGTTACCTACTCTCCAACCAATCTAACATCGAAAAAATCCTTCAACACAATTAAAGAATTTGGAACAATATTCCTTGGATCCTATATCCATTATGTATCAAAATTCCCTATAAAATACTTTTCTTTAATTTATTTCCACCAAAAATATGTGTTATTAAGAATCCTCCATAAACTCTTCAATGCTAGAGATTGACTAAACAAAGAGGTGTTTTTTAAGCCTCTTCCACCGAGAAGCTTCAAATTTTCTATATTTTTCCATTGCACCAATGGAATGCAATCCAAAGGTCAATTGCTTGCCCATAAAAATCTAAAGATTATTTTTTATTTTGTTTAGGATTCCCTTAGGAATGTTAGCAATGGAGGACAAATAGAGTAGAATGCTTTCCAGAATTGATATGTTCTACTGAGAAATAGTGAGCTTATTGTTATTAATATTCATATATGTCACAAATTTTAACCTTTCTAGGATGGATTTTATGGAATTAAGATTTAAGATTGATCCCACAAGAAATAGAAATATATTTTCAAAAAATAATAGATAAGATATATTACTCTAACTACAAATATTTATTCCCTTAAGGTCACCCAAAAACAAGACTTTTTGAATAAGTTTTCCAAGAATTTTAGTCCCCAAAATAAAAAACAGAGACATTAGACATTGTTGCCTCATACCTTGGGACACTTTAAAGAATTGAGATGGGTGATTCTTAATCAACGAAAGAGGTACACACCATTATCCAATTGACCACTTTTAAGCTCATGCTTAGTTGAATAAGGCTCATCGTTACTAAATTCCATCTTATTTAATCATACACTTTGGAAAGATCAAATTTTTAGGGCTAAAGCTGGGATATGATATGAATTAATAGAATGCATTGTTTGTTTCACTAATGCCACAACATAATGAATCTACTTGTTCTGGAGAAATCCAAACTCCTCCTCAAAAATAATATTATATTTGTGATAAAATTGTAGATCAAATTGCAACAAAATATTGGGAAGAAATCATTGAACGAGTGAGCATCTTATTTTTTTGGAATGAGAGAAGTAAAGGTGGAATTTAGAAAATCATGCATAACCTCTCTCTGTTGAGATTCATTTTCCAACTTAAGGATGTCATCCTTTAACAATTCATAAAAACCCAAATGAAACTTCACAATCAAACCATATGGATGAGTTCTCTTCCTCTTCTGCATGGGCGAGAGAGATCCCAAGACTTTTGATTCAGTAACTTTAGATTCTATATCAGCATACATATCCTTAGAAATAGCTTGAGGGAACAAGTTTATAGCTTCCAACCTTTCAAGGATTCGGCATACATAAGGCTCTAAGAATAGGGATTTAAAGAAATGAACCCCCGCTTCGTATTTTTCTTTAAATGATCTAACATTGTTCCCATTTCCATCTTCAATTTCCCAAATCAAATTTGTATTCATTTCAAAGATTATGAATTGGTGGGAAATTTTCATATTTTTGTTTCCCTCCTTCATCCATACTGACTTGCTCTTTTCTCCGTATAATTCCTCCTCCTAGGAAATAAAATCCCTTTCAGAAGCTTAAAGAGATCATAATGTCTTTGAGGACTATGTAGAAAGAAAAAAAACTCTCATATTTTCGTCATGTGCTTATAAAGAAAATATTTTATGAGAGTCTCATTGGAAGACTTGGGGTTTGCTATTTGGCACACACTCGTTGCATTCATTAGAAAAAGTATATGATAATCTTCCACACATTGAAAGAGGAGTACCACCTCTTTAAAAACGTAGGGGGGACCTATATCCAGGCCCTAGGAGGTTGACCTTTTTCTTGATGGGAAAAAAGGATCAACATGCAATCAACACACTTTTGTATGATAATTATGTTTTGGTTAGACAATACTATTATTTTTGTCATCAAATTAACTATGGTTGTGCAACTGGTATGGTTTCCTAGGTGGAGGCCAATGGGAAAAACCTAATAATATCAATGTACTATGAATTTTTGAACTAATAGATATCAACCTTACTTGTTAAAAAACAAAAAAAATAATCATTCCCCCCAAACACCTGAAATAATCCTAATTGATAAAATATGAAGACATGTTCGTGATGGTGGCCACACCCTCCCACCCACCTTGCACTTCCCTTATCACCCCATATGAGAATCTTTTTTATTTAGCATCACTAAATTTTTATTAAAATTGTAAATTTAAATACACAAAATTATATCTTTAATATATAAAAATATTTTTCCCCAATGGGGGTGGAAAATTAATAAGCCAAATGGCGGTGGAGTGGCCTATGGAGCTAGTCGGGCCTCCACGTGCCTCACGAAAATAATGAAGTTACTGGGGAAATCTGCCCACGCTCCAAGCGAGCGAGATTTAATTTGGATGGGAGGCAATTGGAGAAGCATTTTCAATCATCGGGCAATGAGGAGAGGTTGTCGGGAAAGAGTAAGGAGTGTATTGCATAGGTCCTGGCTCAAGCAAAGGCTTGGGGTGACAACGCAAGGCGACCTTGGTGGATGTGTGGGATAAGGGATGACGCTTTGCTACTAGGCATGGCCTTGGGACCAGGGGAAAGTTTCAATTGATATCTGGCCCTTGGCATGGTCCCAAGGGATTGGATGCGGAGTTGGCCACTCTTGCTAGGTGAATTCATCTCTGGTTTGAGTTGGCATCAAGGGAGCGGAAGGCAGCTAGGCACTGGGAACTCTAGCTCCTGCTTTGACTCTGCATTGACTTTGCAAACTCTGGACCTGGGGAGAGACACCCTCCCTCCTAGTTGCTTGTGCCTATATTTTTTGTATCTCAGTCTTCGGGCGTACACCTCGATGACAAGCGCGGGTGCTTGGCTAGAAAGTTGTATGTGTCAGCTCTAGTTGGAATTTTGATTATGTTTGTTTGTCATGTATACTATGGGTTTCACAATTTTTCCCTCGTGATTTTGTGCTGAGGAAAGGTGGGAGAGAAAGCATGCCTCATCAACATGGGCGTGCTCTTAGGGGAGGTGCACGACTACGTCCAGAAAATCGTCAACAACCGAAAGAAGCCAGTTCTGGTTCTGATGTGACGGGGAGTTGTCAATCTGATGTGGATATTGCTTAGTCACCAACTCGTTCTCAAGGCCATGTCAAAGTTCTGGTGACACTTGAGTCCATAGCGACTCATTTGGGCCACATTAAGCTCAAGATTGATGTAATGAGAGAACAAAGTCACAAGGAATAAATGAAATTGTTGCTTACATCAACGACCTACAACACATGCAAAATGAACTCTTAGACTCAATGGAAGGACTCTGGCAATAGCAACAACACACCCATGACCATATTCGTGACTTGGAAGCTCAGGTTGAGCACATTGATTATCACATGCATGAACGAGTTTCTCTCTTCGTTTCCCCTCCAACGTTCCCTCCTAATCCCACTCTGTAATGCGTAATTCATTGCTATGTAATTTTGGTCTTTTTGTGTCGGAAATAACCAATGAAAATGGTTGTCTTAGACTCTCTTCAGACTTTTTTCTTTCAGAGCTAGGCATGTGCCAGCTCTTAAGCCCACTATGTTGTCTATGGTTGTAAGGATGATGTTCTCTATGACATTTTTTGCTATATTAATATAAAAACAACTTTTTGACGGACAAAACAAAATATAGAAATGGATTTTTCCAATATCCTATTGTAATTGGATTGTGAAATGTTTATTTAATATATGTGATTTCATGATTTGATAAGATTTTTGTAGGATTTCAAAAAATAATTGTGGATTCCTTATTATTATTGTGAAAGATACCTTCTCACCAACAAACAAAAAATAAGAAGTAGTTGAGTTTAAAATACTCATCAAATGTATATTTATTCATAAGATTTTCTATTCCATAAATAAACAAAAAATCTTATATCTCATTGAACTATAATTTATTAACAATTTAAATCCATAATAACATTTTATCTATAATCCCTTGGAGTGCAAATTTTCCCTTAAGTCAAACTTTATGTTGATTTAGGTGTGTCTAAAGTTGGTATTGAAGTATTTGACTTTATTTATATATATATATATATATATATATATATATATATATATAAAACAAGAACTTAGTGATGGAAACATACTTTTTATTTTTCAATTACTTCATATAATGAAATATAATTTCCACATGAAGTGTAAAAAGTACTTATCTAAAAATTTATATGTTTTTAGATGTAAGATATTTTACTTGAAGTGAAAATTAAAATATTTTGTTTATCATTAACATTAAAAGAATGTGGTTATTATTATTTTTAAATGTTACTTGTCAATTTTATGCGAAGCACAAAAATATTGTACATATCTCCCTTATATTATATTGTAAAATACACTTCTCAAATAAATATTTTAAAAATAATTAATATATATCATATAAAATTTAAATTTTGATAATTTAATTTTTATATTTTATTTCAAATTATAATTTCATATAATTAATAAAAAAAATTGACTATACATTTTGATTATATATATTTTTATTAATTTTAAACAAATTATTAGCATTTTAATTTAAAAAATTAAATTAAAAAATTAATTATTTAATTATTTAAATTTTAAATTTATTTACCTCTAACTTATTCCAAAAATATAATATTTTCATATTTAATTTAAATTACAAAATATATTTTTTCTTTTATAAACAATTATCTCTTTTATATTGTTTATTAGAATCCTTACCCTTCTAACAACAATCGCAGTACATACCAACAACTATAGATTCGAGAATAGTATTAGATGCTCTTTTTAAGGTCTAACTAAACATGGATTTGGATTTGGTCTAATCAATGTCTAAATCTTTTAGACATGACATGGGAAGTTTCATGGTTATGGTGGCTTCAATTAATTGTTATATTATGAATACACATAGTATTAAAGTCGATGTTTTAAATCAATTTTATTTAAAACATATAGTATTAAAGTCGATGTTTTTTAATTGGTTAATATAGATTTGGTGTTATGGTTTATTGAAATTTAAAGGGGATTGTGCACTTTTAGTTAAGGGTGGGTAAAGGTTATATTTTTTGTTAGAAAAATTTATAATAAATTATGAAAATGAGAGATGGCGTTTATTTGATTGATATTTTTATAAAACAAATGAAAGTAACTTGTTTTTTTTTTTTTTTAATTATATTTTAAAATATAATATTTTAAAATTATGTTTTTGAGATAGATATTTTTATTTTTAAAATATATTTTATTTAATATATATATATATATATATATATATATATATATATATATAGTTTGTGATAGTTGGGTTAAGGCTCAATTATTTGTTATGTTATTTTATTTTAAGAAATTAAGATATTTATTTCTTTACTAAAAAACTACTTAATGAATATAAATTAATTTTGTTTTGAATTAAAGGTAAATAAAATTTAGTTATGGAAAGTGGTTCCATAAAAGAGGAAAGTGAAAAAGATTGATAGTAAAAATTATTCCAAAAACTAAGAAGTGGTTGAACAAAAACAGTTTAGTTAGTTACTCTTTCCTCTGAGGATAAAGGTACATCCCAATGAGGAAGAGGGATTCTCATCTGTTCGGTGGCTAAGGGGAGGAAAAGAGGAGAGAGTGTGAATTTCCTGAGCTGGTGGTGACCAGTGGAAATAATCTTAGCAATCTTGAAATCTCTAGAAAGAAGATTGGACTTGGGGTCCCGAGGTCTCTTCCGGATTCTCTGTCAACCTACTTATCTCAGGTCTGGAGCACAGGGGGAGATGAGGACATAATCACCTCTCTCACAGTAGGGAGGAAATCATCAGTCAAATTTAGATAAAGAATACAGATAAGTAAATTGGTTGAGTTCTACTATCTAGACAGAGATGTATTTTGTTACAGTTTCCTAAGATATTTAAGTCGTCGTTATAGAACTTATCGATATTCTCTCTATTATAGTTAATGTTTTCTAAGGGTAACTGCTTAATGTTGAATTTCTACTCTGCTGAATAAATTTCAGTTACACTTATATTTTTCTAAGAGTCACTGTGTGAACTTTGAATACCTTACTTTTGAAAATACACACTGTTATAGATAAGATTCCCAACTTATTAGTTTAAATACAATAATTATAATTTAGGAAGTGAGGTGCATACTTCTTGTTTCTGAAGGTCGTGAGAAGAAACTTAACATTACTTTTATTTACACAAAGACAATGCAGTAGAAAGGAAATGGTTATGTCTAGACTGTTAGAGAAGTCGTAATGGAATAAAATAATTAAAATTCCTAGAACGAAAGGCAACCAAGACATTATCATGTAAATAAGAGAAATAAGCCAAGTACATGTAGAATAGTAAAGCAGGAAATCGTTAACCTAGGTTCCAGAGTCGAAAACTCCAAATCCTGGGTTGGGTCGTTCCTATCATCCTATGATATACACGGACATGATTTTTGGATGGTCCAGACATCACTTAACTCAATAAATTTAAATATTGAAACAAAATATTATAATCATAACAAAGAGACGAGAGCCACTGTCGAAAGTTCAAAATAACTTCTTTATAACTATAAAAATATCAATCCAAAGAATTCCTTCATAACGTGTTATTGAGGAACAAGAAATTACATCATTACACAACTAATGAAAATAAAGTAGAAACATAAATGGACAGAGTGTCCATATATCAACTGTTTCGAACAGGAAGTATAAATCAAATAGAGTAGACGAAGAATCTAGAGCAATGCCACTGGTAAATACTAACATAATAAAAGAACTCAAATAAGCCAGTGAATGTAAACAGAGTTCATGATGTATAAGAGTTGGTCTCGGCACCAAACAAAAACCATTCTCCTAATTTTCAAAACTATACAATAGTAAAGTTTAACATCTCATAGCTATGAAGCCTAAGGGCTATCAAATAAACGTTGCGCTCTAAAACTTAGAAGATTTTTGTGGTGCTACCTGGTACCTGTAGTGTAAACCACGGGGGGGGTGAGACCCATATCTTCATTAAGAGGCAAAGATAGAGTAGCGAAAAAATACACCATATAACCTAGAGGAATCATACCTACACAAGGCAATTAGGGCGTTATGATACGTATAATGTAGTTGCAAAAGAAAGGGAAATGAAATTGTAAAGACAGTGAATAGAAACCCTAATATACATGTGTATTAAGTAAATCGTGGGTGGAATAGGAACTCTGCGGAAAAACATAAGTGAGAGTAAGAAAATGTAACACCAAGAGCAGGAAAAAATGAATAACAGGTTATGGAGCTGAAGTTATTGCGAAACACATTACCTGTAACAAAATGCCAACCAGGTATGCCTTTGGTGAAGGCATGGTGCACAACTCAACCCTGGAACAACCTAGTTAACTATTATATAAAGTAATGGAGGAATCTCTAAAGGAAAACTGTGAAAAAAAAGGTGCAGGGCAAACGCCAGAGGGAGTAACCCTGTTATATAAAACGAAAGAGAAAACAATAATACCAAACCAGAGTGAATAGCAACAAAGTCGTGAACAACCCAAGCTCAGAAACAATAATGGAAACATAACAGTTGAAAATGTTTCTCACCCGTAAACGCCATACCATGAACACCAAGGTTAAGGTTCGGAAATGGAGCTGAAGGACCTGGAGCTGTGACCGGGTTGCAGAGGAGCAACGGTGCAGAGCTCCGCACAAATGACTAAAGCAGTTAGGGTTTGATAGGGTCAATACCCTAAGCAGGGATCCAGCATACCCAGTGATAGATCACATACCTTAGATCTGACAATAAACCAATAAGACAAGTGGACATCACTTAAACCCAAATTCAATGCGAGGGTACAACCAAACCTCATGATATTAAATATTGAAACCATAATTGCAAATCCCAATATGCGAAGTAATCAAGCCTAATATTTGTTTTAAAGTCATTAAGTACTCTTGGGATTATAAAGTAACCTGTACCGTGGCATCAATCAAAGTGAATCATTTCCCAAATGCAAATAACGACATATGTATTAATGCAATGCATTACCAAAAAGATAGCCAATTAAGGTGAACCTTACTACTTTAGTAGAAAAACATGATAGCCAAAGTATGTGAATAATATATGTGTGGCTAACATATTATGATATGCCTTATGCAAAGTATATCTCGTTAATTGAGCTAATTTTTTTTTCTTTATTTATTTTTTTGTTTATTTATGTTGATATATGTTAAACGTTATAAGTGGTATCAGAGTAGCGTTCACACGCTAGGACCCTAGGGGTCACCTAATATGACAAATTGTGTGTAAAAGATGCACACAGAGAGAAAGGAAATAGCACAATAGGAGGCGATATGAGGAGGGAGTCAATGCAACAAATACCCCAGCACACGGGGGAACCTACACCCCAACCACAATTGGAAATGAATCCTAAGATGTGGATTCAGCTGAGTGTGGATCAACACCAACAAACTAGTAGACTACTGGAGGAACAACAATACGAGATCAGTGTTCTGCTAAGAACAGTGCAGAAGCTACAAGAGGAAATAGTTCGGGTCAGGACTGACAACGAGCACTTAATGCAAGAGAAAGAAAGGATACTCAAGAGCCTTTCGAACAAACAGAATCAGGGATTGATACAACCCAGTATTGATAGAGACATGCCGGAAGGAAACAAACGGAAAACAAGGGCTCAAACCATTGACAGGATGGAAAGAATCCATTCACAGCGAAGTAACAAAAATAGAAACTACAATGAGGCTGAGCCCTGTAATGTGTCGGAACAACAAGAAATTAAGAAACAAAAAGTGGACTACAAGGTGAGTTCCAGAAGATAAAACCACCTACATTTGATGGAGAGGTGGGGGAGGTGGCTGAAGCATGGCTGATAAATATGAATAAGTACTTTTAAGTCTACGAGTATAGCAGTAATCTTAAAGCCAGGCTAGCCATCTATCAGTTGAGAGAGAAGGCCACTCTATGGTGGGAGGAAGTTAAGGATGTCTGCAGCATAGAAGATCAGGACGTGACATGGGATGCATTTCACCAATATTTTAAAGACAAGTACCTAACTGAACGCTTTTATGAAGAGAAGTCCAAAGAATTTTATGACTTAAAAATGGGACAAATGAAGATGGATGAATACATAACCTCCTTACACAAATACGTTCCTTATCTAAGGGATGAAAAGGCTAAGGTGCAGTGGTTCTTAAGTAGTTTGTCGACCCACATGAAAGAAAAAATTGAGTTTTTCAATCCAAGGACTATGGACGAGGCACTTCAAAAGGAAATAATGTGTTACCAGCAATCCAAGGCAAAAGGAGAGGTGGGTAAAAATTGGCAGCTCAGAAAAGGGCAGAAAAGCAGCTCAAATTTCAAAAATGGTAAAACCAACAATTTTAAGACTTCTGCATGGAATTCAGTAAGTAAACAGTTTGGAAGGAACCACCAAAGAATCCGGTGGCCTGCGGAATACAAGCCCACAGAAGCTTCCAGCAAGCCTGAGCAAGGGAAAAATCAAAAACCACCCCTACAGTGCTAGGGATGTGGTGAGGCTCACTATTATAGGAACTGTCCGCAGTGGGGAAGAAGTGAAACAATTTCTAATCTACAAGAATCTTATATTGTGGTAGATGTAGCCTGAATCATACCCAAAATTAATGCAACATTGGAAGATCGTTAGGCAGATGACCAACCAACAATGATAGAGTTGGAAGGTAAGCTACTTTCGCAACCTGTTTTTATTTTGGTTGACCCAGGTGCAAGTTTAAGTTATGTAAATCCCAAATTAGTAGAAATATCTAAATTACAAAGTTAGAAATTCAAAAATCCATGGATGGTACAACTGGCCATTAGAGAAAAGAGGAAGGTTTGTGCCAAAATTCCAAACTGTACACTAGAAATTGGCAAACAACAGTTAACTGTTGATCTGAATGTATTACCTTTGGGATCTTACGATGTGCTATTGGGGATGGATTGGTTGGAGAAGAAATGGACATTGGTAGATTGTAAAGAAAATATTATATATTATAGAATGCATGATGGAATACGTAAGGGGATACAAGGAATCAATAAGTCTCTACAAATGTGTCCTATTATAGCCTCTCAAATGAGTAAGTGTATGAGGAAGGGATGTCAGTTGTACGCCATTCAAGTGGGTTTTACTAATTCCAAGGAAAAGACTCTGATGATGGAAAACATACCTGTAGTGCAAGATTTCATGGAAGTGTTTCCAGAAGATGTACCAAGTCTTCCACCAAGAAGGGACATTGATTTTACTATTGAGTTGATGCCAGAAGCATCACCAATTTAAAGCACACCTTATTAAATGAGTGTACCAGATTTGACCAAACTAAAGATGTAGTTACATGAATTTTTGGATAAGGGGTATATCCGACCAAGTATCTCCCCTTGGGGAGCACCACTGTTGTTTGTAAAGAAAAAGGACAGAACCATGTGAATGTGCATGGACTATCGACAACTCAATAAGTTGACCATAAAAAATAAATACCCACTACCGCAGATTAATGATCTGTTTGATCAGGTGAAGGGGGCCACTGTATTTTCAAAGATAGACTTAAGATTAGGATACCACCAGATCCAGATAAAAGACGAGGATATCTAAAAACTACTTTTCATACCAGGTACGACCATTACGAATTTGTGGTGTTACCATTTGGATTAACCAATGCACCAACAACATTTACGAGGCTGATGCATTGTATATTTCACCCCTTTTAGGACAGATTTGTGTTGATATTTATTAACGATATCTTAATTTATTCGAAGAATGTGGAAGAGCACAAGGAACACTTAAGGATAGTGCTGGATATGTTACGAAAACATCAATTGTATGCTAAGTTCAAAAAATGTGACTTTTTCAAGGAAGAAATCTAGTACTTAGGCCATGTTATTTCTACTGAGGGAATAACGGTTGATCCAGGGAAAATTAAGACAATTATGGAATGGCACGTACCCAAAAATGTGGCAGACATCCAATCCTTTATGGGATTGGCCGGATATTATCGACGTTTCATTGAAGGATTCTCAAAATTTCTTTTCCAATTACCTCCTTACAGAGAAAGGGAAAGGTATTTAAGTGGACTAATGAGTGTCAAAACAGTTTTGAAAAGTTGAAACTTTTGTTGACCACTGCCTCAGTGTTAAGGGTAGTTGATTCCAACAAAGAATTCCAAGTTTGTACTGATGCGTGTAAAGAAAAAGTTGGGGAAATCTTGTCGCAAGAAGGAAGAGTGGTTGCCTATGAATCATGAAAGTTAAAAGAGCATGAACAATGATACTCAGCTTATGATCTAGAGCTAACAATAGTAGTGCATGTGCTCTGAGTATGGGGGCATTACTTGCTAGGAAAGTGATTTGTACTAAAACCCGACCATAGCAGCCTAACCAACTACTTTAAGGAATCTGATCTCAACTCTCGCCACGCAAGATGGAATGCCTTTCTAAGCGAATTTGACATTGATATGCAACATGTAAAAGGTAAGGAAAATAGGGTGGCATATGATTTGAGTAGAAATTTGCATGGTGTTTATGAAATTTACTACAACCAGATTTAATGTAAGTTCTTATACAAATAAAAGAAGAAGCTGAGAAGGATCTTAAATGCCAATTTATATGGCAACAAGTAGAGAAGGCCATAAGGCAAGAAAAACCTTTTGATTATGGAATCAGGAAAGATCAGTTACTAACCTTTAAGGAAAAGATATATATTCCAAATCGAATGGACTTGAAGGTACTGATCTTGAACAAATACCATCGAAGCAATTATTCAGGACACCCATGGTATCAGAAAATGCTAACAGCAAATAGAAATATTTATTTCTGGCTCGGTTTGCAAAAAAACATTGCAAAATATTTAAACAAGTGTCTGGAGTGTCAGTAGGTTAAGGTGGAGCATCAACATCTAGCGGGACTGTTGCAGCCCATACCGGTACCAGAGTGGATGTGGGAGGTTATGTCTTTAGACTTTATTAGTGGTTTACCAAAATCAAAGAAGCACAATGACTCCATTATGGTGATGGTTGATCGATTGAGTAAGGCAACACATTTTATACTGGTACAGTCTACCTAAAAAACAATGCAGATTGCAGATATATTTGTGAGAGAAATATTTAGACTACATGGCATTCCAAAGACTATCATATCGGACAGAGATGTGAAGTTTACTTCAACATTCAGGAAAACCTTGTTTACAGGTCTAGGAACTCAAATTAATTTCAACACCGCTTATCATCCCCAAACGGATGGACAAATTGAGCAGGTGAATCAAATCTTGGAGGATATGTTACACATGTACGTAATGCAGCAGCCAACAAGATGGGAAGAGTATCTACACTTGGTATAGTTTGCTTACAACAATGGTTATCAGGAATATCTGAAGATGAGTCCCTTCGAAGCCTTGTATGGACGATAATGTCGTACACCTTGTAGAAATTATATGCACTAAGCATGCATATGTCCAAGATCCACCTGATCTCACACTATTTAACATTATGCAAGATACTGAATCTATTCCACTTGTTAATATTTTGCAGAAAAATTAATTGCACACACATGTGAAGCATAAACAAAAATATTCAATCGCACATAACACAATTTTTAACCGAGAAAGCCTGAAGCTGAAAACTTCAAATATATATTATGTAACATAGAGATCATATGAAAATCTCATACAAACATACAAATCTTATCACAAGCTCTCGCATGAGACAATCGTCATACACTAATTAGGCCCAATATTGCAAATCTGTGCACCGATCTATGCCATCCGTTAGCCTACCTCCACTACGCAACTTTGAAGAATAGCTCGAATGAATTTGAATTACCCTTGGATTGGATCGCGTACCCTTACCGACATCTCCATCGTGTGTTGGATGCAATCAATGCATCACTAATAGTCACAATGTATAGTCTATCTTGCCCTTTCACCTATCTCTCCACCGGTCTCCACCGAAACTACCATGCACCGTAGTTAACGGATGTATTGTTCGTTGATTAATGAGTTATTATTTGTGAATTAACTAACTAATTAATTCACTCCACTCTCACTAGTGTATCATTCAGCTAGACTAGATACAACTAGCTCAATTGAGTCTAACCGAGTTAAACTGAATACAACTCCATAACTACTCTTCCAATTGTGTCATAACTCTGCCACTTGAGTTCTAACTGAGTCCTCCATGCATTAGCTCCAGTAAACCCTTGGGAATTGCGTAATTCCCTCAGTCCACTGATGTGCCACATCTGTGCACTGAACTGAAGTGCTCCAAGAGAATAAGTTGTTGTTTCATTAGGGGAATTTTGAGGTCTAAAATGGGCCTCCTAAGGAAATAATAAAATAATAGCTAAACCAATAAAATAATATTTATGAATTTGAAATTCACTTTTTGCACCACAATCCATGTAACCATAGTTAAATTCAATTCAAAAGTTGTACCAAAACAAAATTAATAAAAAAATTGTATTGATGTGACTATAAATAAGAATGAGCTTTTCAAGAAAAAGTCATTATCATTGAACAACTAATGCATTTGTCCTTTGTACTTAAATAACTTAAAATAAAATATAAATATAAATTTATAAATTCTTAATTATATTATATGCTATTAACTAAAACTTATATTATCTAAATTTTATAATAACATGTAATTAATATACTATATACAAATAATATAATATAATAAATGCATAGGGATATGCATTGTGTCTTTCAAGAAATATGAAATGACAATAATATATTTTTATTCAAAAAGTGTGAAAATGGCATTTATTATGAGTACTTTACTTTGACTTTAAAAGTACTTGGAGCACTACCATGGTTAACCATGAGTTTTTATCCAACATTTAGAATGTGACAAGTAAGTACCTTTGACACAAGAAATGCCACCTCAACCATTTGGGATGATGTCATCCCCTAAATTGTGATTGGTTCTCATAAAGTGAATTTTGATTGTTCATTTTCCTTAGGAGGCCCATTTTAGACCTCAAAATTCCCCTAATGAAAGTCTGATTATTATTAAGAGCTAATAATATTCGACATATCTATTTTTAGACTGGCAATCTAAAAATAGATTCCGCCCAATATGTCTAAAAATAGAAGTCCATATATTTTTCCAACTTGATCAACCATCCAAAAATAGCATCCTGCAACTCATAGAATATGATCGACATGTCTAAAAATAGACATAGTCTAAAAATAGACTTGCGCCAAAAATAGCCTGCGGGCCCACTTAGTGAAGGGGACTCTTTTCACTAAGCTCATCATCTTGTTGAATATCAACAATCCTTCACCCCGATCTTGCCTCTATGGCATTCGAGTTTTCTCCTGATGAGTGCCTTCATCAGAATATCTGCATCCTGATCCTCCATAGGAATGTACTGAAGCAACATGATCTTTCGCTGCACACAATCTCTGATATGATGATACCAGATATCAATATGTTTAGATCTATCATGAAACAAAGGATTAACCGAGAGTTTAATGCAACTCTGATTATCACAATGTATCACCGTGGGATCTAAATGTGAATCGAACAAACCAACCGTAATCTTCTCATCCGTGATAGCCTCACATGCACTTAAAATTGTCGCTATGTATTCTCGTCTCCATTAACTATGTCATAAATATTTGTTTCCTGCTGTACCAAGAAACTGCCGTAGATCTGATACTGAAAATCCCTCCTGATGTGCTCTTACTGTCTGTTGGGCTTCCTGCCCAATCTGCATCCGTGAAGCCATGCAACTTCACCTCATCCATCTTTATGTACCATAAACCATACTTAGATGTGCCCCTGAGATATCTCAAGACATGCTTGCCTGCTTTCCAAAAGAGCTTGGTAGGCTTAACCATCACTTGTGAAAGTTGGTTCACCGCATAGCATATGTCCGATCTTGTATTAACTAAATACATGAGCGAACCCACCAATTGTCGATAAATAGTGGCATCCACTGACTCTGCTGATGTAGCATCCTCTTTCTTTCAATTTTCTAGAAGAGGAGTGTCGATAGGCTTGCAGCCTTGCATGTGAAACTTACCTGGTATCTCCTTCGCATCCTTTCCTTGAGACACAAAATTTCACCATCCCACTGCCATATTTCCAATCCAAGGAAATAATGAAGGCCCATATCCTTCAGTTCAAACTCCCTTGCAAGATCCTCCTTGCATGAGTGTATCAGCTACTCATCACCAATAAAAATTAAATCATCAAAATAAAGAAAAATGATCAATAGCTTACCCTCAACCACAATATGGTACAGGTTTGCATCTGCTTCACTTTTGGTGAAGCCCAGTCCGGTGAAATAGTTGTCAGACCGGTGTACCAAGCACCTGGTGCTTGTTTCAGCCCATACAATGCTCTTTGAGCTTGTACACATGTGACTCGCTACCGAAGATCTCAAATCCTTCAGTCGCTCAATGTACACCTCTTCCTCAATGATCCCATTAAGGAACGCAATCTTCACATCCATCTAATGAATGTGCCAACCCATCTGTGCTGAGAGAGCAAGGATGGTCCATATGGAAGAATACTGTGTGACAGGTGCAAAGGTTTCTTCATAGTCAATCCCCTCAATCTGTGAGAAGCCCCGGGAAACAAATCTTGCCTTATACTTCTCGACACTCCCATCAGCAGCTTGCTTTACCTTGTAGATCCATCGTGATCCTACAGCTGATTTTCCCACTCACCCTGGAACAATATCCCAAGCACTGTTTCTGAAAATGGAGTCATACTCCTCTACCATGGCATCTACCCATGTGGGCTCCTGCGTTGCTTCTTCAAAAGAATATGGCTCTGTCACAATACACTTGCTCATAAGAGCCATGTATCCAATATATCGATCAGGTGACTGTCTCTGTTTACACTATGATGTAGGAACTCCTACATTCTGTGCCACATCCACCTTCAGTCTCTCAACTTCTATGGTACGCTTTCTGCCTTGTCTGATGTTTAGTTCTGCATGAGTGGACTCTTCCACTCCATGAATCTCCTCCTGTTTCTGATCCACATCCAGAGGCTCATCTTTGGGAACAAGAAGTTCCTCTTCCGCATGCAAGTGCAGCTCCCTCTCAAGTGACAACTGCATGGATTTCACCTCATTTAATTTTATATCCCGTCGCATAACAATAATCTGACTGTTTGGCAAATACACACGATAGTTATGGGGTGTTTCTGTGTACCCCACAAATATCCCAACTTCTGCAGTCGGCTCCAACTTCTTCTTGGCATCCTTTGTCACATGAATGTAAACAGGTGAGCCAAAAATATTCAAATGAGAAATATCAGGCTTCTTACCAGTAAAATCTTCCTTGGGTGTACTCATGCCAAGTACTCTATGAGGAAAACAATTTTTCACATAAATCGCAGTGTTGCATGCTTCCGCCCACAAGTGCATCGGTAGGCTCTGATCATGCAGCATCTCTCGTGCAGCACCCACGATCGTTCTGTTATTTCTCTTCGCGACCCCATTCTGCTGTGGGTTATGAGTCGCTATGAGTTCTCTTCGAATTGCTTCTTTGCTACAAAAGTCTTTGAATTTTCCCGAGATGTATTCACCACCATTATCACTCCTTAGAGCTTTCACCTGCTTCCCCGACTCCTTCTCCACCAATGCCTTGAACTCACAAAAATTTGACAATGTTTCACTCTTCTTTTGCATGAAGAAGATCCAACATCTATGAGAAAAGTCATCAACAAATATCACATAATACCTGTGTTTTGCTATTGAAGCAACCGAGAATGGTCCACACATGTCTGTGTGAATTCTCTCCAAGATCACCGAAGCACAGTTCTCCTTCTCATGAAAGGTGGTCTTCACAAACTTACCCATTGTAAATCCTTTGCACTGATCTGACTGCGTAAGAGTACCCTTGGGAAGTCTAGTAGAAATTTGCTGCAAAATTTTCAAAGCACCATGGTGAAGATGGCCCAATCTCCTATGCCATAATTCGCCCTCATCTCGGCTCACCACTTCTTCTGCTTTGCCTACCATTGCAACACAACCATCTACCTCTAGCTTATAGAGATTATTAATTCGAACCCCTATATTCTTGGTTTGACCCGTTGTTTTATGTAGAAGGAAATCTTTTCCCTCACTGAAAACAACATCACAACCCCTGTCTTCTCGCATTGCGACTGAGACCAAGTTCTTCTTCAGACCTGGAACATGCATGACATTCTTCAACAAGAATGGATTACCGGACTCCCTCTCAAAGGTAATGGTCCCAATTCCAGTCGCACTGTACTAACCATCTGGAGGTCCTTCTCCTCCAAGTCACTGAACAACTCTTTGTATCCCATCATATGGAAAGACACACCACTGTCAAGATACCACACCGATTCCATGCAGCTTGAAACCAAGCATGTGATCAAAGAAAAATCTAGCTCAAATTGCGAGGCTAAGGCCTCTCCAGCTGTAGATCATACAGCCTGCTTATTATTCTTCTTCTGTGGACAGTTAGTGGCAAAATGTCCATGCTCGTGACAGTGAAAACACTTCACTTTGGAAAAATCATGCTTCTTGCCTTTTGCATCGGATTTAGAAGGATTTTTCTTCCCCTTCCATTTCCTTTCTTTGGCAGCCAAAGAAAAATTCTCTTCATCTTCATTCTTTGATGAAGATCCATCCCTGGTACCCCGCCTTATCTCCTCTTGCACAAGATCCAACCAAAGTCGCTCCCATCCTGGCAGTTTCTCCCATCCATTGACAGAGTCTTCATAGCTATGCCAACTCTTGGAAAGCCCAAAGAGAGCCAAGCTCACCAAGTATTTTTCATCAACAGTAATCCCCACACTTCCCAGTTCATCCTTGTAGTGGAAAAACTTCATGAGGTAGCCTTTCTCCATTTTTATTTTTCTGAGCTTGTCTTAAAGCGCCAACTTCCTCTGGTCACTTCTGCTTTGGAAAAATTCTGTCAAAGCCTTCCACATTAAGAATGGAGTGGATTTCCCGTGAAGGCTGGACACAATGTGGTCCTTCATACCTTCCAACAGAATCCTCCTTGTCTTTGCAGTCTTCTTTTGTCATGCATCAAGTAATGCAGCATCGCTAGATCCTGGCTTAGGAACATCGCTATCAATGAACTCCTTCATCCCATTATCCTCCAACACCGCCTCAATCCTGTCCTTCCATGCTATGTAATTCAAGCTCCCATCAAGGGCATACTCCAATCTCAACCCGTTGAAAGACATTTCAATGTATACTCGATTTCTGCACCAAAAATCTTCTGTAGCAAATTCGATTTGTCCACCAGCACAAACTCACTTTACAATTGCAATCTTCAATCAACAATGCTATGATACCATGTAGAAATTATATGCACTAAGCATGCATATGTCCAATATCCACCTGATATCACACTATTTAACTTTATGCAAGATACTGAATCTATTCCACTTGTTAATATTTTGCAGAAAAATTAATTGCACACACATGTGAAGCATAAACAAAAATATTCAATCACACATAACACAATTTTTAACCGGGAAAGCCTGAAGCTGAAAACCCAAAATATATATTATGTAACATGGAGATCATATGACAATCTCACACAAACATACAAAGCTTATCACAAGCTCTCAGTACAGTGCAATCATCATACACCAATCAGGCCCAATCTTGCAAATCCATGCACCAATCTATGCCACCTGCTAGCCTGCCTCCACTGCGCAATTTCTGCTGAAGAATAGCTCTAAATTAATTTGAATTAATCTTGGATTGACTGCGCAATCCTCATTGGCATCTCCGCTGTGTGTTGGATGCAATCAATGCATCACTAATAGTCATAACAGATAGTCTATCTTGCCCTTTCACCTATCTCTCCACTAGTCTCCACTGAAACTTCCATGCACTGTAGTTAACGGATGTATTGTTCAGTTGATTAATGAGTTATTATTTGTGAATTAATTAACTAATTAATTCACTCCACTCTCACTAGTGTATCAATCATTTAGACTAGATACAACTAGCTCAACTGAGTCTAACTGAGTTAAACTGAATACAACTCCATAACTACTTCTTTCAATTGTGTCATAACTCTGCCACTTGAGTTCTAACTGATTCCTCCATGCACTAGCTCCAGTAAACCCTTATCAATTGCGTAATTCCTTCTGTCAGCTGATGTGCCACATCTGTGCACTGAACTGAAGTGCTCTAAGAGAATAAGTTGATGTTTAGAGTTTGATTATTATTAAGAGCTAATAATAATTGACATGCATCTATTTTTAGATTGACGATCTATAAATAGACTTCGCCCAATATTATAAAAATAGAATTTCATCTATTTTTCCAACTTGATCAACCATCCACAAATAACATCCTACAACTTCTGAAATATGATCAACATGTCTAAAAATAGACATAGTCTAAAAATAGACTTGCGCCAAAAATAGCCTACGGGCCCACTTAGTGAAGGTGACTCTTTTCAATAAGCTCATCATCTTGTTGAATCTCAACACACCTATCAATTGGAGTAGCCCCAAAACAAATTTGATGCTTGGACTGGAAATGTTAGCTGAAATGGAATCAGAAGTAAGAAAGATCAGGAAAAATTTGAAGGCAGCTCAAAATCAGCAAAAAGTATATGAAAATAAGAAAATAAATTATCATGTATTTGAAGTGGGCGATCATGTGTATGTAAGGATTAAACCAAAGAAGAGCACACTAAGGTGGGCCTCTTGTGCCAAGTTGGCTCCTCGGTTCTGTGGACCCTTCCAGATATTGGAAAGGGTGGGGTCAGTGGCATACTGATTGGCCTTACCCAGCCATATTCGGGTGCACAATGTGTTCCATGTATCTTTATTAAAGTGATACGTACATGACTCAAAGCATGTAATCCACTGGAAAAGTATTCAGGTAGGTTAAAATTAAAAATCCTATCTAGAATTACTAAACTCTATGAGAGATTAACTCAGAATTTTGCTGACAGCAGGTCGAGCCAGACAACGCGTTTGTGGTTGAACCTCAGTTTATACTCGATCGAAGAGAAATCATGCTTCGGAGGCAAGCCATCACCCAGGTTAACGTGCAGTGGAAGCACTTCAGCTCGGACGAGGCCACCTGGGAAGATGAAAGATTTGTTAGGGAGGCTTACCCAGAACTACTTACTGAGCTGGATTGAAACACCGAGGACAATGTTTAATTCCAGGGGGGAATTTGTGACAACTGGTCTAAGTGCCAATTATTTGTTTGTTATTTTATTTTAAGAAAATAAGACATTTATTTTTTTGTTAGAAAAATTACTTAACGAACATAAATTAATTTTGTTTTGAATTAAAGGTAAATAAAATTTAGTTATGGAAAGTGGTTCCAAAAAAGAGGAAAAGTGAAAAAGACTGATGGTAAAAAGTATTCCAAGAACTCAGAAGTGGTTGAACAGAAACAGTTCAGTTAGTTACCCTTTCCTCTGAGGATAAAGGTACATCCCAGTGAGGAAGAGGGGTTATGATCTGTTCGGTGGCTAAGGGAAGGAAAAGAGGAGAGAGTGTGAATTTCCTAAGCTAGTGATGACCAGTGGAAATACTCTCAGCAATCGTGAAATCCTTGGAAAGAAGACTAGACTTGGGGTCCCGAGGTCTCTTTTGGATTCTCTGTCAACCTACTTATCTCAGGTGTGGAGCATAGGGGGAGATGAGGACGTAATCGCCTCTCTCACGATAGGCAGGACATCATCGGTCAAATTCAGATAAAGAAAACAGACAAGTGAATTGGATGAGTTCTGCTATCTAGACAAAGATGTATTTTGTTACAGTTTCCTAAGACATTTTAAGTCGTCATTATAGAAATTTCAAATATTCTCTTTGTTATAGTTAATGTTTTCTAAGGGTAACTGCTTAATGTTGAATTTCTACTCTGCTGAATAAATTTCAGTTTCACTTATATTTTTCTAAGAGTCATTGTGTGAACTTTGAATACCTTACTTTTGAAAATACATACGGTTATAGATAAGTTTCCCAAATTATTGGTTTAATACAATAATGATAATTTAGGAAGTGAGGTGCATAGTTCTTGTTTCTGAAGGTGGTGAGCAGAAACTTAACATTACTTTTATTTACATAGAGACAATATAGTAAAAAGGAAATGGTTATGTCTAGACTGTTAGAGAAGTCATAATGGAATAAAATAATGAAAATTCCTAGAATGAAAGGAAACCAAGACATTATCATGTAAATAAGAGAAATAAGCTAAGTACCTGTAGGATAGTAAAGCAGGAAATCGTTAACCTAGGTTCCAGAGTCGAAAACTCTGAATCCCGGGTTGGGTCGTTCCTATCTTCTTATGATATACACGAACAAGATTCTGGGATCGTCCAAACATCACTTAACTCAATAAATTGAAATATTTTAACAGAAAATGCTAATCATAACAAAGAGAGGAGAGCCAATGTCGAAAATCGAAAATAACTTATTTATAACTATAAACATATCAATCCGAAGAATTGCTTCATAATGTGCTATTGAGGAACAAGAAATTACATCATTAAACAACTAATGAAAAGAAAGTAAAAATGCAAATGGACAAAGCGTCCATATATCAACTGTCTCGAACAGGAAGTACAAATCAAATAGAGTAGATGGAGAATCCAGAGAAATGCCATTGGTAAATACTAACAGAATAAAAGAACTCAAATAAGCCAATTAATGTAAACAGAGTTATTGTTGTATAAGAGTCGATCTCGGCAC
Organism: Pinus albicaulis; assembly: GCA_034641835.2. NCBI lineage: Eukaryota > Viridiplantae > Streptophyta > Pinopsida > Pinales > Pinaceae > Pinus > Pinus albicaulis. The sequence goes on from CM076569.1 coordinate 657,199,787, forward strand.
CAAACAAGAACCGTTCTCCTACTTTCCAAAACATAACTCTTTATACAACAGTAAAAGTTTAACATCTCGTAGTTATGAAGCCTAAGGGCTGTCAAATAAATGTCGCCGCTCTAAAACTTAGAAGGTTTCTGTGGTGCTACCCGGTACTTGTAGAGTAAACCACGGGGGAGGGGGGGGTGGTCAGACCCATATCTTCATTAAGAGGCAGAGACAGAGCAGTGAACAAATACACTGTATAGCCTCGAGGAATCATACATGCACAAGCCAAGGAGGGCGTTATGATATGTAGAATGTAGTTGCAAAAGAAAGGGAATGAAATTGTAAAGACACTGAATAGAAACCCTAGTATACTTGTATTAAGTAACCCGTGGGTGGAATAGGAACTCTGCAGAAAAACAGAAGTGAGAGTAAGCAAATGTAACACCGAGAGTAGGAAAAAAAGAATAACTGGTTCCAGAGTGGAAGTTAATGTGAAACACATTACCTGTAATGAAATGGAAACCAGTGATGTCGTCGGTGAAGGCATGGTGCAAAACTCAATCCTGGAACAACCCAGTTGACTATTATATAAAGTAACAGAGGAATCTCTAAAGGAAAACAGCGAAAAAAAGGTGCAGGGCAACCGCCAGAGGGAGTAACCCTATTATATTGAACTAAAGATAAAACAGTAATACCAAACCAGAGTGAATAGCGACAGAGACGTGAACAACCCAAGATTAGAAACAATAATGGAAACATAACAGTTGAAAATGTTTCTCACCCGTAAATTCCATGCCATTAACGCCAAGGTTAAGGTTCAGAAATGGAGCTGAAGGACCTGGAACTGCGACCGGGTTGCAGAGGAGCAACGGTGCAGAGCTTCGCACGAATGACTAAAGCGGTTAGGGTTCGACGGGGTCAATACCCTAAGTCGGGATCCAGCATACCCAGCCGTAGATCACATTCCTTAGATCCGACAATAAACCAATAAGACAAGTGGACATCACTTAAACCCAAATTCAATGTGAGGGTACAACCAAACCTCGTGATATTAAATATTGAAACCATAATTTCAAATCCCAATATGTGAAGTAATCAAGCCTGAGATTTGTTTTAAAGTCATTAAGTACTCTCAGGATTATAAAGTAACCTATACCCTGGCATCAATCAAAGTGAATCATTTCCCAAACGCAAAGAACGTCATATGTATTAATGCAATGCGTTCCCAAAAGGATAGCCAGTTAAGGTGAACCTTACTACTTTAGCAGAAAAACCCGATAACCAAAGTATGTGAATAATATATGTGTGACTAACATATTATGATATGCCTTATGCAAAGTATATCTCGTTAACAAAGGTAAAAATTAAATTATATATATATAAATAAATTTGATATTATTAAAAAATATATTTTTTATTTGAAACTATTTTTCTACTTATAACTATAATATTCATATAAAATATCTATTTTCTATAACTACCTAATGTTATTAATAATAATCTTTGTATTAAATATATATAAATAAAATTATAGTATCATTAAAATATACATATTTTTAATCAATAATATTATTGAAAATTTATATCAATATATGTATCACACACTTATATATATATCATATCATTATATTGAATATGTATACATAAATTATAATATTATTAAAATGTATATATTCTAATATATATTAGCAAATATTTCATATTATTATTATTGAATATATGATACCCTCAACAAATATTATGTATATTAATTATATAATATTAATATTATATATACTTGATTAGATTTTTATTTAGAATTTATGAGTTGAATTAATTATGATTTACATTAGTTTTTAATATTAAATTGAATAACTAATTAAAATTAGATTTAATCTACTAATTAGAAGTGTATAAGAAGAGAGCTTTATATCTAAATTTAATTAAGTGTGAAAAGATGGAATTTGTAATATTTGATTACGTCACCTGCATATGTCCTTTGACATGGAGGATCAATTACAATATGTTTGCTTGAGGGTAAAAGTCTGTGTTTAAAATAAGTTATTTAAAAGTTATATTATTTAAAGTTAGGTTGATTTGAGAGTTATTTTCAAAATTAAATTGATTTGGATTTTTTGATTATATATATATATAGGTTGAGTTTCAAGTTGAGGTCATTAGATTTATTTAATGGAAAGATGATTTTTATTATCAATATTGTGTAATCTACTTATAAGAATTATGTGGATTTTTTGAAGTTAGGTCGAACTTCCAATTTGGATATTTTTTTTAGATGGTTTAATTCTTAAAAGTGTTTTTTATTTTCAACTCCTTTCATGAGAATTGAACCTGGGAATTGACTTGATGGTAACCAAACCTCACTTAAATCAAGAAATATACACTACATAAGTTAATTGATTCTAAAATTATTTTTAAAATTAATATTGATTTAAAATTAAATTAATTTTAAATAATAAAAGTGATGCAGTCGTAACTGCAAATTACATAAATACTTGTGGACTTGTGAGTTACGACCCACATAACTTCCTTTATATGCAGAGGGTGAAAATATCAAAGTTAAATACATACATAAGCGAAACAATCAACATTGTTCTTTATAAAATAATGCACATAACCCAAAACACATTCATACACATAGAACCTTCTTACAGTAGGGTCCCACATAGTGCCGACCAATCGCAGCACATCGCAATTGCCTGCCCGTAAATTTCAACTCTTTACAAATGCGCTAACCCATAAAACTTGCGAAGTGTGCATTTGTGCCAAGCTGACACGTGGTTTCTCCTTGTCGCATCGCATCCTTCACCCTTCTCACATCGTGAGTTATCTTGTTTACCTTGCGAAATCCTTAACTCTTAAATACTTCAATCGCCGATGCGAAATTGTGCCCTGCCGACACACGTTCGTTCTGCACTTCCTCAACTCACCTTAACTGTTCATCTCTAGTCTTCGGATCTGTGATTGAATCGCAACCGTCTGCTCAACCTTCTCAGCTCTTCTTCGCCTCTTTTTCTTGCTCTAATCTCCGCTGTCAATCCTTAAACCTTTGTCTCACCGATTCAATCCTCGTCGTCATTTCCTCCTTATGAATTATTCTAAGTATTTTGTTCTTTATTCGGTTACTCTTCTTTCTGATGTCGTTGCTCTGCGATACAGCTTCCTCCACGTTACTCCTCCGCTATCCTTCCGAGTTTGTTCGGAATTATTCAACGCTATCTCTCCTGAGCTTTGTGCGGTCTGCAAATGCGCAGATTCCCTCCTGAACTTGTTCTTCATCTCTCATCCCTCGATCTCTGTCATAACTTTGTCTACACGAAGTTCATAGAAAATTCATCTTCTCGCTCAGTTTGTATATTCATTAACAGAAACTGTATGCCTATATAATAACATATTAATGCAATACTTGATTTCGACAGGGAAATAAAACAAACAGGTTAAAACAGAGAGCCCGATAAAAATCCAAAACACTTGGAATTAATTTATAAATGAAAATGCACAGAACCAAGCCCTGGGATGGTTGTTTTTTACATTTATTCCTACTCTCTTTTCAACCCTCTTTCACACCTATTTCCCTCTCGTTCTCTCTTTTTCTCTATGGATGACAGAATCCCACAATGGTGGATTTTTTTTGTTTTATGCCTTTCCAAAAATCCCCATATGGTTGAGAAACTGTTATTCAGTTTCAGAACAATTTATTTAACTAAATTCCTAACTAATCCTAATCTAACTATTCTTTTAACCTACAGATGACAATGGCTATGTTAGCCCAAATTAACTTTAAACAAAACACTTTAAAACTAAAGTCTTCAAATTATTAGGACTGCTAGTCCTCTTCCCAAGCCACAACATGTGACCATCTTGTCACATTGCTGACTCTACCTTAATGCTCCTGCATCACACTCCCAAGGTAAAAGAATTCATGACCTCCTGGTCATGTGTCTTCAATGCTTGAATCTTCTAGGATTCCAAACTTTGTTTTGTTGTTGTCCATAAGCTGCATTTTCTTCACCATTCTCTAGATGCAATCTTTCAGGCTTCCATACTTTGTACTGTAGTGCTTCACTGCTTCTACCTTCTCTGTTATTCACTTTCCAAACAACTCCATAGTGGATTTCTTTCTTCATTTTGTTGTAACTCTTCTTAGGTATTTGCATTTAATCCCATAGTTAATCTATGGTTTCTTGCAATTCAATCTTCTGCTATAATCTTATCTTATTTCCAGTCCTTTTCCAACACATTCTACTACACTCTGTCCCAGATATTGCTGCAAATATTACTCTGGACATTGCTGCCACCCAAACTTCCTGAATATCTTTGAAGATATCTCTCTTTGCAACATCCCTATTCTTTTCCTTGTTTGAAAATTTACTATCAAAAGGTAAATTGCCTTCTAATTCTCTGACATCAGTAATATATTTATTCACTCTTTCCTATATACTAGTTAACACAATTAATTTTTGGAAACTAGTATCTATCTCTGTTTCAACTACAGTTTGAATCGGTTCCATCTTATTGTCTGTAATCTCTTTCTCTTGTTCAAATGCTTTCAGCAAGCAACTCATCCATTCACTAATTACTTTATTCCCTTCAATTACCTCTTCAGTATGATGTATTATAGTTTCAACATAACTCGCTTCCTCTTCCTTGACAACACTCCATTATTGTCCTTTTGCTTCTTGACTAGTACTAATAGCCAATTTAGTCTTTTCCACTTCTAGGACCGACTTTCCTTTAGCTTGAGACATAACTTCCTCACTTTTATCTTTATATATTTCTTCTTCCTTGTTACTAAACAAACCTATTCGTGACACTGCTTCTTCATATTTAACCAGAATAAAATTTTGATTCTCTATTTCTATGACAATCCTAAATGTCCATCCAACAATCTTCCTTTGGCTATTTAAGCAAGCCAATTCCTCTTTTTCCTCATCAAGAACAAGTTTCATCTCATGAGGCATTACTACTTTATCTCCATTAAAGTTACTCCTTCATTCAATAAGGAACTTATGAATCCCTTATGCTGCAACAACTCAACTTGGTCTTCATCAGAAAGACACTCTTCATCATACCTTGCTTGACAATTTTCTTCCTCATTATACTTTGCTAGATATACTTCAGCTTTACTTGAGACAATTCCAAGAGATGGATTGTCTTCTACACAACCTGCAAACACATTCAAATTGTCAGCATTAAACTCACAAGACCTAGTGGTCTTATTTGATGACTCAATCACCAAATATTTCTCTTGTTGTTCTAAGTCTCTTTCGGGACTCAGAAAGTATTCACTAGTCTTCTTTTCAACTTTATCAAGCATAAAATATGAATGCTTGATATCATATTTTGCCTCTTTCTGTTCTTGGCCATCATCATAAGCCAATTCCTCCTTGTTTTTAACTTTCACAGTATGTTTGAAATCATTGCCTTCACTCATCTGTGCATGTGCAAGTATATGAGACTCAGCTATCTCATTTTCTTCTTGAACAGAATTCAGATTTTGTCCCCCCCCTTCATCCTTTATGACAACATCAAAAAATTGTCTTTCTTTACCAATTTCACCTGAAAAAATACAATAATCAATTGTGTCAAAACCATAAGGATCCATAGCCTCTCTTGTTGTCTCAAACATCAGCTCTTTCCGTTGGTTCCCATCCTTCCAAGGATCCATGAAACCATCAACTGGTCTCATGTCTTCATCTTCATTACTACTATCACCAAGAATAGACCCTTGCTTAGGTTCACATAAGTAAACCTCTTCCTCAACACACATCCTATGTTGTAACTCAGCTCCTTTGAGTTCTTCTTCTAGCTAAATTCCTGTGTCAGATCTCAGCCTGCTCTGTAACTGACTCCACTTGACTCTTTTCTTCCGAAAAACCCAATCATACCTTTGGTGTTCCATACTCCCTTGTATGAATTCTCTCAACACTTCTAGCTACACTTTTATCTCAACTAATTCTCTATCAAGTTTATTCTCACTTGATCTTTCATAATCTCCCTTGGAACCTTTACTATGACCATCGGTAGCCATAGCCTTCTTTCCTTTATGGACTCCTCTTTTTTCATCATGGACTACAAACAATCCATCTATACAAGTTGACTCCAACAACCTGTCTGTAGATACCACACCTAGCGTTTCCATGCTTAATATTTTACTGGCATCTCTGCTGACTTCTTTCTTTTGATTGTGACTCCTCCTTGAACCTTTCATATAACCATAATTGGTCATATCTTCTTCTTCCCTCTGTGGAATCATCCTGATCCACCTTGTGAGCTGCAACAAACCTCTTTTATCTCTGAAAAAAGTGCAGTACTTGTCCTTAGTCCCAAGTCATCCCTCGGTGACTATTCTTCTTCTGCTTGAGCATTCAACCTATGCTCCCTCTTTATCTGCAACCCATGCCATTTCAATTTCTTCCTCATAATCCATCCACACTTCTAGTCTTCATCACTCCTCCAGAAAAACTCCATCAATAGATCAAGATGGGTTCCCATATTAGCTATTTCTCTCTTATATTCTTCATCAGTCATCTATTTCCATATGCCATTTGTCTTGGCATATACCTTCTTTACTTTGTGGTTGCCTCCTGAACCTCTGCTATGACTTTCAATAGTCATCTTCTTGAGTTATTTCACCCTCTATGAGCTGCACTAGCCTCTGCAGTAACATTCTCTCCTGCTACAATTTACCTCACCAAAATTTCTTTGTGCTTGGTCTTTTGGAAAGTACTGGTCCTCAATATAGAATCATCCTTGAGCACTCCTCTATTCTCCTTCTAGGCTTACCTTCACAACTCATCTGCACTTGAGAACACTACTGTCCTTTTATATTTCAACCTCAGTTGAAATATTAGGTTCTGATCACAATTTATTTTCCTCCTAGAAACCCTTGCTAGATTCCTTCATCACTTCCCTTAAAGGCTGTAATATTCTTGCTGAGATGTTTTCACTGCTGCTGCTACTTATTGTTTGTGCTACTACTTTATCAATGCTACTGTAGCTCTTATGTTTTTTCATAAGCCTTCATTGCACAGTCTTACCTCTTAAGGTCCACTCGATTAGAATCAATGAGAAATATTTCTCAACTTTTCTTAGTTCAAAGTCCTTCACACCACCTCTCAGATCTTATTGCTCTGATACCAATTGATGCAGCCGTAATTGCAAATTACACAAATACTTGTGGACCTGTCGGTTAGGACCCACATAAATTCCTTTATACGCAGCGAGGGAAAATATCAGAGTTAAATAAATATATACGCAAAATGATCAAAATCGTTATTTATAATATAATGCACATAACCCAAAACACATTCATACACGTGGAACCTTCTTACTGTAGGGTCCCACACAGTCCCGACCAATCGCAACACATCGCAATCACCTACTCGCAACTTTCAACTCTTTACAAATGCGCTAACCTATAAAACTTGCAAAGTGCGCGTTTACGCCAAGCCAACACGTGGCTTCTCCTTGTCGCATTGCATCTTTCACCCTTCTCACATCGCAAGTTATCTTTTTTACCTTGAGAAATTCTTAACTCTTAAATACTTCAATCGACGATGCGAAATTGCGCCCTGTTGACACGCATTCGTTTCGCACTTCCTAAACTCACCTTAATTGTTCATCCCTTGTCTTCGGATCTGCGATTTAATCGCAGCCATTTTCTCAACCTTCTCAGCTCTTCTTCTCCTCTTTTTCCCGCTCTAATCTTCGTCGTTGATCCTTAAACCTTTGTCTCAGTGATTCAATCCTTGTCGTCGTTTCCTCCTTAGGAATTCTTCTAAGTATTTTGTTCTTTATTCAGTTTCTCTTCTTTCTGATGTCGCTACTCTGCGATACATATTCCTCCATGCTACTCCTCCGCTATCCTTCTAAGTTTGTTTATAATTGTTCAATGCTATCTCTCCTGAGCTTTGTGCGGTCTGCAAATGCGTTGATTCCCTCCTGAGCTTGTTCTTCATATCTCATCCCTCAGTCTCTGCCATAACTTTGTCTACACAAAGTTCACAGAACTTTGTCTTCTCGCTCAGTCATTATATTCATTAGCAGAAACAATATTCCTATATAATAACACATAAATGAAATACTTGATTTCGATAGGGAAATGAAACAAACGGATTAAAATAAAGAGCCCGATAAAAATCCAAAACACTTGCAATTAATTTATAAATGAAAATACACAGAACCAAGCTCTAGGATGGCTGGTTTTTACATTTATTCCTACTCTCTGTTCAACCCTCTTTCACACCTATTTCCCTCTCGTTCTCTCTTTTTATCTATGGATGGCAAAACCCACAATGGTGGATTTTTTTTTTGTTTTATGCCTTTCTGACACAACCTCAACCGCATCAACCACATTATGCATACCAAATTTCATGTCAATTTATTTCCCAAGAATTCCATACTCCATATTTAGTGAAATCTCTCTAAATTGATTCTTTCCATTAAATATTTAAGAAGAAGCTATCAAACTTTCCCTTAAAACTTGGTTTAATTCATTACCCGCTCTTTTCATTCATACCATAGTCTTTGGACTTTGGTTAAATTCCCAACCATTATCATAATATATTCAAGCCTTTCTATTCTGCATTATTTATATTATAATTATTATATAATAGAAATTGTTCATAAACCACACTTAACCCTTCATTAACTTACCTTTCGACCTTTCTCCATGGTTTTTCACATTAATTGACTATTATACCTAGCTCATACTTACACTCCGTCCATCCAGCACATTTATTAGTACCGCATCCGCAATCAAATGACTGCCGTCAATTCCGTTCTTGACCCAACGACTATCAGTTAATCGTACTTCAACTAAACCAATGTTTAATGCTTTGAAGCTGTGCGATATAGGTGGTTTTATAGTGCCACGCATCGCTCCCGGAGGCTAATTGCACAGTCTCATACAATACAATTTACTGCCTCTTTTCTACACGATATACCATTACCACCTTTTGAAGACCACTTCACTCATCGTCTCACAGTTCCGGATATAACTTGAGGTTCCAACTGCATTAAATACCTGGATTTTAAAAAGGATTTATTTGCTTGAATACACAAATCTGAAGTGAAAACCCTTAACGCTTTGACAAACCGTCATCCTTATTCTGCTATTCCATGCACGTTGAATATCCATTCAATGGTCATGTTATTTTAGTGGGTCACCATCAATCCATTCTATGATCAATGGTTGATCTTTGACATACGCAAATCCATACTGAATTCAACCTTGTTCACTACAAAATGAGTGTTTTATTTCTTTGAAACACATAGTTTCACAAATTCATGAAATCTATAACTCGGATATATAATGACAAAAATTCACATATTTCAATTATTTTCGAATAACAAAGCTTATATGAGCCAGGTCACTCTCTCAACGTTTGATGTTACATGCCCTCCGGTCTCTATCTGTTTTTCTCACCTACACGCTTTATTGTACAACATTTCTACAACTTATAAATCCATTTCTCAATATTCAATACATAACTCAGAAATTTAGTTCTCTATATTAATAAACCGATATTTACAAAAATAATTCCATTCTGGTCTGATCTTCTCTATTAGTGGCCTCTTCACCTATTCTTTGGCCCATAGGCTTTTTACTCCAAACCTTTTCTCCCTATCTAAAATCTTGAATCTCTCCCTTTTATGCCTTGAGGTTTACAATTTTTATACAAAAGGTTCTGTGAACCAATTCTGGTTTAGATCCTTAATAATTTCAACTAACCCCTAAGAATCTTCTCAATCCCATAAATCATGAACTAATTCCTAATTTAAGATATATAATTAATTTCCAAAACTCTCAATCCTTATGAGCTCCCAATGGTCCTAATTCTCTCATGTTCTCCAACATTCGAGAACATTTACAAAATTCCTCTCAATATTTAATTAATCCCTATTCTAAATATCTCTCATTAAAATCACTCAAAATCTTAATAATTACATTAATTTGTTACATAGGAATCCAACTTCTTAGAAAATACAAGACCCCTATATCTACTAGAATATAATGAATTTATGAGCCAGATGCTCCTGCACCATACTCCCAAAGTAGAAAATAATCACGATCTCTTGATCATGTGCTTCCAACCTTTTTCCTCCTGGATCCCATACTTTGTTTTGTAATTTGTATTTGGTTGCTGCTATTGTTTGTTTCTGTTCTCCAAGTCTCCACACTTTATGTTGCATTTCCCCACTAGCTATTCTTTCACAATCTGCTGATGTTTTTTATTTCATCTTTCTCTCTTTGTCAATCAAATTAAATTTCTGATTGATTACTCTTCCTTTTGTTGTCCATCTCCTCCATTTGGACTGCTTCATCATTATTTTCCATAATTCTTCAATTTCCATCTCTAGTATATCTTTGGACCGATACTCATTCTGCCATTCACTGTTATCTCCTTCTCTTTGTTTCATTTTGTTGCTTTTGTTTATTAACTCTTGCATCTTTATTTTCTGCAATTCTTCAAACTCTTTCTCTTTCATAATTGACTCTTCCTTCATTGAATTCTGATTTTCCAGCATTCTCTCCAGTACTCTAATATCTCTATTCCACTCATCTACAAACTGTTGTTTGTTATCTTCTCCTTGAAGTTGTTGGAGTCTTACTATCACCCTTTCATCCTTACCCTCTTGTTGATTTCCAAACAACATGTGTTCAATATCTGCAAATTTATTTTCAAAAAATAAATTGTCTTCCAATTTCCTTTGTAATTGATTCCTTTCAAATACATCACTATGTTGTTCATCAATTTCTGCATATTTTTGATCCTCTTCTTTGACAACCTTCAGTGATTGTTCTTCACTTCCTTGACTGATTTTGAAACTCAATTTAGCTTCTTCATGCATGGTATCTTCATGCTTTACATTTTCCTCATCATCATGTTTGACCTGAAAACTTCTAGTCTTCTTCAGTTCTAAAGCTGACTCTTCAACTTGAAACATGTCTGTCTCATCTTCATCAAAACCTGTAATCATAAAAAAATCATTAAAATCAAAATCATAAAAACTTTGTATCTCTTTTTCTTCTAGCAACATCTCAACTTGCTGCTATAATTGTTTCTCTTCCATCAACACTTCAGTATGCTGATTCTCCAAAGAATTCTCTAAAGGACTCTCAAAACTATCAATAAGTCTTTTCTTCACATCATCTGCTTTAATGATGTCTCTCTGCTCTTGCTTACTGTAATGAGCTTCTTTCTCTGTAATATCAATTTTCTAAACTTCCATTATCATTCTCTTATGATTGTCATTCATGAAAATTTCTTTGTCTTCCTTTTTCAGCAATTTATCCTGAGTATATATCCTCTGCTTTTCCAAATTTCTTCTTTGAAGATCTAACTTTCTATATAACTCAATAATCTCAATTGGAGTAGAATTTGGAAACTTTAAAAAAATTTCAGTACCTTCACTTATTGTTATACCATCATCAAATGATTCTTCTTCTTCTGCTAAATTCAAATTATCCTACTTAAGAATTCCCAACTCATTAGGTACAGTAAATACCTTTTCTTCATGTCTTAACTCACATCTCTTATTCAAATATTTACTGTTACCAGCTCCAATGTTTTGCTGCATATTCCATTAGACCTTTATGTCTCCTTTTGTTTATGAAATCTTGTTATCTCAGTCTTAATATGAACAGATTTTAGATTCCGCTCCTTCTTCTTAACAAAATCTAAAGTTTATTCATCATCCTGTGATGTACCTGCAATAATACACAATTCATTAATATTAAAACCAATAATATTTTCAACCTCAATTGATATTCCAGTCATACACTCTTCATCAGAGTTATCATCATAGTTCACAGATTCTCTGCTATATTTTCCTTCAATTTCTTTATCACTTTCATGAGAAAATGTCTTTTGTTGTAATTCAACTTCTTCAAATTGTTCTGAACTATTCCAATATTCTATGAGATCTTTCTCATTATCCTCTTCACCCACCATGTTCTGGTCTACAAATGGAAACTTCCATTTTTAACTCTACTTCTCTGATTTTTTCTACCAACCATTTCATTTGTTTCTGTCCTATCTTTCTCTATAGCTTAGACTATTTCACAGTCCTTTTCTTGAAGACCCAACCTTGCCTTTGGTTTTCCTCTATCAGCATTGTTAACACATTAAATTCTTTTCTTATTTCAGCTATTTCTTTGCCAAGCTCCTCTTGACTCATATGTTTCCTGTGGATTTATTTAATACCTTTTCCCTTCATCTTGTAGCTTTCTTTTGAACCTTCCATATGACTTTCCATAGCCATTTTCACTTCTATTTGAGCTGCTATACCTGTAACCAATCAACTACCTCCCGAGTTTATCTTCTCACCAAACTTCTCCTCTGTCTGGTTTCTAAGTCTTCCTTAGAACTTATACTGAGCAATCTTGCTCTCTTGCTGGTTACTACACTCACTTTTCTTAAGGACTCCTTTGTCCCTGTCTATTTTAAGCCTCAGTTGGAATAAGGTTCTACTACAATTTCTAAGAACTTCCAAAAGTTCTTCCTACAGTTTTACTATTGTAGTCTTGTGCCAAACTTTGCCATTCATTCAACTGCTACAAACTTTCACACCCTTGTAATAAATTTATGGCTCAATTGGTTATCTCCTGCAACATGCAACTCCTTTTATCTATTTCAATCTACAAAATATTATTAGTTAATCAAAACTTATGCATACCATCTCCCCAATATCACTTGTCTTTAGTATCTCCTTATCTGCTTATCTTTCTTCAGAACCTCTATTATATTTGCTATGACTATCAGTAGTCATATTTGTTCTCTATATTCAAGATTTCTTCACTCATTCACTGAGAGTTGCACTAAGCCTATGCAATAACAAGTCCTCCTTGTTACAACTTACCTCACCAATCTTCTCTCTAGATTTGGTCTGTTGGAAAACACTAGTCCCTTCAATGGAGCCTTCTTTTGAGCATTTCTCTCTGCTCCTTCTCGGCTTTAACTCATCTATGCCCTTGAGAACGCAACTATCCCCTATATCCAATCTCTGTTGGAATTCTTCAAGGCTCTGATCTACTTTTCTTTCATTCAGAAATTCTTACGAGCTTCCTTCATCACTGTTTTTAAGACTGTGATCTTCTTTTACTGAGATACTTCATTAGCTGCAACTATCAATCTTCAATTCGTTTTTAACTTGCAAAACTCAAACCAAAGTTAATATAAAACACTACAAGTACAATTTCACAAGGTATTTTGCCTCCACTAAATGGATTTCCATTCTTCTCGAGAAATCAACCATTGCTTTGCTAGATTTTACTGGCTGACTTTTCTTTCTATTTGCAGTTGTCACTATCCCTTCATAAACAAATTTCTCAATTTTTCCTTTCAATAGTCTGATCTACTTCTCTCCAAGTAGATTTTCTCTTCTTCACTCAATCAGATTCAAATCTAATTCTTCTCTTGCTTCCTGTCATCACCATTGTACCTGTATACATACTTTCAAAACATAACTTTGTTCTTATTTCCTTTCGCAGAATCTCCTTGTTCCGCTATGATACCAAAAAAAACGCAGCCTTAGCCGCATCAACCACATTATGCATACCAAATTTCATGTTAATTTATGTCCCAAGAATTCCATACTCCATATTTTTTGAAACCTCTCTAAATTGATTTTTTCCATTAAATATTTAAGCGGAAGTTATCAAACTTTCCCATAAAACTTTGTTTAATTCATTACCTGCTCTTTTCATTCATACCATAATATTTGGACTTTGGTTAAATTCCCAACCATTATCATAATGTATTCAAGCCTTTCTATTCCGATTTATTTTTATTATAATTCTTATATAATAGAAATTGTTCATAAACCACAATTAACCCTTCATTAACTTATCTTTCTGCCTTTCTCCATGGTTTTGCACATTAATTGACTATTATACCTGGATCGTACTTACACTCCATCCATCCAACACATTTATCAGTGTCGCATCCGCGATAAAATGACTACCATCAATTCCGTTCTCGATACAATGACTATCAGTTAATCGCACTTCAACTAAATCGATGTTTAATTCTTTGAAGTTGTGCGATATAGGTGGTTTTATAGTGCCACGCGTCGCTCTCAGAGGCTAATCGCACAGTCTCATACAATACCATTTACTACCTCTTTTCTGCATGATATACCATTACCGCCTTTTGAATACCACTTCAGTCACCGACTCACAGATCCAGATATAACTTCAGGTTTCAACTGTATTAAATACCTGGATTTTAAAAAGAATTTATTTTCTTAAATACACAAATCTGAAGTGAAAACTCTTAATTATTTGATGGATCTTCATCCTTATTCCACTATGCCATGCACACTGAATAGCCATTAAATGGTCATGTTATTTTAATGGGTCACCATCGATCCATTCTGTGATCGATGGTTGATGTTTTACATATGCAAATCCATACTGAATTCAAACTTGTTCACTACAAAATGAGTGTTTGATTTCTTTGAAACACACAGTTTCACAAATTCATGAAATCTATAACTCAGATATATAATAACAGAAATTCACAGATTTCAATTATTTTCGAATAACAAAGCTTATATGAGCTAGGTCACTCTCTCAGCGTTTGATGTTACATGCTCTCAGGTCTCTCTCTGTTTTTCTCACCTGCACGCTTTATTATACAACATTTCTACAATTTATAAATCCATTTCTCAATATTCATTACATAACTCAGAAATTGAGTTATCTATATTAATAAACAAATATTTACAAAAGAAGTTCCATTCTGGCCCAATATTCTCTATCAGTGGCCTCTTCACCTATTCTCTGGCCTGTAGGCTTTTTACTCCAAACCTTTTCTCCCTATCTAAAATCTTGAATCTCTCCCTTTTATGCCTTGAGGTTTACAATTTTTATACAAAAGGTTCTATGAACCAATTCTGGTTTAGATCCTTAATAATTTCAACTAACCCCTAAGAATCCTCTCAATCCCATAAATCATGAACTAATTCCTAATTTAAGATCTAAAATTATTTTCCAAATCTCTCAACCCTTATGAGCTCTCAACTATCCTAATTCTCTCATGTTCTCCAACATTCGAGAACATTTATAAAATTCCTCCCAATATTTAATTAATCCCTATTCTAAATATCTCTCATTAAAATCACTCAAAATCTTAATAATCACATTAATTTATTACATAGGAATCCAACTTCTTAGAAAATACAAGACCCCCTATATCTACTAGAATATAATGAATTTATGAGCCAGATGCTCCTACATCACTTTCCCAAAATCCCCATATGGTTGAGAAACTGTTATTTAGTTTCAGAACAATTTATAAATGCCTAACTAATCCTAATCTAACTATTCTTTTAACCTACATATTACAATGACTATGTTAGCCCAAATTAACTTTAAACAAAATACTTTAAAACTAAAGTCTTTAAATTATTTGGACTGCTAGTCCTCTTCCCAAGCCACAACATGTGACCAACTTGTCACGTTGCCGACTCTACCTTAGTCCTCTTCCCAAGCCACAACATGTGACCAACTTGTCACGTTGCCGACTCTACCTTAATGCTCCTGCATCAAAAAGAATTTACATAATAATTTATAATTTTTTTCCATTTAATATTTATATTGATTGTGATTTTATGTTATGGTTTGTAGGTCATTTTGATATTCATTGATGATATTTATATCATTTAACTTTTTATTACAGTTATCTATGTGATATTATACAATATGCTACACTTCCAATAATATATTTTTATGATGAGATTTTATTGTACTTTAATATCAACATTTTTGTTAGTAGTATATATTTTGATAATTTTATTTATATAATAATTATGCAATTAAGATGATTTATAATGTATTATTTATATTTAAAGTTTTTTCAATTTAAAACTAATATTACATTGCAAATTTATAACATTGTCGTTTTGCCACATAGTTTAGCTTATGATTATTCTTTATATAATTAAAAGTATTTTACCATATTAGTATGTTTAGTGTGGATTATTAAAATAGTTTATTTTTTTATTTATAAAACAAATTTTAACATAGATACAAATTAAAATTTATTAAAAGAATTATTTTAATTTTTTTTTAATGGAAATGTGAATTTTTTTTTTTTCTAAGTAACACTAAATCTATTGATATTTAACATAAAAGTACAAGACTGCCTCTGTCTCAGCTGTGGAAGCCTGAGCATAGGGCTTGACTGCCATGAAAATTCATAGTTTGGACTGCCCACAGTGGGGAAACCAGTCCATTTAGATTAAGATTCGCCGCCCTCGAAAGGCAAACCGACGTTACATTCAAACTGTTTGTCAAAAATCTCAAAAAGATAGCATGCCACTCTGCAAGCAGAGGGATAAAAAGCAGGAAAACCAGAAATAGCATAAAGACCTTGCACCTGGAGAACAAAAACCTCTGTGGCATCTTTTAATTACTGTGGATCTATGGAGGAGGGTGGTTCTTCAACAATCATGCAACCAAACTCGTCGCTGCTCCTCCCTTCATCAGGTGAGGAAGGCATCTTGTCTTTGTCCATGCCTTCCATATTCTGGACCTGCGTAGAAACATTTGGGGCCAAATTTAATTGGGCCAAGGAATCCTTGGCGAATTCTGCAGGTGCTGGGCAAGGTGCAGTGGGTCCATGGAAAGCAATTGAGGAACTAGGCATAGCAGACGTAGATGGCACCAAGCGGGAAGATTCTTCACAAACTGTAACCGTGACGTGAGCTCTGAGGACCGGTCGTTCAAACATACATTCGAAGGTAAACTCTGCACGTTGAGAGGACTAGCGAAGGGAGGGAGAAGAGAACGGGTGAGGAATGGATGGAGATGCATAAGGGTGGACCGGAGGCGCTTGGGCGAGGACAAAGGGAGACGGAGGATGCACAAAGGGAGGCGTAGAGAGGGGGCCACGAGGTCTGCCCCTGCGACCTCTAGAATCCGAGGAATAGTGACAGGAGAGATCATCCGACGAGGAATCAGAGGTGGGAGACGAGGGAGCTCGATGAGCTCTGCCACGACTGGAGCCTCTGCATCAACGCATGCGATGGAAGAGCCGAGGCATGGCGGAGGGAGAAGGCAGATGAGACGGGCAACAGAGCAGAGACTGTGGTAGGCCAAAAGAACTATACATCAAATTTGAAAAATAGAATTGACTGTGCAAGTAATGGAATTCCGGGGTGGTCTCCAGACAACATAAAAAATCACACCGTCGGCCTGTTTGCGTTCGAGCGCTAGGCTCCACGCAGGCAGACAGACATGAGGCTCGGTGAAACAGTAGCAGAGCAGACGAGGAAAACTCCATGCAAATGATGCCAATCCATGCCAAGAGCTGAGATGAAACAAGTGAAAGGCGCGCTGCGAAGACGATTCCAGAGAGAGCAATTAAGGTGGCATGGGGTGGCGACTTGAATGCCACTGTAAATGCAAGTGTGGGAGGCCAGATGGCCTGCCCAGAAGGACTGCCTCGGGAGGCGCTGAGGGACGAGAGTCCCATCATGAACTGGAGGCAACCGCATCCGGCACTGTGGAGTCCTGTTGCACCAGAGTGCTGCATTCCTGAAGTTTAGCTTCTTCATTGATGATGTTGAGCGGTCCATGGATGAAAGTATCAGAGCTTTCCACTCCCATATTGGCAAGGAAGTCAGCGAATTTGTTGCCATCGCGCCTAATATGAGAGAAGGAAATGGCATTATGACTTTTGAGCCAAATTTCCATTAGTTCCAGCCTAGCAGCTAATCTCCAGCAAGTGGATATCTTGACAGCAGCGGAGCATGTTAGGAGATGTTGAGCCGCGTTGATGAGCACTTGGGAATCTCCCTCAACGACAAGTGGAAAGAGGTGGTGGCGTTGAGCTAAGCAGAGACCTTGCCAGATACCTTTGAGCTCCGCAGAGTTGTTAGTGTCCCATCCGAGATGGCCAAAGTAAATGACAAGCGGAGTTCCTTTAGAGTCCCTGAAGATTCCCCCAAATCCAACACTCCCCAAATTGCCCTTAGAGGCCCCATCAAAATTTAGTTTGACAACTCCTGAGGGGGGGGGAGACCATCTGACAGGAATCTGAGAATTATTTCTAGCAGGAGTGGATGAGATCAGACTAATTTTGAGTTGCCAATTCTCCCAGATGGTACGTTCCTTAGGCGTGGAAGGAATGTCCTCTTCTTTCCAGGAGATAAGAGAAAGGGTCTCTTGAAGGTTGCTACAGAAGAATGGAAATGTGATTATTATTTATATAACTAAAATTATTTTGCGATGAATAATTTTATGTATATATTTATTTTGATATTAAAATAGTTTATTAAAAGTTATTTATAAAATAAAATTTAACATAAACACAATTTAAAATTTATTAAAAGAATTATATTTAAAATTTTTAATGAAAATGTCAAATGATTTTATCTTGAATTATTTGGTAAACAATTTGTTTCCTTAATTGCATGGGTTTAATTCTTGAGAGACATATTGTAATCGGCCAATTTATAACATTAATAAAATAGTTGTAAAGGTGCAATAGTGATAGTCAATCTTTCAAAGTTATGTGTGTTTTAGATATTCTCATTCCAATTATATATATATATATATATATGGAAAAACTCGTAATTTTATTCAAATTTAAACAAGGAACAAAATTTCATTTTCAAGTGTTAGCCACTTTTTTATTGCTTTATTTTTTTTCTAAGTCTATTGCTATCCCCTTCTCTAAAATGAAATGACCTAGATAATAAATTTTTCTTTGATAAAATAAGTAGTTACTCAGCTTGGCATACAATTGATGCGTTTTAGGTAACTATAACACCATCCTCAAAAAAATTTCGTGCTCCTCCTCGGATTTGGAATACACTAGGATGTCATCCAAGAATACAAAAAAGAACTTGTCCAAATAATTCTGGAAAATTCCATTCATAAGGCACATGCAAACACCTCGTCCATTACATAATGCAAATGAAACCACTATGAACTCGTAATTCCCATATCGAGTTTGAAACATCACCTTACTGACGTCCTCATCCTTAATCGCTAGTTAATGATACCTTGATCTCAGATCGATTTTGGAAAACATTTTAGCTCCCCTGGGTTATTCAAACAAGTCAGTTATTCTTGGAAAGGGATATTTATCAAGGTATTTTTTAATGATTTAATATTTTTCTTATATATAGTATTGTAGTTGCTATTATAGTTTGAAAATTCATGCATATAGAATGTAGGTGAATATTCAATAAATCATGTAATTTACTATTAAAATTGCTAATTTTTTGGCGAATATAATCCATTTAATCATATATATGTAAAAAATAGGCAATTTTTTAACCAAATTGGCAAATATTTTTTTTTTCAGAAAATGTCCAAAAAAATAGCTCATTTGCGAAATTTCGCCTCCAAATTTTTTCATGATATTTATTCTTCATTGTGACTGTGTTCAACTACCTCAACACAATACATAGCCTTAGTGTACCATCCTTATTTTTAACAAAGAGCACTAGGGAACCCAAGGTGACACATTTGGACATGTGTGCCCATTCTTCAAGAGTTCTTCTAAATGCATTTGTAATTTCTTATGTTCCAATGTGCTCATCTTGTATGGTTTTTTGGACACTAAGGCAACTCCAAGTACTATGTCTATAGAGAAGTCAATGTCCTTTAGGCGGTGACCCTGGAATTTCAGTAAAAACATTTTTATATTCCTTAAGTACCGGGTGTTCCTTAATTCTTAGTGCCTGATCCTTGGCTATCTCCCCCATGTGGGTTGAATACACTAGGCACCCTTTCCTAAAATTTCTCTTTAGTTGCATAGATGATATTTCCCTAATATAAATTGGCCTTGGAATTTCCTATACCTTTCTTCACTTCCCTTCTTCATCAAGGAAAGTAATTTTTTATTTTAATAGTCTAATATTGCACGATGAGTTTCCAACCAATCCATGCCAATTAGATAATCATATGATCCCAATGGTATTATGTTTAAATATGTGATTGTATATAACCTTTACTTATTGATGGGGCAATATTTTATAAATTCAATTATTCTCATTTTCGCTCTTGTAGCTAACTGGAGTAACCAAGACCTATCATGCTTGGTTTTATTCAAGTTGAATATTTCAAAAAACATAGGATCGAGATAAGTATGACTAGCTCCAAAATCAAATCAAATGGTAATGGGCTTTCTATTTAACTTACCTTCCACTTAGATCGTATGTGCCCGGTGCTTAGCTTGTTGGTTTTCCACTGCTACATAGATCTTGGGCATACTTCTAACCATGTCCTCCACTATATCAACTCCTTGGATGTGATGTATAGTCTACATTTTACCTTATTTGTGAGAGTATTCCTTTTACATGAGCTCTCCTCAACAACCCCAACACTTATTGGACTAAAATATTGGTATCTTACCCAATGAATCAACATCCTTTGGTTCATTATGGATTGGATAAGTTTTTTTATTTTCTTGAGAATTGTTAAATAAAAATTGAGGGTTTGAATGGCTTCTTCCTTTTCTCCATCTTTCTTCTTTTCTTGTTATCCCAAGTCCTTTGGGAGGCTGGTTTATATTTTCCTTGCTCATAAATTTTATTTTCCTTCCTCGTAGCTTCATCCAAATACCTTGGTTCATAAAATTTAATTCCATCACCATAAAATGGTGGTAACCCACTCCCATATCTCTCTATCTTTATCTTTTCATCTCTTATAAAATCTACATACCTTAACAATTCAATGAATTTTCAACCATATTCTTCCATTGTCATGTTTCCCAACTTGATTTTTAAGAACTCATACATTTCCTTTCATAGTAATTCTTATATAGGTGTTTTCTTTAAAAGTACTTTTTAAATTGTCTCCCCGAGGTATTCTTTTCATCCAATTTTTTTTACTTCTTTCAGACGCTCCCACCACAAATTCACTTTTCCATTCGAGTGATAAATTGTAATTTGTGCCTCTAAATTGGATGAGTAATGATTTAGTTGATGACACTTTCTCATTTATAGCAGCCAAGATTCAACCTCCTCTCCTTTCTTGGTTTCCTTACTAGTGATATGCTTAGACTACTTCCTGATTTTGAGGAAACATAAGCTCTCTTAGTTGACTTCTTTGATGCATGATGATGCTACCTAGAAACACTCCTATATTACCTTGAATCTCCAACATCTTTCCCCCTAACTTGTGATTCATGTTCTTCTACTTTCCCATAATTAGATCTCTAATACACTCTCATCTTTAATTTATTTAGACTATATAAAATATGAGTGTTAATTTGTTGTTGTTCTCTTATCACTCTCTCATTATCAATTTTGTAGTTGAGTGCCTCCATTTTGAAGCTTCTTGTGTTTTCCTGCAGTTCTCTATCCTCTGGCCTATCCTTTTCATACCCATTTGACTTTGTTTTAACATTAGCTAGACTAATTTTCATGGCTATGGCCTCTTTTTAATGGTTGTAGGATCCTTGAACATCCCCCATACTCTTAGTCCTCATGTTAGCCCTACCTTATAGGCCACTTATAGCCTTATTATAAATTTATAAGAAAATTTGCTACCCTAAACCAAAATTCTAGGTTGATAAATGTAATTCCTTTTCAATAACTTTCTATTGACTATATTTTTTTCCCAAATATGATTATTAATCCAAAAACATTGGTTGGTTTACTCCTATATATCAAGAAAATATAACTCTAATAATACTCTGTAATTGTATTCATTGATATAGGTGGATATTTTCGAACACCCACCTATTCCATTTGGACCCCCACCATCGGTTCTTTCAGTTTTTCACTTTCAACACAACTTACTACTTTTAGTAGGTTTTCAGGTCCTCAACTTCCGGAACCGTTTTGGGGCCCTAATGATCTAGCTGGATATTGGTGGCCACCCACCTATTCCATTTGGACCCACACCATAAATTCTTTCAGTTTTTCAGTTTCAGTCCAACTTACTATTTTTAGCAATTTTTCGGGTCCTAAACTTCCGGAGCCGTTTTGAGGCCCTAAACAAAGTTTTTTGGGCATTGCGCCTCCAAAAATATGAATCCGATCTGGATCAATATTCACGATTATTAGTTGTATTTCTCGATTATTAGTTGCATCACACGGAGATAATATGCCAAATTTACGACCCCGGGAATTTGAAACACCAATTTACCCAAACGGGGCCCATAATTTTTGTGCTTCATCTCCTAGGGTTAGGTTTTTGGATGTTTATGGTTTTCCATTGTTTTTATATAGTAAATAGGCCCTCGAGCCTCATTGGAAGATAATTCAAAGGCATGGCTGCCACATCTCTTCTTAGAGATAAGCTACCATCGCCCTAGCTAGTTTATTTCCATTATGTCTGTAAAAATATTTCAGTTATTTTATATTAATGAAATGACGTATTATTTCCGCTGCATCTCTCTGTTTATGTATATTTCTGTATTTTATTGTGTTCTTGCATAAATTCGGATCATTCATACATACAAACCTCCTTTGCGCACCCTCATTTCTATTGAAAATAATATCCTATATATTCTTGGATTTTAGTTCTCGTCGGACACGAACTGATCTATATGGACTTTCTTACACACTTGGCATACATTCAACCTTCTCTTCTTGCATGTTGGTCCCTACCTAGGCTCCACCATTCACGTGGGACCTTCCATGTGGTAATCATTAACTCGATGCAACTACATGTGGGGTCCATTCCCTCTAAAAAAATTTAAATGGCTGGCCCACAACTTGCAACTTTCCCCATAATATTTTTCACCCCATATGGCCCAAGTGTTGTAAGCCTAGGCTCTAATGCCACTTTTAACGTCCTTGGTCCCTAGTTGGTCACCGATGGAGAAAATTTTCAATTAAGAATTCCTACATAATATTTATCCACACTCTTTTCTCTGTATCCAACTCTTATTTTATTTGCAAATGTGCAGAGAAACTGTGTAAAAATTATCCCTTCACAACCCTTTCCACACATCAATTCTCTGCATAATTTTACTCACATCATACAACCATCTGCCCATTGTCTGGATTCCACCTACTGGTTAGACCAAAGATCCAAAATCTAGGTAATTTTTTAAGTGGTTACTTTGTAATGTTCCCTAACCATTTTTTGGTGCATTCGAACCATTTTCCGGGCATAATCGTGCCCCTGTGACCTCATGTCATGACCATGAACTGACTATTTTATCAGATATCAGGTAGATTAGGTTCCCTAGTTACTTGTTACATGCCAATATGTAAATGTGATAATACCAGAGTCCCAAGACCTAAAGCTCTTATGCATATCGTTTAGAACCTTGTGACCAAGGGTTGTGACTTGGAGTTGGACCCTATTGGATATTAGATAAACCCACAAGTTATACAAAAACACTGATATTCCATAATCTGTTATGGTTGACCTTTCCAAATCACCTGCCATATCACTTTCCCAAACAAAAGCTACATCATGTGTGAGCTACACAAGTTCCCATGACTCTTTCTACTTCACATGTATTCCCCCATTTCATATCCCTCTGCACACTCCTTACTTTTCACATCCATACTTAACCATTATCAAGGACATGAAAAATATTTTTTGTACCACATCCTACGCACGACCCAATCCTCTGCATAACCCTTTCAATTATTTTTAATACCATTAATTCCTCCAGCTACCAATTGGAGCATATATATGTGCTTGTTACCCATGTAGCATTATTTTTAGGAACTTCCCATCATCATTTCATTTCCCTCTTAGTATTATGTATGCCTCGATGGATGTTGAATTCAAAACTCATGCACATACATATATTTGCACAATTTTCAACCTTAAATTACACTCATATGTAGTTCAAAAAAGGACACAAATTATTGTAGAAAAAATGAATACTAACATAAAATAAACACTTATATCTTATTTTCACCAACTGGTTTTATACCTTCAACATTCCTCCTATTCATAGACCATGTTGTACATTTTCTCTCAATAGTGGGTCACCCCCAAGTTGGGGCTTCGACTCCATTGGGAAATAGGTCACCCAAATCTAGGTAGATATCAAGTACCATAAATCAACCAACCAAGGTACAAAACACCAATATCTTGGACAATATATAGACTCGCATCCACCGTCATCCCACACCCAAGTAGTGCACCCCCTTTTCTGCACATGTATTCCCTCAGGTTGTGTTACTACCTCTAGGGTGTCTAACACATACGGATAGGGATGTTCTTAGATTCCTACAACTCCAGTAGCTCCTCCTAATCTCTAGGGTTTATAGTACCCTATAGGCCCTTATATCAAACCCTGGCAACCTTCAACTTCCAATCTGACATCCCCCATCATATCACACCCAAATAGTGCACACCCTTCTCTCCACTTGCAGCCCTAAGCATGTACCACTACCTATAGGGTTCCTAACTTAGCCGAACATGGATTTACATAGTATTGTGGCTCTCATAGTTCCTCATAATAACCTTTTATGTGCACATATTTTCACTGACACTTGGCATTCCATAAGTCACTTAATAGAATTTGGTTATATGTGTGTGCACTTTAATGATTATCAAATCATATGAGCCCATTTTTTATACCCATGGAGTCTTTACCCCCATAATCTTTTCTTCTAACTTGGTATGGAGTTGTAATGTGTATATTAACATCAATGAGGTATCATATTTACAATACCATGATTTCTAGCCTCAAAATATATAAAACATATGAATACAAGCATACCATCCCCAAAAACATAGAAACACATGTGCACACACGCACACTGGCCCCAAAAGAAGTCCTTGGCTCACCAACATAGTTAATACTTTATGGATCACCAACCTACATTTCACATGTACATGTTATTTACAATCTAGGGGTCAAGTAAGGGTGTTACGACTTATTATGTTTTCTCCATTCTTCTAAAAAATTTCATGATAGGGGAATAAGATCCCTAGCTTGTAAAAAGTGAATGCAATTTAAATACAATTTATTTATTACTCTTTGAAATTCCTAAACTTTTCACATTGGGATTTTGTTGAAAGAACTATTTTAATGTTATATTGTACTAATGGATTTATGGTGATGCATTCTTGTGTACATTGTCCTGCTGTAATTTTTTGGGTGTTGATTATTTTGTTCTGAGCAGTTCCCTTTCTTTCTTCTAGGTCATTGACCATCTAACTTTATGAATTATCTTGTATATTTTTAAACCTGATCCTTGACTATAATTTCTCTCATTATTCCAAATAACTTCATTCATATGGTCCACGAGAGACCAATTCCAGTTCCTTAGGGAAGGAGTCTATACTATTACTTTGACTCTCGCAGAGAGCTATTTCTAAGAGGGCATTCCATTTGTGGTTCTGAAACTTTAATTCCCAAAAATTTAATAGGAATCTCGTGATTTTTCACCAATTTTCTTAAGATATTATAATGTTTGCAACTATTTTAGTGTTCTCCAACAAATTGGACCATCACATTACTTTTTGTTTTTTATTTTTAGGTTAGATACATCTCCTCATAAATGTATGAATGAATGTGTATGGTGAAATGAATCACTCAGCTAACATTTATCTATTTTCTTTGATGACCATTCACTCTACTTTCATCTTGTAAAGTCATTGTTGATCCTAGATTTACATTATTTTAAAAGGAAGGAAAAATATTTGTCGAAAACAAACCTAGTGGATTGGAAATTCTTTGTATTCATGTTTATTAATAAATATTTATTCTTTATGTGCTTATAAATAAAATATGTTATATGAGAGTCTCATTGGAAGACTTTTGGTTTGGTATTTATCACTCACTTGTTGCATTCATCAAAAAACATATACGATAATCTTCCACTTCAAAAATGTAGGGGGGACCTGTATCTAGGCCCTAGGACGTTGACCTTTTTCTTGATGGGAAAAATTATCAACATGCACTCAACCCAATTTTGTATGATAGTTATGTTTTGGTAAGATAATACTAGTTTTATTGTCATCAAAACAACTATGGTTGTGCTAGTGGTATGGTTTCCTAAGTGGGGGGCACTAGAAAAAACCTAATAATATCAATGTACTCTGAATTTTTGATGTAATACAAATCAACCTTGTTAAAAATAAATAAATAATCATTCCCCAACCATATTAAATCAACTTAATTGATAAAATATGAAGACATGTTCGTGATGGTGTCCACGCCCTCCCACCCACCATACACTTCACTTATCACCCAATATGAGAATATTTTTTATTTAGCATCACTAAAATTTTATTAAAATTGTAATTTTAAATAAATAAAATTATATTATTAATATAGAAATAAAATTTTCAAATATCCTATTGTAATTGGATTGTGAGATGTTTATTTAATACATGTGATTCCATGATTTAACAAGATTTTTGTAGGATTTCAAAAAATAATTGTGGATTTCCTTATTATTATTTTGAAAGATACCTCCTCACCAACAAACAAAAAAGAATAAGAAGTAGTTGACTTTTAAATACTCATCCAATGTATATGTATTTATAAGATTTTCTATTCCATAAATAAACCAAAAAACTTATATTTTAATGAACTCTAGTTTAATAATAATATAAATTCATAGTAATGTTTCATCTATCATGGGTTCAAAAATCCTTTAGGGTGAAAACTTTCATATATATATATATATATAATGTTAAGAATTGAATAAATTTTACATATCCCTCACACTACAACATAGAAGACAGCTATTGATGGAAACATACTTTTTTTGAAAATTTTCACATGAAATGTAAAAACTATTTATTTAAAAAATATATATTTTTACTTGTAAGATATTTTATTTGAAATGAAAATTAAAGTATTTTATTTATCATTGACATTAAGAGAATATGGTTATTATTATTTTTAATTGTCATGTGTCAATTTTATGTAAAGCACAAAAAGATTACATATCTTCTTCCTATTGTATTGTAAAACACAATTTTCAAATAAATATTTTAACAATAATTAATATATATTATATGTTTAAAATTTTAACTTATTTTTTAATTAAATAAAGATTGTGTTAGAAATTATAATTTCATATAATTAATAAAAAAAAATTAACTATGATATCTTTAATTAATTTTAAACAAATTGTTATCATTTTAATTTTAAAAACTTATTAAAAAAAAATTATTTAAATTTTAAATTTATTTATCTCTAACTTATTCAAAAAAATATAACATTTTCATATTTAATTTAAATTACAAATTATATTTTTCCTTCTAAATAATACATTTAGACTTAATTATAAACCATTTATCTCTTTTATACTATTTATTAATCCTTACCCTTCTAACAACATGTTTCTCCCATTTACTAGATGACATGCAAATGCAAATGTATTTTCAAATACAATCTCAATCAATGTATTAGATGCTCTTTTTAAGGTCTAACTAAACATAGATTTGGATTTGGTCTAATCAATGTCTAAATCTTTTAGACATGACATGGGAATTTTCATGGGTATGGTGGCTTCCTTGAATTGTTATATTATGAATATAATAAAGTGGCTTTCTATGAAATGAAAATAGCTCTTTTTATTTTTTGAGTTGATATTTTTATTTTTAAAATGTATTTTCATTTTTATTTTTTAAAATGATATTCAATATAATTTTATGATTAATTTTAATTAAAAAAAATATATATATATTATTATTTAAAAATGTATTTTTATCATAATTACAATTTATTATTTTATTATAAGTATAATATTCACATAAAACATCCAATTTTCATAACTAAACATAATGTTATTCATAATCATATTTATATTAAATATATAAAAACAAAAATTAATATATATATATATATATATATATATAATTTTAAAGTCAATTTTGATTTTAAAAAATATGAATATATAAAATATATTAATAAAAAATATATTTTTATAATAATGGAAATTTTTTATAATAATAATAATAATAATAATAATTATTATTATTATTATTATTATTCTGCTATAACTATAATATTTACATAAAATATTGAGTGTTATATGACTACAAAATTTTATTAATAATAATCTTTATATATTTTTTTTCTAAATAAGATTATTTTATTAATTTGCACATAATATACAATTCGAAGCTTGTCTCCAGAATTGTTATGCTAGCTAATTTCGGAGGGAGTAGAGTTCAGAGAGACAAAAATATGACTGTCCCAGATGGGGAAACCGGTCCAAAAATTGCTGCCCTGAGTAGGGAAACCAGCGTTAACAAAAAAAGACCAAGAGTTTATCAAATGGTTCAGGAAAAACATGATATCGGAGATATGAAACAAAACAGAGAGAGGTAACCTCTCATTGTTGAGTCTGCATGTCATGCTATGTGTCATGAGGCTGAGGTTGAGGCTCTTCGATGATGAGAAACCTGTAATCATCAGAAAAATCCTCGTCCTTCTTCGAATGTTGCGTGTTGGGCTCAGGTGTGGTGGCGGTGCACACAAGGTTGCCACTGCCTTTCCTCTTTTCATCTATAGAACATTCTGGATTGTCGCTGTCGCTGCCTTCGCTGCTTGAGGAATGCACTCCTGGTTTGACTGGAAGAGCCTCAGATTTATGAGAGTGCTAAGGGGGAGCCAGAGAAATTGTTGATTTCCTAGGGCGTTTTCTAGAACTAGATCCAGCAGAGCTCAAAGGCATCTCCTGAAAGCTCACAGTGATGGTGGCAGTGACTCAAGGTCTTTTCAGGGAGCAAACGTAATGGAACTGAGACAAATTGTCCTCAGGAGGTAGGGAGCGACTGTCTGCATGAATTGAGATGGGCAGGTGTGAAGACTGGCCCCTGCCACGACCTCGTCGACATTGCATCCTATGCCTCTGCGGCATGCTTGAGAAGGAATGAGCATGAGCCAAGGGTGAGAGGGTGGGAAGGCTAGCTTGCAAAGGCGTCGAGGTCGTGGGGTGGCTGGCATGCAGAGGCGGCAAGGCAATGGGATGGCAGGTGTGATGAGGTGTCAAGGCCAGCTAAAGATGAAGGTCACAGAGGATCTTGGAGGGCGAAGAGGAGCTCTGAGCAGAGAGAGTTGAGAAACGAAGGTTGCAGGATGCGAATGACAGCGAAGGAGGGAGTGGCGCCATGAAGTAATGCTCAGGCCTGTGGACCGGACGGACATTAAGGCAAGAGGCAGAGACAACAAAGTTTGTGTGAGGCAAGCAACTGGTGACTAGGCCATGTACCACACAATGGAGTTACCACCTCTTGTATCGAATTAAACACCCGCATCTAGAGAATAATAATATTTATATTAATATATACATAAATTATAATATTATTAAAATATATATATTATAATATATATTAACCTATATTTCACATTATTATGGTTAATATTAAATGATTCTTTCGAATAGATTTATTTCATACAAATATTCAGTGAAATAATTTTTTGAAATTCATATTGAATATATGACATTCTCCACACATATTATATATATTAATTATATAATAATATTATTATATACTTAATTAAACTATCTTTAATATATATGAGTTGAATTAATTATGATTTGAATTTACATTAATTTTTAACATTAAATTAAATAACTAATTAAAATTGATTTAATTAACTAATTAGAAGTGTATAAGAAGAGAGCTTTATATGTGAATTTAACCCACTGTGAAAAGATAGAATTTGAAAGATTCGATTATGAATATCTTTGACATCCGATGATCAATTACAACATGGTTGATTGAGGGTAAAAGTAGATGTTTAAAACAGGTTTCTTAAAAGTTATATTATTTAAAGTTAAGTCGATTAGAAAGTCATTTTAGAAATTAAATTGATTTGGATTTTTTAGTTAGGTTTTTATTTAATGAAAGGATGATTTGCATTATCAAGATTGTGCAATCTACTTATAAGAACGATGTAGATTTTTTTAAAGCGAGGTCGAACTTGGATATTTTTTTGGGATGGTTTAGTTTTTAAAGTGGTTTTTTTTTAATTTTTTTTTTAATGAGAATTGAATATGAAATTTAATGGTAACCAAACCCCAGTTAAATCAAGAAATTTACACTAATTATTTTTGAAATTAATATTGATTTTAAATTAAATCAATTTTAAATAAGAAAAGACTTTCTATAATTATTTATAATTTTTTTCAATTTAATATTTATATTGATTGTGGTTTTATATTATGGTTTGTAGGTTATTTTGATAGTCATCATAATCTTTTATATCATTTGACTTTTTATTAAAATTATTTATATCATTTGACTTTTTATTACAATTATCTATGTGATATTATACAATATGCTACACTTCCAATGATATATTTTTATGATGAGATTTTATTTTACTTTAATATTAACATTTTTGTTTGTAGTATATATTTTTACAATCTTATCTATATAAACATCTGGTAGTATAAATTTTGATAATTTTATTTATATAATAATTATACAATTAATATGATTTATAATGTATTATTTATAAAGTTTTGTCCATTTAAAAATTAATATTCTATTACAAATTTATAACATCTTTGTATTGCCACATATTTTAGCTTGTGATTATTTATATAATTAAAATTATTTTATTATATTAGTATGTTAAGTGTGTATTATGAATAATTTTATGTATGTTTTTTATTTTGTTATCTAGTTGATTCTCATCTTGCATAAGAGCTTCTGATTTCCTTTCTATGATGATTTTTTTTTGGACATGTTGTATTGTTGCTTCTATAACTTGTTTATTTGCAAAAATATTCCCAAACTCCTCTTTGTTTCACTCATTAATTTTTTTTTCAATTATTTTAGTTTGAGTTGGAAGGAATGCATAATATTCCACCATTGAACCTCTATCTCCTCCTACCAGGTTTTGGTCTTGTTTAAAAAGTTTGGGTCCTTCAACCAAAAGCTCTCAAAATGGAAAGGACGGGTCCTTAAGGAAATCTCCAGTTCTAATTCTAGTCTTATAAGCCAATGGTCCTTCCCCATCAAAGCTTTCAAAGTCAAGAATCTTTATAAGCAACTTGCAATTTGATTCCTGCCCCCTCCGCAGTTATTCCACATGAATATTCCATTTGTTGTGGACAAATCCACCATTTGTATATCTTAAATCAACTCACTAAATATATTAGCTTTCGACTCTATTTGTAATCCTCCCTTCTTCTCATCTAGTGATTTAATCATACTATAATCACCACCTACGATCTAGATCTCATCCTAGTGGATTTGTCTTATTGTTGGTAGATTAGTCAATAAAACCTCCTTCTCTGTTGATATCTGGGGACCATAATTTTTTTTTAGGAATATGACCTCCCTCATACCAATGTATCATAGTCTCCCTAATAGTATCCTTGGGCAAAAAACCCAATCCATCAAGGTGATTTTCGAGGGGGTCCATAGAATTAGAAACCTCTTGCATCTAGCACAATAGCTTCATAGCCTTTCTTGCAACGATTGGCCATTTCCTTTAACTTATCACTAGAGATTTTGGTCTCCTATAATATTATAATTTTTGGCTTTTCCTTGTTAATTCTCTCTTTCATATGCCTTTGTTTTCCTCGGCTATTAATGCCTCTTATGTTCCATGTAATAATGTTCATTTAGGAAAGATTCTTAAGGATAGATAAAAAAATTTCAATGTGATCACTTGCCTTGTATTTGCTAGGTGTTCGTCCACTGTTTCAATCAATTCCTGGATAGTTTTTCATCCTCTTTTCTTATTAATTTTAAAAATTTCCCTTTTTTAGGGTTATTTTGGGTTGGTTGGCCTGGATATAACATCGTCTTTTCCTTGTCTCCTTTCCCTATATGTCCTTGTTTTTACAGTTTTTGAAATATCTCCTTGAATTTCTTCTTCTATGTATCTGGGATAAATATAGAATCCAAGTACTACTATTATACCAACACAATTGTCAAAAAAAAGTCTCTGGTGCTTAATTTTTCAACCGATTACTCCGTTTCCATATTCTCATATGCATTCAATCGTGTTTCCTGTACAATTTCCAGCAGGTTTGCTCAAGCCATCCTCTTTTGCATTATTTTTTCCTACGACGAATCACCTTTTGGATCCAAATTAATTAAATATTATGAGGGTGATGACTCCTCCTCTTCTGTAGAGAGTGCATCAAATATATTACCTTTAGGGCTTCCTTTATTCACTGCTTGATTGGCTTGACTTTTTGAAGGTTTTCATTTGTTGTTGACTTTATGAAAACCCTCTTCGTCCTCCTTTGGGGAAAAAAATCCTTTGACACAATTTCTTCCATTTCTTCTTTCATTAATGGACAATCCCAAAATAGATGGACATATTCATGGCATCTCCTACACCTGAAAGGAAAATGTTCATAATCCAAGGGTTGATGCCACACATCATCATTGTATTTCATCTCAATCGATTTTGGAGGGGGGTGGGTTATGTTCATATAAACACATATTCTGGGGTAAGAGGTATACCGACCATGCTCAGTGGTATCTGTTGGGTGTGGAGCCTGATTATAGTGTTTATTTTGTATCACGACGTTGGACCCCTGTATCTTAATGGGGGCGGCAGCAAAAATGATGCGCTACGGGGGTCGGGGGGGTAGCGCTGACTTTATGGGCCCCCCCCCGACGGGGTGTTTTGGGGGTAGCGCCCCTGAAGCTAAAAAAAATGTAAAACTTCCTTGTAAAAGTATAGTAATTTCTAGTCAATCTGGGTTGTTCATTAGGCGAATGATCTTACGATAGAAGTTATGTTTAGTTTAGGGTTTTTTTCCCTAGAAGGCAACCCCTCGCTTGTATGAGGGTATTGTATTGCGGCTTGGCATTGTATGTGTATTCTCGGAGCGAGAAACAGATAGGGAGACTGTTACAAAGAAAATAGGATATTACAATGGATCTACTGTAGGTTGTGTCTCTTCATTTTGTTGGATAATATAAAGGAAGGACTGGCTGTTCGGGGTGGATGTAGCTCAAACTGGGTGAACCATGTATATCTGTGTCTCTCTGGTTTTATGTGTTTTGTGTGCTTGTGTTTTACGCATATTTTATGTGTTTCATTACTCTGTAATATTTAATTTTCTAACAACTGGTATCAGAGCCGAAGGTCTATTTGGCTGATAAACTCACAGGAAAGAAGGGTTCCTGGTTCAAGTGGGAGCAATGGCAGAGGATGGTAAATTTAGGGTCGAGAAATTTAATGACCAAAACTTCCCGTTGTGGAAGATGTAGATGGAAGATTATCTGTATCAGAAATATCTGTACCTACCACTGAGTGGAAAAACAAAGAAGCTGACGACTATGACAGACGCAAAATGGGATATTCTTGATAGAGAGGCACTCAGAACAGTACATTTGTGCCTCGCAGCGTCAATAGCCTTCAATATTTCGAAGGAAACAACAACAGAGAGTTTGATTAAGGCGTTGGCGAAACTATATAAAAACCCTCGGCCTCAACAAGGTATTTCTTATGAAACGTTTATTTAATATGAAGATGTCGGAAGGTGGATCTGTTGCAGACCATTTAAATGATTTTAATACAATTACCAGTCAATTAATTTATGTAGGGGTAAACTTTGATGATGAAGTTAGAGATCTGTTATTTTTGTGCTCATTGCCAGAAAGATGGAATGGTTTAGTTATGGCCATTAGTAACTCTGTCTCTGGATCTAGTACTTTAAAGTTTGATGATGTTGTCGGTGCTATCCTTAGCAAGGAAATGCGGTAGCTACGAGCAGGACATCGGGTAATGCCCCCGAGTGCGAGTCTGGGGAAGAAAACCGGAAAAAGTAAGGCAGGATATTGCGATAAATCAGGAAAGGCGGACCAAGTCTAGATCGGGGATAGTGTGTTGGAAATGCGGAAAGAAAGGACACCTAAAGAAAGACTGTAGATCTCGGAAGGGAAACAAAGGAGACGCACAGCAAGAAAACAAGCATGAATCAAATGTGACAGGTGATGTGTTACAATATGCTTTGATTCTTTCTTTCGAAAATGTTACTGATTCCTGGGTGGTAGATTTAGGGGCCTAATTCCATGCCACACCTGATAAAAAATATTTTCATGACTATGTTCAAGGAGATTTTGGACAAGTTCGTTTGGGTGATGATAAACCCTGTAAAATTGTTGGAATTGGTAAAGTTCTTGTAAAATAGTAGAATGGAAACTAATGGCTATTAAAGGAGGTAAGGCATGTTCTAGATCTAAAGAAAAATCTGATTTCAATAGGGAAGTTTGGCAGTGAAGGTTGTGTGACAACTTTCTGGATAAAACACAGAGCCACCAATGAAGCCACAGTATTAATAAAGGCGAGTTCGTACATTTATTTATTCAATGGTATTTCTAACTGCGGTAACCCTTTAACTTCCAAAGGAGCGATTTAACATTATGGCATCATTATGAAGCTTATGGTTACATGTGAGTGAAGGGGATAGAAGATTCTTCTCAGAAATTTATTCTTTGAGTTGAGAAAGAATGTTGATTTAGTTGTGAGAATTGCATTTATGGAAAACAAAGAAGTCGATTTCTCGGAGTTGGGAAAGAATAGTAAAGTAGAGGCTTGTGTATACGATGTATGAGGACACATCGCATCTGAGAGGACTTTTACATCTAGGTTATTGTATTTGCTTTATTGATGATGCAACTAGAAAAACTTGGATTTATTGTATTCAGAATAAATCTGATGTATCATTAGGGGAATTTTGAGGTCTAAAATGGGCCTCCTAAGGAAATAATAAAATAATATCTAAACCAATAAAATAATATTTATGAATTTTCAATTCACTTTTTGCACCACAATCAATGTAACCATAGTTAAATTCAATTCAAAAGTTGTACCAAAACAAAATTAATAAAAAATTTGTATTGATGTGACTATAAATAAGAATTAGTTTTTCAAGAAAAAGTCATTATCATTGAATAACTAATGCATTTGTCCTTTGTACTTAAATAACTTAAAATAAAATTTGAATTTAAATTTATAAATTCTTAATTATATTATATGTATTAATTAAAATTTATATTATTTAAATTGTATAATAACATGTAATTAATATACTATATAAAAATAATATAATATAATATAATATAATAAATGTATAGGGATATGCATTGTTTCCTTCAAGAAATATGAAATGACATTTATTATGAGTACTTTACTTTGACATTAAAATTACTTAGAGCACTACCATGGTTAACCATGAGTTTTTATCCACCATTGAGAATGTGACAAGTAAGTACCTTAACCTCAAGCAATGCCACCTTAGCCATTAGGGATGACGTCATCCCCTAAAATGTGATTGGTTCTCATAAAGTGAATTTTGATTGTACATTTTCCTTAGGAGGCCTATTTTAGACCTCAAAATTCCCCTAATGTCGATACTTTCAAGAAATGGAAAGCTTTGGTTGAGATTGAGACAGGAAAGAAGTTGAAGTGTCTCAGATCAGACAATGGAGGTGAATATTAGGCAAAGGTTTATTCATTTTATTCGGAGCATGGAATTCATAGAGAGAAGACAGTTCCAAGAACACCACAAGAAAATGGTGTGTCAGAACGGATGAATAGAACAATCATGGAGCATGCAAGGTGCATGAGATTGCATGCAGGATTTCCTTTACAATTTTGGGCAGATGTTGTAGATACTGTTGTTTATCTAATAAATAGAGGGCCTTCAAGTTCCTTGGATGGTGGTATTCTAGAGGAAGCATGGACAGGTAAAAAGGTAAACTACTCTTTTTTAAAGTCTTTTGGTTGTGAGGCCTTTGTCCGTATTAATAAATAAAATAGAACAAAGCTTGAGGAAAAATCAAAGAAATGTACCTTTATTGGATATGGTGTTAATGATTTTGGTTATCTCTTATATGATTATGAAAATCATAAAATCATTAGGAGAAAAGATGTAATATTCAATGAAAATGTATTGTATAAGAATCAGTTGCAGGAAAAGAAATAGGAAAAAGAAAACAATGAATACATAGTTCTTGATGAGATCATAGAAAAGGTAAAGGTGCCTGAAAATAATAATAATCAAGAGCCACAACAACAGCAATCACCACAACAGCAACAGGCACCTCAAACACCTAAAAGTGGTGTTAGAAGATCTACCAGGATAAG
Source organism: Pinus albicaulis (assembly GCA_034641835.2). NCBI lineage: Eukaryota > Viridiplantae > Streptophyta > Pinopsida > Pinales > Pinaceae > Pinus > Pinus albicaulis. The sequence goes on from CM076569.1 coordinate 657,235,744, forward strand.
TAGACCCCCTGAACGATACTCTCCTTCATTATATTATTTATTGTTGACTGATTCTGGTGAACCTGAATGTTATGAAGAAGCAATGCAGGTTGAAAGCAGGAAGAAGTGGGAGCTAGCCATGGAAGAAGATATGGACTCCTTAATGCATAACTAGACTTGGGACTTAGTCAGGTTGCCTGCAGGTAAAACTACATTGCAGAATAAATGGGTTTACAGGCTGAAGGAAGAAGATGGAAGAAAACAGAGGTACAAAGCTAGACTTGTGGTGAAGGGGTTTGCACAGAAGAAAGGTATTGATTTTTATGAAATATTTTCTCCTGTTGTTAAGATGAATTCAATCAGAACTATCTTAAGTCTTGTAGCAGCGGAAGATTTACATCTTGAACAGTTAGATGTAAAGACAACATTTCTCCATGGAAATTTGGAGGAAGAGATATACATGCAGCAACCAGAAGGATATGAGGTAAAAGGGAAAGAAAAATTGGTGTGCAGGTTAAAGAAGATCTTGTATGGCTTAAAACAGGCTCCAAGGCAGTGGTATCTAAAATTTGACAAGTTTATGTCTGAACAAGGTTATACTAGATGTCACTCTGATCATTGTGTTTATTTGAAAAGGAAAAATGATGGCAGCTATATTATATTGTTATTGTATGTATATGACATGCTTGTTGCAGGGTCTAACATGCAGGAAATAAATGTGCTCAAAAGAAAATTTGCAAATTCATTTGCAATGAAGGATTTGGGAGCTGCAAAAAAAATCCTTGGTATGAGAATAACTACAGACAAGAAAAATCACAAATTAACATTGTCTCAGAATGAGTACATACAAAAGGTGTTGAAAATATTTAATATGCAGAATGCAAAACCAATTAGTACACATTTTGCTAGCCATTTCAAACTTCGTAAGGAGATTTTCCCCAAGACCCAAGAAGAAATGGACTATATGTCTAAATTTCCATATGCATCAGCAGTTGGAAGCTTAATGTATGCAATTGTCTGCACAAGGCCTGATATTGCAGATGCAGTGGGAGTTTTAAGCAGGTAAATGAACAATCCATGAAAGGAACATTGGATGGCAGTAAAATGGATTCTCAGATATTTGAGAGCTACCACAAATCAAGCATTATGCTTTGGTGGTTCAAACATTTCTCTACAGGGATATGTTGATGCAGATATGGAAGACGACAGAGATAACGGGAGGAGCACTACAGGATATGTATTTACTGTAGGTGGAACAACTGTCAGTTGGGTTTCAAAAATCCAAAGTGTTGTTGCACTTTCAACAACAGAAGAAAAATATGCTATTGCTACAGAGGTTAATAAGTAAATGATTTGGTTACAAAGGTTTATGGATGAATTGGGTAAGAAGCATGATATGGGCACGTTATAAAGTGATATCCAAAGTGCCATTCATCTTGCAAAGAAATCAGCATTTCATTCCAGGACCAAACACATAGAACTCAAGTACCATTTCATACAGTCAATATTGGAAGATAGACAGTTGAAACTAGAAAAGATACACACTAGCCAGAATCCTACAGATATGCTAACAAAAGTTGTAACCAGGGAGAAATTGGGATTATGCTCAGTTTCAATTGGTCTTCAAGGATGACGATGAAGATGAGAAATAGCCAGGTCCAAAGAGGAGTCATTTTCCAGCAAATGAAATAGTGGTGGAGTTGCTACAATCAATCTCCAAGTGGGAGATTGTTGGGTGTGGAGCCTGATTATCTTGTTTATTTTGTATCACAGCGTTGGATTGCCCATAATTAAACACTGCCTGGGGGGTCCAGGGGGGCAGCTGCGACTTTATGGAGCCCCCCCCCCTGGCGAGGGGTTTCGGGGGCAGCACCCTCGAAGCTAAAAACAAATGTAAAATTGCCTTGTAAAAGTATAGTAATTTATTGTCAATCTGGGCCATTCATTAGGCAGATAATCTGATGGTAGAAGTTATGTTTAGTTTAGGGTTTTTTACCATAGAAGGCAACCCCTTGCTTGTATGAGGGTATTGTATTGTGACTCTGCATTGTATGTGTATTCTCATAGCGATAAAAATATAGGGAGACTGTGAGAGAGAACATAGGATATTACAACGGATCTGCTGTAGGCTGTGTCTCTTCATTTTTTTGGATAATAGAAAGGAAGGACTGGTTGTTCGGGGTGGACGTAGCCTAAACTGGGTGAACCACGTATATCTGTGTCTCTCTGGTTTTATGTGTTTTGAGTGCTTGTGTTTTCCGCATATTTTATGTGTTTCATTGTTCTGTAATATTTAATTTTCTAACAGTATCTGTAGTTTTCACAAAGGTTCCAATCACGTTACCAATTCCCTCTAATATCTCTGGATCCTAGAAATATGTGGGTAGGAAGAATAAAAGGGCCCAAATTAGAGGTGCCATATTTTTTTTTGGATTTGGGTTGTACCATTATTCCCAATATCAAATATAGAGGCCCACATTCTTAAATAAATAAGTGCCATTCTCAAAAATCTTGCAGATTTGGGAAAATAAATATGAAGAAACCTTAACTCCGAATTTTAATTCAATGTGACCCTTCAACGACCATTTATTATGTATCTATCTGATCAAATCTCTCTCCATCAAAGAAATTCCTACGAATTTACATATGAGAGTGCAGTCCTTCATGTACTGACATTACCCCTCCAACTTGTGATCGAGGTTTTGCTTCAAATTTTGGAAGGCACCCTCCTTTTAACTGATATTGCTATTATGCGCCAAGTACTAGTGTTTATGGACCTACACCTCTCCCTTTACTTGTTCCTACTCCATTTGGAATTTCTTTTCTATCTTCGATTACTGGAACCCTGTAGGAGGGGATCAGTCCCCTCCCCCCTGTCTACTCATGCATGGATCCAATGTTAATTGTTTCAGAAAATTCATCTTAAATTGATATGGAAAATTATGAGATTGAATCTACTAGCAGTTGTTGGGTGATCTAGAAAATTTTGTAAAACGAAACTCTAATCCGAGTATATCTCTATAATAAATAGTTTGATTTAATTTAATTTAAAAAATTAAATATAGAAATTCACATATAATTATTTATTAATAAATTTTAAATTTATTTTTTAATAAAGGGATATGTTTAGATTGTATTTTAATGTGTTTTATCATATATGAATATCTCTTCATATTTTTGTAAACTAAGTTTATTTTCAGTGGTTGAGAAGAGAGACTATTATCATTCTACTCAGATTCAATTTCCTCAAATAACATGATATGATAAACAAAAACTACTTTGTTGCAATGGCTTCGAGCCTATTAAAACTAAGAACTTTCTCTAAAATTAAAACATGTATATTCTACATGTAATAACATATAAACAATTAATAGTATATGGACACTATATATTACTCTATATAATTTTTTTTAAAATTAGTTATAATAATAAATTTACTATTATTTATGGTCCCCATTACAATGGAGTCTTTATGTATTTAAGTAGGCAACATTACGTTTGAGTAAAACATTGGGTTATCAAAATTTCAAGTTCAAAAAACCTCCAAGGGTAAATTAATTCTATGGCTGAGTCACAATTACCTAAACTACCCTAACAATTCCCCCTTAAACTTGACCAAGGGAGATTAACCTAGTCCCAATAACTTTGTTGAAATCGACATACAAAAGTTACCTGCCATGGGAATACATCATCTACCATCTCTCATCTTGATATTTCACGTTCTCCCCCTCAAGCTAGCATATGAGTACACCTACCACCCTTGTAACTATTCAAGTAGTCCATTTCACAACTTATCATCCATAATTTCATGGGCCACTACACTACAACATGTATGCTGGAATAATATGTCTTACAAAAAACTAACCTCAAGATAGTGTACAAGTACACCTGTCACCCCATACCTATTCAAGTGGTTCATTCCACAACTTGAAACATAATGTGCTACTCAGTTACATGTATGTACACGCACCACTACAATTTCCATAACATGTTATATCCTTCACCAATCCTCGACATCACTGATTTCATCTATGTTTTCTCGTCCATGCACTTATGTGACCTCTCTCTCGTTATATCTTCAATCTGTATTGATATGCTACCTTGACCTAGCCTTCTAATACTATTTTCACTCGCCATATCCACGTGATTTTTCATTGGCCCAACTTTCAAAACTAATATTACACAAATTCACCAACAACCATTAAACAACTTTTCTCATCCGTTGATTTCTTAACAACAACATCTCGTTGGTCTCAGTTCTGATCGATTGAACCAGATCTCACGTATCATTGTCTTCGTTATAAACTGATGTGTATTAACCTTTAAGCCATCTTTCCTCAGTGACTCTTGGTTGTGATCTTTTTAAAAAATTTCTCGAGATTAACATGATGTCTCATTGAACCAACATTCAAAATTGATATTACACAGTTTCATCCCAACAACTATTAAACCACTTTCTCAAATCTTGATTTCTCAATGACAAGATCTCCTTGGTCACAACTTTGATCATATGAATCAAATCTCAAATATAGTTGCCTTCCTTTTAAATAAATATTTGTTGACCTTCAGGCCATCTCTACTCAAGTAATCTTGGCTCTACTCTTTTTACAACTTTCTCTGGTTCTTAGATCGGACTTAAGATCAACCTTCTCCACACATAACCTACAAGGCCATCCACACTCAGTTGCACCTCTAGTAACAGTTGTTAGTAAACAACAAGTGACAATAAACCAATAATAACAAAAATAATTAACAAGCATATGGATGATATATATATATATATATATATATATATATATATAAAGGAAGGGTTTGCGGTCGACATGCCAAGTTTCGACCTTGATACATCTTTCGATATTTCTTTCTTGAACAATTTTTTCTGTTTGCGGTAAAGTGATGACAGGTTTTTCTTAGGCATACAATCCATTTCCCTTAAGGAAGTTTTAGCTTCAAAAAAATTTCCAAATCCACGGACAATGATGAGATGGAATACAAGCTGTACAACCCATGTCCAAGCGGGATATCTCTCACTGAGTAAGAGTTATTGCATGCAAAATTTGGACCATTTATTCCTCTCCACTCCCATGCAAACTGTTAGCCCAAAATTTGGGATTTTAATGCAGTGGTTAATGAGACAGATGGGGGTTTATCAAGTCATGTCTCTAGTACTTTGTCCTAAAAGGAACTAAATGATGTTGGTAATTCAGGTATTCAACTCCCATTTTCTCCTACTTCAAGATTGAGCTCTTCCCACATAAAGGCCAAAATGGTTCGCAAAAGTGAAAGCTTGGTTGTGGGGGAAGATGTCAGACTTAGGAGGTGTTGATCCTTCTCGATTTTTCAATGGTGGAAATGTTCATGGGAAAGGTGGTGCACCTGGACTCAATGCATGATTGGATGGATCAATGATGGAGGATTTTTCTCAGTTACTCTCTCAAGTTCCACATATTTATTAAAGTATGGTGTTAAGTAGTCCTCAAAGATAAGGCCAATGTCACAGATTTATTGAGTTGTGATTAGAAATAAGGGATGTCTAGGATAATTTTTTAGAAGTGGGGAATTTATTTTGACCCCGCTAGGGAGCCTATGCCATCTCAGAAAATATGGGTCATTCTCACAATATTTACCATGATTTTTGGATGCATGAGGTCTTAATTGCTATCACAAATCATCTAAGTCAATTTTTCAGTTTGGAAGAAGATTGTTTCTTGAAACAAGATCGCAGATTCACTTGGGTGCAAATAGAGGTGGATGTTATGGAAGGCTTGGTGGAGGATGTGGAGTTAAGGTTTAAAGACCATTCATGGATGTAGGTGGTATATTAATAACATATTCCCTTTTCATGCTATGATTATGTTAGGGTCCCATGATTTGGAAGATTGGTAGGCCAAATGACAGGGTAACATGGAACCAAGCTTTAGAGTTCGAGGACCTAGCCTTCCTGGACTCAGAGAGGGATCTCTCTATTGGGTGCAAAGGATGTGTTATTTTTGCTCTAGGGTTTTGATTTTAGGCTAGTTATTAGGTGTAGGGTTTGTTGATTTGTTTTGGATGGGTAAGATGGTCAAATGTAATAAGAGGAGTGAGAGGATGTCAAAGCCATTGGGCTATGGAGTCAAGTGAAAGTCAAGAGTGTCTAAATGATGAAACAGAGTGAGTTGCAAGGCCGATTTAGCAAGGTGAATGGATCCTTAAGTTGATGTATTATGGTGTAATGAACATTAAGTTGGGGAAAAGACTAAGAGGTCTTACATATATATAATCTGAAGCATAACTCATGAGGTAGCGCAAACCATTGATCTCATTGAACAATACTCAAACTGATAAACATATAAGATGAACATTCTAGTGAAACATAGAAGCATTAGAACTCCTAACTTTACAAATTCGCCTTCAGATTTTGGGAAAACATACAAGATTTAAACAAATAACTTAATTTACGAAGAGGGAACTCCTAAACATCATATTTCAAGCTATTGGGAACTCTGAAACAAGTTGACAAGCATGGACAAAGGGCAAGATCGAACAAGACCTCTTTGACTTAACCTAATCAATCAATATTCCATAGAAAGGCTTCAAGATAGGGTTTTGAGAACTTCAAATAAGAAGGGCATACCATAAATTTACTTGTAAATTAACATACTAGCCATGAATGAAACAAAAAAAAAATTTGGTGGTCCTAAGGAGCAGTAAAGAATTCCTTAAGATGGCCAAAAGAGAAAACATAAAGGCTATAACAAACAAGAGGACTAAGGTGCCTCAAAGAACATGTCTCAACCTATACTTTTTTGCTTAATAGCAGCTAAGAAACATGAAACATAATGATAATAAAGGAAACAATAGACAAATTAGGAAAACATCACCATTCACCAAGCTATGGAATCCTGCAAAAAAGCTTCTCCATCATCCAAGCAAACAAGCCATTCATCCACTTCACAAAACCAATTTCTTCTCCTAGCTCATGAAACCATGTATATTGCTCTTCAATCTCATCAAATTCCAACAAAATACATAGGGGCCTCATGCTCTATTTATGGATAAAATGAGGACTCAAACCCTAAATGTGGTAGGAAAATGTCAAATATAGTCATAAATATCATTTATGGCCAAGAGACCATGCAAGGCCCAAGGCACATAATATCCTAAGAAATAAATGCTAAAATAACTATTTGCACCTAATTCTAGCTTAATTTGCCTCAAAAAACTCAAAAATATCCATTTGCAAGAAATGAGTGTGTTTTGTTGACTTTTGGTCCAAAACACACTAGGCAGCCTCTGTGCGTAGCACCACTTCAGCAGAAAATGGGGTCTCTTGTAGTTGAGTTTTGGACCCCTTCCTGACACTGGATTTGGCTCCGTGATGGCATGTTGGAAAGCTTGGTGAGTCTAATTTCCAGAAATTCTTGAGTTGTGTTGAGTGGATGACATTTTCCTATCCAAAAATTAAATCTCCCAACACTTCTCTGTGCGTAGCGCCTGGTCTGAAAATGAGGCAGAAAGGTCAAAATTTTGATGTTTTTTGACCTTTTGAGGGGGTAAAAATGCTCCAAATGAACTGAAAATTGGTGAGAAGACTGTTGGTGATGTGAGAAGTCCAAAAATTCAAACTTTGAGAGCTGAGGATGCACCAATTTTGTGCGTAGTGCCTAGGGTGTTGCACTCTTAGGGGTTAAAATTTGGAAAAAACCCAAAGTTGTCCAATTTGACTCAAACTTGGTGGAGAGGTCCTTCAAGGGTTTAGATAAGCCTATGAAAAATCTTGAGTTATGTCTCCAAGTTTTTTGGTCTTTCACTTTCTTTGAGTGTTCTAATTTTAAGTAAATTCTTCGTTTCTGGCACTGCTATCTCCCTCATTGGAGTTCACACTTCTAACTTTTGTCTTACTTTTACCTGTTTCTCACTTAGGCCTTCAAACTTACCATCACCTCCTATACTTGCTTTACTCTCCTCTTGGCTCTCAAAATTATCACTACCCTCCCCACTTGCTTCATTTTGGCTCTGTTTTTTACCTTCAATTTCTTCATCCTTATCTTCCTTTGTTTCTTCATTTATCATCATCCTTCATGTTGTTATTATCTGCACCATTTTTGTGCTCACTGTTATGCACAAGTCCTCTTTCCTCATGATTGTCATGTGAACCTTTTTTTCATCATCATTATGTTTCTGCTCATCTTTAGACTCTGTTTTTTCCCTACTGTCTTTACCATTTTCGTTATTTTCATCTTCTTCATTAGGCTCTGTAGTTGCCTCACTGTTTTCTACCTTTGCCTTATTTTCACCATCAGAGTTTTAGGAGGGGGGGTTATATGCACTGAGTATATTTAGGCTAAGGTCAACCTCTAACTTGTGAATTTTTCCTTGGAAGGGTTAAATATTTGATCTTTACTGAGATTGGGTTTTGGTCATTTTAAGCCTTAAATGTCCCCATTGTTTATGAAAACATTGCTTGCAAAGTGAGGAAGAGAGCCAATCAACATTGTTTCACTCAGGGTGTAGCTTTGGAGGCAATAATTTTGAGTTTTTTAGCCTTTTTGAGCAAATTGGGTGAAAGGTTGGTTGTGTATAGCACCTACCCGACTGCTTCTTTAGGTTGGGTCGGGCCTATCAGGCCTGTCAGAGTGCAGCACCGGCATGTAGGTGGGTAGTTGGGCCATTCTAGGCCTGTGCGTAGCGCCTTCCCAGGTGCATAGCACCGAGCACCAGGTGCGTAGCGCAGTGTTAAATAACACTACGGCTACCCTGTCTGTGCATAACGCCGAGGGCCAGGCGTGTAGCGTCGGCCTCGGTGCGCAGTGCCCGCAAATTTTCTTCAAATTTGCACAAGAACCCTAAAAATTTCTCTCCAACGGTTTTCTTCTTCTCTGCAGGGGAAAATGAGGTGTGGAAGAGTTTAAGGAGACCTTATAGTCCCTTTGAACAATGATTTGATGTCAAAAACTCCCTTCATAAGGTTTTCTCCCTTTTCCTTTTTCCCACTATCTTTTTTACTGCCTTTGGTCCTGGAGATGGAAATTTGACAAAAGCCTCATTCTTTTCACTGTTGGATGCCTCTTAATGTATTCCTTGTGTTCACCAACCCTTCAAACAAGTTTAAGCATGTGCCTTCAAATCACCTTTGAAAATGAAACTTCCTTATGATGTTTACCACTTTGCAACAAACAGATTCTAATCAATTTGACTCTTTTCAGTGATTCACATTTTGTCTTGGTTTTCTCTTTTAAAAATAGTGAACAAACACTTATTATGAAAACCCATAGCATCAAATATCATTAGTCCCTTTAGTCTTTATGTGGGCAATCATGGTGAAAAACACTTGGCCTATTTGTACTCACCAACCTTCCTGTAGGTAGCTATTTTGACAGTCCTGTAGAAATGTCATTTTATGGCTAACCTATCTTTTACAGGAGATATACCTTGACAAAGAAACCATTTTGGAGGCCTTACTGCTCTTAAACCATCTATATGTTTGTTTCCTTTGATCAATTTTTAAAATGATGGATGTTTAGTGAATGAAGTGAGTTTTCTAAACCATTCTTGTGCTTTTGTTGGCCACTTCTGTTCTTGCAAGTGCCTACACCACTCCTACCCTTTAATCAATGTCTCTTTTGAACGTGGAAAGCCCTTTTTATCAATAATGACTTTTGCTTGTCATAGTCTCTTCCTTAAGTAATTTTAACCCATGTTTGCCCTCTTTGACAATTTGAAACTGCTCTTGACCACTGCTTTGAGAAATCAGATCCTTGAACTGATATTTTTTCTGTTTTTTTCTCTTTGGTGAAATGGGTTACAATTGTTTAGGTCTGCCTCCTTGGATCTCTCTAGTCTTCTGATTTTACCTATTGAAACATTCATGTTTTTTATACCAACACTATTTACTCTTTTTAACCCTTGATGATGTGGAGTCAATGCCTTTTTGCCAAAACCTAGAGGTTTGCTTGAGAACCTTCTGAAACCCTCTGTTGTGATGAAGGAGGCCTCTTTGTCACCATGTGACCATCTTTTTCCACCTTGCCAAACTCCTAGGTTTTAGGGATACTTAGGAAAAAGTAACTAGTGTTGTCTTCTAAGTTCTCAAAAACTTTAAAAAACTTACTAATCATTCCTAAAGTCCTTCAATGTGCACTTGAAGGAGTAGAGGAGGCCTTTGCCTTTTTAACCCTAGGACTGATTTCCTTGTTTGGTCAAAACTGTTTCAAACCTTGATTTCCATCAAACATATGCTTTCTACTTTCTTCTTGTAATGAATGGTCTTCTTATGATGATTTTCTCTTTCACCTTACTTCATTTCTAATCTGATGGCTTGTTGACCCTCTTGTATGAATGTGAGTAAAGGGCAGTTGCCCCTTTGCAAATTCATGCCTTTAGGACAAAGATTCCCTTGAATGACCTTTTTTATCAGCTTTGGACAAGATCACATGTCCTTTTCTTTTTTAATGTACTTTCTTCATATAAGAAAAACCCATCCTATGACTTTGTGAAAACCCTAGGTGACCTAGTGGAGGCCTTCTTGGATTTGGTTTTTTTTTTAACTGAGACATAGAACTTAGGCTTATCAATTGAAAAATGGATTTTTAGGATAGATTGATGTATTGAAGATCTGAAATCCAATGTACTTGATTTATCTAAAGAGTCTACAAAGATATTTTGAGACTATCAGTGTTTGAGAGTACTTTGGGAGACACAACAAGGCTGTTTGTTTGGTGGGTTTAAGTAGTAGTGGGGGGTTTTTAGGCAAGACAAGATAGAGGATTTGGGCCACAGGTGAAAGCATACATACACAGATAGTGACATAAGCCACTAATGGGTCTTTTGGGACTGGTAGGCAATGCTAGACATGGTGGAAAGATGAGATAGTGAAAAATTATTTAAAAGGATGATGAAGGCAGTAATATTTCTAGAACTCACAATGTTCAAGAACTTTGTTTCTAGAAATCTAGGGAAAAAATTTAGTCATCTATAAAGGCAAAAATTACTAATGACTAATAGTGGCTCCACTTGGGGAGGGCAGCTCCTTTTCAGGAGGTATCCAAAACTTCAGATTTATGGCTTTATGAAGACCAATGCCTCATCCATTGGGCAAATTTTACCTCTTTCTCTTGTCGATGCTTACTCAAAGATTATGATCTCAATAATCTGAAAGACGTGATTAGCTTAAATCCATCTCTACCTACCCAACCTACTTACCTAACATTTTTTCTTCTTCAGGTGCATTTGGACTAGCAACCTTGACACATTTTTATTTTTTGAAAGCAAAATAAACTATCTACTTCTACCTTATGTCTTTCAGGAGCTCGGATTAGGCTAATGAACTCCTTTGATTCTCTACCGATGCTATTCAACTGTCAAGGTTAATTTGTTTGACAGGATTTATTCACTAGGCTACAAACATGAAATTGAAAAACATGGCTAAATCGAGATTAGACAATCTGATTTACCATGGGTTTGTGGCATAAAAACAAGCTTCACATAAATGTTATTTTTGTACAAAACAAGAAGAGAAAAACCAGGGCTAGGCTACATTGTTTGTTATTCATCCCTATTTTTCTCTTTGGTTCTGTTTTAGGCATGTGGAACCAGTATCTTTCTACCTAATCTATCTTTTGACAAGTCAAGCTTTGAACAATTTGACCCATTATCTTTCACTAACTTATCAAAAAATAAATTCAAACATGCTTTAGTCATGATTAGGCTAGATGACTGAAACAAGTCTCCTTTATGCACTAGTATTGGTATTTAGACTTACACACTTTTAGTAATTTCTATTTTTTGGGTATGGGGCTTTACCTCTTTTCCATTTTTCTGTTTTGTATTTTTTTGTGATTTCTCTCAATATATTTTCATCAAACAATGATATGTACAATGAATGAGAAATTCTAACTAAGACTTTAAATGGCCATGGTGTTTGATTACCCTGTCTTCCCCAGGATCATATATTAACCCTTTTTCATTTAGTTCTTGTAGATAAGGAACATGACTATCTATTTTTGGGGGCATGGTGCAATATTTCTACCAAGAATTTTCAAATATGCCAAGTTCTCCTTTACATTCCCTCTTTGAGTTTTGTTCCCAAACCTTGTTTCTGTGAAAGAAACTGTCCAAGTGAAAAAGGCCATCCTCATTAGCTCCCAAACTGATGACAAAGTCATCAATGTAAATCATAGTGAAAAAGTTGGTAATAGGAACTATGGCCTCTTGGAAGGTGTCTTTAGCTTTCCTTATTCTAGGAAAAATTTGGTCAAGCATGTAGTCATCCAAAGGAACTTTGAAAATGTCTTTGTGTTGATTGATTTGAAGTGGTATCATCTCATGAAAACCTGAAACACTTCCAATCGAAGTCACCTTGTTAGAAATTTCTATTTTTTGCATAGGACAACTTATTTTGGGAAAAGGGTGTTTGTATTCCATGGAGGGTTTGCCTAAGTGTCTAAAGTCCATACACAGTCTGCATCCTTTGGTTTTCTTAGTTGGCAACAGGATTTGTCCAAAGGTTTCATAGTTTTTCTTGGAAATAGGTCTCTTTGGAACAATTTCTATGTTATCAGGTTTTGATATTTTACTTTTATAAACAAGAGCATCCTGAAACTTCTTGCATAACCTCAAGTATTTGATTTTTGTGTGTAATGGCAAGGTTTTGGATAATTTAATCACCTTGGGTCTTCTTAGACTGCCTATATTGTATCCCTCTATATCAGTTTCAACAAACATCCCTTTAGGATTGATGGCCACGTCAGTGATGGTCAACAACTTTTCAGGAGGAACAAGACTCTCTGATAATGAGGTGTCCAAATAAGGTAAGAACATAAGATTTCTTTATTTAGGATCACCTAGGATTTTTTTTTCTATGATGGGATCTTAGTATTTTGGAATGGGTAAAAGGGAAGGGTTGGGTTTCTGATGTTTTCCCTCCCTTTGAGCAACTTGATCCATATGTAAAATTGACCATTGGTTTTGAGGTTTCATTGTTAGTCTGTAGAGATTCAAGTTTAATATTGTCATGATGTGTTTGTCCAAGATTGCTAAAGGTCTGGATACCAAGTTATTTATGTAAAGACTGATTTGACTATTGTAGTGTGTCTTGATGTGTTTCAACTTCATATATCTGCTCAACATTTTCTTCTTCATTACATAGAATGAAAGAATCAAGATCTGAGTTAATAGAATAGAGAGGAGTGTTGTCTGGTCTGTCTTGACTACTAACCATATATTTCATATGTGATTCTCAATATAACCTTCTTGTCTGGTTGAAAACAGGGATGGTTTCATAAGACATATCTAGTTGAAGGTTCCCCTGAAGCTTGGCTTCCCAAGATAGAAGAGCATGCCATACTTGGGAGGAATATCTACCACTACAATGTCCATAACTAGATTCTTTGCAGGGACTTGTGCCAGGTTAACACAAAGGCCCTTGATGAGGCCCAAACACTTGACCCTACTGGAATCGAAGGAGTACAGGTCTTTGTAAGGCTTAGTTATTTGTAGGCCTAATCTCTCCATCACAAATTTGGGCATGAGATTGTGAGAGGCACCAGAATCCAGCATGGCATTATGTAAGATTTTGTCATGTATGTTTAGGCTAATATAGAAAGGTGGAATGACTCCTTCCTGATACTTCCCTTCTATTTTGGGTCCAAACAACAACTCAGGTGTGTCATCAGCCAAGTGTAAAGTGTCATCATCATTGCCTATGTTTAGTACCTTCAACATATGAGATCTATATATGGGTTGAGTAACTAGTTCAATGAGGGGCATATTTATCTTAATTTGTGCAATCTCTCCCTCAAAACTGAAAGGCACTAATGTTTTGGACATATTAACATCAGCTTTATCAACCATGATCTTCTCTACATTCTTGAATTTTTTATCCTGATTTAGAGTTTTAGTCAGAATGGTTTTCTTAGGGTCACTGGTGAAGGTACTAGGACAGCTAAGGTCATTGTTTGGCTAGCTGATTTTCCCTTTGTTTGCTTTAGGTTTCTTAACAATAGTGTTGGCATTTTCTGTTGTTTTCTTAGGGGTGTTTTCAGGTCCTTTCCAGATAGTAGCCTCTATTTGGTCTTTCTTGGTTGAATCTAGGTACTCTTTGCTCCTAAGCTCATATTGTTTATGGACTTCCATGATGGCATTTTCAAACCCCAAGCAGTAGTCTTCAGATTCTTCAATGTTTGCGTCAATTTGATTTGAGGAAAAGAATCTTTGTTCTTCTTCAGTGAGAAAAACATCATCTTCATTATCAGAACCTATTAGATTTATATGGCTTTCTTCAGGTTCTATAATTTCTCATTCATCTTCATCTACACAATTTTTTTGAAAGAGAGGTCTGATTTGTTGATCACTTTCCCTTGGTTTGTTTTGAGGAGTGTCTATTCTGAAATTTTGAGTTCTGTTTCGGTTTTGGGAGTTGAATTGGTTGTCCCTAGGAGGTGCCCTCTCATTTAAGTTTATCTTCTCTATCATTCTCTCCACAGTCCTCATTAAGTTGTCTATTTTGGTATCAGTAGAGGAGGTTGAGGACATGGTTTCATCTTTGTAGGTTACCCTCCTTTCTGATTTCAACCTAGCTCTTTTTTTCAATCAAGTTTACCTCTGCACTAATTTCTTATTTTTGAATTTCTTCTAAGGTTTCAGGGTCTCTTTCTCTTATCAAGAAATTCATGTCAGGATCAAAACCTTCAGGGAATTTCACTAGTGCTAGGCCTAGTGGAGGTTTCATGTGAGGTGGGAGGGAGTTGTAAACATTGTTAAACCTGGTGTAATAGTCTTGTACACTTTCCCCTACATTCCTTTTAAGGTTGTATTCAAACAGGATTTGGAGGGGGTTTTTCTTGATTTCCCATTTGTTTATAAAAGTTTGGTAGAGGGAAGGGGGGTCATGTATTGAATTATGAGTTAGTGCTTTGAACCATTTTTTGGCCTCTCCTCCTAGGATTTGTGCAAAGATTCTCATCTTAAGGGTTTCTTCCTCTATCTCCATGTAATCAAAAGCATCATTGATTCTATCTACATGTTGTTGGGCAGTGATGGATTCAACTCCAGCGAAAATGAGGGATCTTAGATTGATAGTCATTTGGAAAAGGAACAAGGGTTTGGGGTAAGACCAAAGGTGCATACCAAGCTGCCATGATGGGAGCTTGAGGGTTTACAAGAGTTGGGTTTGTGAAAGGGGGTGTAGGATGAAGTGTAGTGGTTCGTACGGTGGTGGTATGGATGGGTGTGGTGGAAGTACTTGGAATGACAAAATGATTTTGAGTAGACTTGTTATGGAAAGAGTTGAAGTGATGGAGAAGCTGAAAGTTAGGTGGTGTGGAAGGAGAGGCTTCTCTGCTCAAACTCTGGTGCAAATCTAAGGGTTCAAGTTCAGTTTGGTCAATATTAGTTGAGGCTCTTGGTACGGTGCAAGTCAAACTGGGGATCTTGCAAGGTTGTGAGATTTTCAAGTATAGAGCTTGTTCTATGGATGGTCCTAATAGTGGTTAAGTTTCTAGATCTAGAAGTTTGCCACAAAATATTCTTTGGGTCATCAGCTATGTTGGGAGGGTTTGGGTCCAGATGAGATCTAGTACTGATCCTATGTGAAGCCAAATTTCAATTTTCAAAATTCAGAGAGGCTGAAAGTTTTTAGGACTGTTTTCTAAGGCTGGCCTCTCTTGTGTATAGTACTTATTACAGTATATGAATTTTTCACAAGCTTCTTATGATTGGTGTGAAACAACTCTAGGAAGTCAAATGAGTATTAATGAAGTAATAGGCCTACTGGAGGCTAGTGGAGTCACCAGGTGGAATTTTTTAGCTTTTTTTATGGTAAAATTTATTATGGTCCACCACCAATAAGTAATAAAAAACCAATCTAAGGGAGTTTTTGGGTTTTCTGAGTCTCTTAAAGTTTGTGAGAGTGTACTATAACTAATTCATAATTTTGCTAGGATGATAAAGCAAATAGAATCTACTCTTTGGCTGACAGTGTGTGTTTCTTAATGATTTTAATGAGGGTATCTGAAGTTCTAAGGTTTACCTAGTCTGTCACTAACTCATAAGGTCCATCATGATCATCATTGTGTTAGTGTGGTGATGAGGTAGTAGATGAGCCACCAAATACTATCAGTCAATTTTCTAAACTTGATAGAAGGTTCAAATGAGTCTATAGAAGTTTTCTAAGCACCTGTATACTCAGAAGGTCCCACCGTGATCGCCAGAATGTTACTGTGGAGATGAGGTGGCAGATTCACTGGATTTTCTAAGTCAAATTGAGGATCGAAAGATTTTTAAGAAGTATTTAAGCAACTACCAACTCAGAAGGTCCCACCGTGATCGCCAAAATGTTAGCATCCGTGATTTGGCAGATTGGCAGGGTAACATGGAACCAAGACTTGGAGTCCGAGGACTTAGCCTTCCTAGACTTAGAGAGGGATCTCTCTATTGGGTTCAAAGGATGTGTTATTTTTGCTCTAGGGTTTTGATTTTAGGCTAGTTATTAGGTGTAGGGTTTGTTGATTTGTTTTGGATGGGTAAGATGGTCAAATGTAATAAGAGGAGTGAGAGGATGTCAAATCCATTGGGCTATGGAGTCAAGTGAAATTCAAGAGTGTCTAAATGATTAAACAGAGTGAGTTGCAGGGCTGATTTAGCAAGGTGAATGGATACTTAAGGTGATGTATGATGGTCTAATGAAAATTAAGTTGGTGAAAAGACTAAGAGGTTTTACACATATATAATCTTAAGCATAACTCATGAGGTAGGGAAAAACATTGATCTCATTGAAAAATACTAAAATTGATAAACATATAAGATGAAAATTCTAGTGAAACATAGAAGCATTAGAACTCCTAACTTTAGAAATTCACCTTTAGATTTTGGGAAAACATACAAGATTTAAACAAATAACTTAATTTATGAAGAGAGAACTCCTAAAAATCATATTTAAAGCTATTGATAACTCTGAAACAAGTTGAAAAGCATGGAAAAAGGGCAAGATCGAACGAGACCTCTTTGACTTAACCTAATCAATCAATATTCCATAGAAAGGCTTCAAGATAGGGTTTTGAGAACTTCAAATAAGAAGGGCATACCATAAATCTTACTTGTAAGCTAACATACTAACCATGCATGAAACAAAAAAAAATGGTGGACCTAAGGAGCAGTAAATAATTCCTTAAGATGGCCAAAAGAGAAAACATAAAGGCTATAAAAAATAGGAGGACTAAGGTGCCTCAAAGAACATGTCTCAACCTATACTTTTTTGTTTAATAGTAGCTAATAAACATGAAACATAATGATAATAAAGGAAACAATACATAAATTAGGAAAACATCACCCTTCACCAAGCTATGGAATCCTGCAAAAAAGCTTCTCCATCATCCAAGCAAACAAGCCATTCATCCAATTCACAAAACCAATTTCTTCTCCAAGCTCATGAAACCATGTATATTGCTCTTCAAGCTCATCAAATGCCAACAAAATACATAGGGGCCTCATGCTCTATTTATGGAGAAAATGGGGACTAAAACCCTAAATGTGGTAGGAAAATGTCAAATATAGTCATAAATATCATTTATGGCCAAGAGACCATGCAAAGCCCAAGGCACATTATATCCTAAGAAATAAATGCTAAAATAACTATTTGCACCTAATTCTAGCTTAATTTTCCTCAAAAAACTCAAAAATATCCATTTGTAATAAATGAGTGTGTTTTGTTTACTTTTTGTCCAAAACACACTAGGTAACCTCTGTGCGTAGTGCCACTTCAGCGGAAAATGGGGTCTCTTGCAGCTGAGTTTTGGACCCCTTACCAACACTGGATTTGGCTCCGTGATGGCCCGTTGGAAAGCTTGGTGAGTCTAATTTCCAGAAATTCTTGAGTTGTGTTGAGTGCATGCCATTTTCCTGTCCAAAAATCATCCCAACACTGCTCTGTGCGCAACGCCTGGTTTAAAAATGAGGCAGAAAGGTCAAAATTTTGATGTTTTTTTAACCATTTGAGGGGGTAAAAATGCTCCAAATGATTTGAAAAATGGTGAGCAAACTATTGGTGATATGAGAAGTCCAAAAATACAAACTTTGAGAGTTTAGGATGCACCAATTTTGTGCATAGTGCCTAGGGTGCTCCTAGGGGTTAAAATTTGGAAAAAACCCAAAGTTGTCCAATTTGACTCAAACTTGGTGGAGAGGTCCTTCAAGGGTTTAGGTAAGCCTATGAAAAATCTTGAGTTATGTCTCCAAGTTTTTTGGTCTTTCAATTTCTTTTAGTGTTCTAATTTTCAATGAATTATTTGTTTCTGGCATTGTTATCTCCCTCATTGGAGTTCACGCTTCTAACTTTTGTCTTACTTTTACCTGTTTCTCACTTAGGCCTTCAAACTTACCATCATCTCCTATACTTGCTTTACTCTCCTCTTGGCTCTCAAACTGACCACTACCCTCCCCACTTGCTTCATTTTGGCTATGTTTTTTACCTTCAATTTCTTCATCCTTATCTTCCTTTGTTTCTTCATTTATCATCATCCTTCATGTTGTTATTATCTGCACCATTTTTGTGCTCACTGCTATGCACAAGTCCTCTTTCCTCATGGATGTCATGTGAACCATTTTTTCATCATCATTATGTTGCTTCTCCTCTTTAGACTCTGTTTTTGCCCTACTGTCTTTACCATTTTCATTATTTTCATCTTCTTCATTAGGCTCTGTAGTTGCCTCACTGTTTTTTGCCTTTGCCTTATTTTCACCATCAGAGTTTTAGGAGGGGGGATTATATGCACTGAGTATCTTTAAGCTAAGGTCAACCTCTAACTTGTGAGTTTTGCCTTGGAAGGGTTAAATATTTTATCTTTACTAAGATTGGGGTTTGGTCATTTTAAGCCTTAAATGTCCCCCTTGTTTATGAAAACATTGCTTGCAAAGTGAGGAAGAGAGTCAATAAAAATTGTTTGACTGAGGGTGTAGCTTTGGAGGAAAGAATTTTGAGCTTTTTAGCCTTTTTGAGAAAATTGGGTGAAATTTTGGCTGTGCATAGCGCCTGCCCCACCGTTCGTTTAGGTCGGGTAGAGCTTGTCAGGCCTGTCAGAGCGCAGTGTCGACGTGTAGGTGGGTAGTTGGGCCATTTTGGGCCTGTGTGTAGTGCTTGCCCAGGTGTGTTGCGTCGGGCACCAGGTGCATTGAGTAGTGTTAAATAACATTGCGGCTACCCTGTCTGTGCGTAGCACCGAGGGCCAGGTGTGTAGCACCGGCCTCGGTGCACATCACCTGCAACTTTTCTTAAAATTTGCACAAGAACCCTAAAAATTTCTCTCCAACGGTTTTCTTCTTCTCTGCAGGGGAAAATGAGGTGTGGAAGAGGTTAAGGATACCTTATAGTCCCTTTGAACAATGATTTGATGTCAAAAACTCCCTTCATAAGGTTTTCTCCCTTTGCCTTTCCCCACTGTCTTTTTGATTGCTTTTGGTCCTGTAGATGGAAATTTGACAAAAGCCTCATTCTTTTCACTGCTAGAGGCCTCTTAATGTCTTCCTTGTGTTCACCAGCCTTTCAAACAAGTTTAAGCATGTGCCTTCAAATCACCTTGGAAAATGAAATTTCCTTATGATGTTTACCACTTTGCAACAAACAGATTTTGATCAATTTGACTCTTTTCCTGTGATTCACATTTTTTCCTAGTTTTCTCTTTTAAAAATAGTGAACAAAATCTTAGTATGAAAACCCCTAGCATCAAATATCATTAATCCCTTTAGTCTTTATGTGGGTAGTCATGGTGAAAAACACTTGGCCTATTTGTACTCACCAACCTTCCTGTAGGTAGCTATTTTGATAGTCCTGTAGAAATTTCATTTTATGGCTAGCCTATCTTTTACAGGAGATATACCTTGACAAAGAAACAATTTTTGAGGCCTTACTTCTCTTAAACCATCTATATGTTTGTTTCCTTTGATCAGTTTTGCAAATGATGGATGTTCAGTGAATGAAGTGATTTTTCTAAACCATTCTTGTGTTTTTTCTGGCCACTTATGTTCTTGCAGGTTCCTACACCACTCTTTCCCTTTGATCACTGTCTCTTTTGAACTTGGACAACTCTTTTTATCAATAATGACTTATTCTTGTCATAGTCTCTTCCTTAAGTAATTTTAACCCATGTTTTCCCTCTTTGAAAATTTGAAACTACTCCTGACCGCTGCTTTGAGAAATCAAATCCTTGAACTGATATTTTGTCTGTTTTGTCTCTTTGGTGAAATGGGTTACAGGTGTTTAGGTCTGCCTCCTTGGATCTCTCTAGTCTTATGATTTTACCTATTGAAACCTTCATGCTTTTTATACCAACACTCTTTACTCTTTCTAACCCTTGATGATGTGGAGTCAATGCCTTTTTGCCAAACCCTAGAGGGATGCTTGAGAACCTTCTGAAACCCTTTGTTGTGATGAAGGAGGCTTCTTTGTCACCATGTGACCATCTTTGTCCACCTTTCCAAACTCCTAGGTTTTAGGGCTGCTTAGGAAAAAGTAACTAGTGTTGTCTTCTAAGTTCTAAAAAACTTAACAAAACTTACTAATCATTCCTAAAGTCCTTCAATGTGCACTTGAAGGAGTAGAGGAGGCCTTTGCCTTTGTAACCCTAGGACTGATTTCCTTGTTTGGTCAAAACTGTTTCAAACCTTGATTTCCATCAAACATACGCTTTCTTCTTTCTTCTTGTTATGAATGGTCTTCTTATGATGGTTTTCTCTTTCACCTTACCTCATTGCTAATCTGATGGCTTGTTGACCCTCTTGTATGAATGTGAGTAAAGGGAAGTTGTCCCTTTGCAGATTCATGCCTTTAGGACAAAGATTCCTTGAATGACCTTTCTGATCAGCTTTGGACAAGATCACATGTCCTTTTCTTTTTTAATTTACTTTCTTCATATAAAAAAAATAGAGTTTGTAGGACACTAAATCCATCCTATGACTTTGTGAAAACCCTAGGTGACCTAGTGGAGGCCTTCTTGGATTTGGTTTTTTTTGAACTGAGACCTAGAATTTAGGCTTATCAAGTGAAAAATAGATTTTTAGGATAGAATGATGTATTGAAGATCTGAAATCCAATGTACTTGATTTATCTAAAGATTATACAAAGATATTTTGATACTATCAGTGTTTTAGATTAATTTGGGAGACACAACAAGGTTTTTTTTTGGTGGGTTTAAGTAGCAGTGGGGGGTTTTTAGGAAAGACAAGGCAGAGGATTTGGGCCACAGGTGAAAGCATACAGACAGGGATAGTGACATAAGCCAGTAATGGGTCTTCTAGGACTGGTAGACAATGCTAGACATGGTGGAAAGATGAATAGTGAAAAATTATTTAAAAGGATGATGAAGGCAGTGAGATTTCTAGAACTCACATCTAGGGAAAAAATTTAGTCATCTATGCAGGAAAAAATTACTGATGACTAACAGATTATAAAATAGTAAATCACCTCCTTGAGCAGTGTGAAAGGAATGAACGTGGTCTCAGACCTCCAAAGAAGATTTGGGTTCCAAAGTATAAGGTAGCAAAGGATAATGTTCCTCTAGCAATAGAAAGTGTCAAGGTAGTGACTACAAAGGATGTTTCGCATAATAAGGCCTTTGAAGGTATGTCAGATGTTCCTCCCTCCCTTCCCTCTCCAGAATTAATTTTTTTTATGAGAATATCTCTATCACTTCTAAGTTTGTAAAATTAAATTTATCCACATTATTTCATCCCATGATTGATAAGATATCACATACATTCATGGCTCCGAATTTCATTTTACCATCATCAAGAATTTCTCTAGTTGTCTCATCTCACATGGAGGCTCCCTTTGTTGTGCCTTATTTCCTTTCTCCCTTGGGAGATTCTTATTATTCCTTTTCTCTTAAAGTCAATAACGATAAAGATACAAATTTATTTAGGCATCCATGTGATCTGAAAGTTGACTTGACCCACAAAAATTATGATATGAGAGCAAGGCTGAAGGTTTCTCTTGAGGTAGAGTCCAAAGGTGGAGTCATTGAAGACATTCCTACAGTCAATATGTGGGAAATAAATCTTACTTATCCAAATATCAACAAAAATAAAAATATGACATCAGAAATGGCAGATAGAACACCATATAAGGGGACCCTAGAGCTAAACAATCTCCTCGAGGGGCTCCAAAATGACTATTATGTCATGGAACATTAGGGATTTTGGAGGAGTCTCTAAAAAATTGGCCCTCAAATGTCTCCTACATGCACAAAATCTATATATCGTATTATTGCGAGAGACGATGACATCTAGGGTGAAGGATTATTCCACCCTTGAGCCCTGGTTTAGGGGGTGGTATTTATGTTATGTGGACGTGGAAGGTCATTTTGGTGCTCTCATCTAAACAATATGAAATTATTCCTTCAAGGCGATTTCCTCCTCCTCCCTAAATAATCCTATATCGGCCATCTTGGAAGTCAAAAAGTTCAATGTTATTTGGAAAATTATTAATGTTTATTTTCCTTGTTTAAACCAAAATTAATAATGGGATAAATTGAATGGATTAAGATATTTGACACATTATCCAACAATTTTTTAAGGTGATCTAATTTTTACCACATTTATTCTTGAATAATGGGGACATTGCCTAATGACCAACCCTTTAGATCTTACTTTAATAATTATTTTGAATCCATGCATTTGAACAACATCAAACTGTTGAAATTTTATCCCACATGGCATAATATTTTCTCAGGGGAAAACATTGTTTCAAAATGTCTTATTTTAGAATCCACACTCTCTCAAAATTTCCAATAGAAATCATGGGTAAAATCCAACGGTATTTTGGACCACTTCCCTCTTTTACTTTGGATTGACGCAGCAGATGATAAGCTTATGGCCCTTTTCAAATTCAATAACTCATGGTTAAAAGAATAATACTTTATAAATCTAGTGGAGGACTCTTGGACACATCCTTAAAACAATAAGAACACTCCCTATATGTTATAATTTTCAAACAACGTAAAGAATTTAAAGCCTAAGATAAAGAAGTGGAGTAAACTCTTTAAAGAAAAACAAAATACTTCTTTGGTTCATATTTAATCACAAACTTATGATATTTTTCAATAAAAATTTTCAATATTTTTTATTCTACAAAGACCTCAGAGACATTATGATCTCTTTAAGCTTCTAAAAGGGTTTTTCTTTCCCAGAAGGAGGAATTATATGGAGAAAAGAACAAGGAAATATGGATGAAGGAGGGCAACAACAATATGAAATTTTCCCACAAACTCACAATATTTGAAATGAATACCAATTTGATTTGGGAAATTGAATATGGAAATGGGAACAATGTTAGATCATTTAAAGAAAAATACGAAGTGAGGTTTCACTTCTTTAAATCCCTATTCTCAGAGCCTTTTGTATGTCGAATCGTCGAAATGTTGGAAGCTATAAACTTGTTCCCTCAAGCTATTTCTAAGGATATGTATGTCTATCTAAAATCTAAATTTATTGAATCAAAATTCTTAGGATATTTCTCGTCCATATGGTTTGACTGTGAAGTTTTTATGAATTTTGAAAGGATGATATCCTTAAGTTGGCAAATGAATCTCAATAGAGAGAGGTTATGCATGGTTTTATAAATTCCACCTTTACTTCTCTCATTCCAAAAAAAATCATATGCTCACTCGTTTAATGATTTATTCCCAATATCTTGTTGTAATTTGATCTACAATTTTATCACAAAGATAATCTCAATGAGATTAAATCCCTTATTAAGTATTATTATCTTTGAAGAGGAGTGTTGATTCTCTAAAACAAGTAGATTCATGATGTTGTGGCATTAGTGAAACAAAAAATGCATTCTATTAAGTCATATCATATCCCAGCTTTAGACCTAAAAATTTGATCTTTCCAAAGTGTATGATCAAGTAAGATGGACTTTAATAATGATGTGCCTTATTCAACTAAGCATGAGCTTAAAAGTGGTCAATTGGATAATGGTGTGTACCTCTTTCGTTAATTTTTCAGTGTTGATTAATAATCACCCATCTCGATTCTTTAAAGGTATGAGGCAACACTATCTAATGTCTCTGTTTTTTCTTTTGGTGACTGAAATTCTTTGAAAATTGATTCAAAAGACTTGTTTTTCGATGACCTTAAGGGAGTAAATATTTGTAGTTAGAGTAATATCTCTTATCTATTATTTGTTGACAATATCTTTCTATTTATTGTGGGATCGATCTTAAATCTTAATTCCATAAAATCCATCCTAGAAATATTCGAATGTGTGATAGATATGAAAATTAATAACAATAAGCTCACTATTTCTCACTAGAACATATCAATTCTGGAAATCATTCCAGTCTATTCGTCCACCATTGCTACCATTCCTCAAGGAATACTTTAAAAAAAAAAAAAAAAAAACTTTAGATTGTTATGGGCAAGTAATAGATCTTCGGATTGCATTCCTTTGGTGCGATTGAAACCTATAGAAAAGTTGAATCTTCTCGGTGGATGAGGCTTAAAAAATATCTCTTTGGTTAGTCAATATATACCATTGAAGAGTTTATGGAGGATTCTTAATAACATATATTTTTGGTGGAAAGAAATGAAAGAAAATTATTTTATATGGAACTTTGATACATAATCGATCTAGGATCCAAGGAATATTGTTCCTAATTGTTTTATTGTGTGGAAGTATTTTTTCCAACGTTATATTGGTTGGAGAGTAGGTAACAAGAAGAGAATTAGATTTGGTCTTGACCCATGGGTTGGTGTTGGGGAAAGTTATAGGTTATATGATACAACTATTTTTTCTCTACACTCAACTTGTTTGTTCTCTTTAACAAATTCCCATTCCCATCCAACTAAGGAGTGGGGTTTTCATGGCTAGAAATCAACTAAATATTTAGGAATTTATGAGGAAAATTCCATTGAATTGCAAGGATACATTGTTTCATTGGTATCTTCCATGATTAAACTATCAGAAGAGGATTATAACTAATTGATATGGTCAAAGAATACTACTTGAGTTCTCTATACAAATATGGGTTACAAGGCTCAAATGGAAGCCTTTTTCAGTTAGGATGTGTTGTAATCCTTCAAGATTTTGTATATAGTTATGGTCAGGAAAATAGTTAAAGATTAGGCATTTAAAATTATTTATAGTTATGGAGACATAAATGTATCTTTTAATTATAAATGTAACCTTCAGTGATTAATAATACACCCAATAATGTTTCATTTACATCATGAAATTATCCAGACTCATGTAATAGTGGTATCAGAGCCTGGATCAAACTCCATAAGCGACCCAAAGAAATTGGTTTGAACTTCATGAGCATGAAGGGTCTGTGGCAATGGTGCGTTTATTTTGATTGGGTGGCCTGGATTGGAGTCATCGAACCCTATGGAAAAGGCTACGTGCAATTTTATTGGAGGGGACATTAATTGATTGTGAAGGCTCCATGATTTTGGGGTTGAAGAATTCATCCGGTCTGAGATGGAAGACTGACAGTGTTTGGATTGGAGCCTGATTGGAGTGTGAAACCCTTGTTATAGTCCGAATGTAGACCCCTTCTATCAGGATTTTCAGACGAGGAGGTTGGCAATAGTTTTGGTGGAAATTCCAAGCCGTATCCACACGTCAAAAAGTTGGTGAAGGAGCAACGTTGATTGGAGTAAGAGGGAGCGACGTTCATTCCTTTTTGTGGAGCAACATTGATTGGTTTCAACCTGCGTATGTTCCCCCCCTCCGTTTATGCCCGCATATCCAAAGTCATATAAGACTACAGAACAATGGAAACCACCATGGCCGAACCACTAGAGGGTTTTGAAACCACAGTCAACAGTGCTTTTTCAAGGATCAACACAATTTTTTATTGGAACGAGTTTAGTCAAAGACCACCCACTGCTCAATTTTTGGATTGGAGTGGATAGGTCAATTGATTACTGCACATTGATTCTTGAACCATGAATAATTATGCTGGTTATTAATCTGTAAGTTAAAAACAAAGTTTTTTTTTTTTTAAATTGTGTCTGTGGTAGTGGTTGAAACATAAGTTTTTTTTTAAGAATTTTGTGCCAGTGATCAAAACATATGTTTTTTAGTGGTTCTATAAAATGATTTGCAAAAGAAAGGAAAATTACCTGGAATGGTTCAGGAAGGTTAAAAATACACTTATTTCTAATGATCTATATGATGGAGTTTGTGAAGGAAAATAAGGGAATGCACCAGATTATCCTGATGAGGAGAAATAGTTAGTGATCAAGAAAAGTAAGGATAAGAAGGCCTATGCCTTAATTTCCACTTCAATCTCAGAAGAGGTAAGAAGATATGTTTCTCAAAGTAAAACGATGTATGATTCCATAACAAAATTAAAAGAGATTTATGATTCACATTATATTAGAGAAAATGCAATTGTTGTTGAGGTTATTTAATTTGGAAATGAAAGATAATGATTTTTTAAATCTTTCTTATGAAATTAAAGCTATCAATCATGAAATTGGATCTACTCGTGTTAAAATTGATCTACAACTTACTGCCTTTATAAAATATCTTTACCATGGTTATTCACACTACTTGGAATATCTCCAAGCTAGTGGGCAATTAAAAGATTTATATTTTGAAAAATTAGTAGGGAAAATTGGAGAAAGAGAGAATGATTTTATAAAGAAAGAAACATTACATAATTCTAATACTGAAACCTATGTATTGCTCAAAATAACCAAAAACCTCGAGAATAACCTGTTAGAAATACTAGGGGTAACAAAGGACGAGGTAGGAAAAATTATAGAGGCAGGGGGGGTAAACATATTCAAGGAGATAGACAACAAAATGATAAAAAGACTATAAAATGCTTTATATTTGGTAAAATTGGATATACTGCTGCAAATTGTAGAATTCCCTGGGAGAAAATTAATGAAATAAGAGAACAAATTCTTGAAAATAAAGATAACTAATTCTAGAAAAAATAGATTCTTATGAGAATGCATATTATTTTGTTTCTCAATGTAAATTTCATATAGAATATATATTTAGTACCTATTTAATTTCTTCATGGAATGACAGTTGGAAATTAGATAGAGGTGACGTTTATCATATGAACTTTAGAAGAGATTTGTTTGAACAATCCAGTGATAATATTGATGGATTAGTGTATTTTGCTGATAAATCTCAATTCAAACCATCAGGGATTGGTTATGTTCAGTTAAAAATTATTGGACTTTCATATTATACTTTGAATGATGTTATTTACATTCCATAGTTCCAAATGAATTTATTATCTCTTATACAAATAAGATACCAAGGACATTCCATTCACATATTTGATAGTAAAGTGGAAATGTGAAGAGCAGCTGAAAATATAACTGTAATGACTGGTGTTGAAGAAGATAAATTGTTGAAGTTGAAAGGTATGTCGTCTATTGCATTGGACACTAATTATTTGGTTCAACAAAATTATAATATTTCATCATATTTATTGTGGCATGTACGCTTCGGTCATATTAATTATGAAAGCATTAGAATTAGGAGACCACATGGGATTAAAGGACTTCCAATAGTTCCAAGAAAATTGACCCCATGTAATGCTTGTATATTGGACACACATCACAAACAGTCTTTTCATAATTCTACTTCTATAGCTACAAGGAAATTAAGTCTCATACACTCTGATTTATGTGGACCTATGCTTGTGCCAACTGCTAATGGAAATAAATATATATTGAGTTTTATTGATGATTATTCGAGGATGTGTTGGGTTTATCTGCTTAAAGAAAAATCACAAGTTTTTTATGAGTTTAAAAAATTTCAACACTTCATTACAAATGAAGCTCAAATTAGTATTAGTACTATAAGAACTGATAATGGGGGAGAATATACTTCACATGGTTTTGAAAATTATTTTCAAGAGAATGGCATCAAACACCAAACCAAAATACCTTATAATCCACAACCAAACAGTGTTTCAGAACAAATGACCAAAACATTGCTTAATATGGTAAGTCCAATGATGTTTTTTAATAATGTAAAATTGACGTTTTGGGGAGAAGCGGTTCTATGTGCAGTGTATATTAAAAATCAGTGCCCTTCCTCTGTCATCAATAACAAAACTCCATATGAAATGTGGTATAATCGTCTTCCTGTTGTTCAACATTTCAGAATTTTTGGTAGGCTCAATGTTATGCTTTGATTCCTAAACAACAAAGAAACGAGTTGAGTGAAAGAAGCAAAAAATGTATATTTTAAGGGTATTATATGACTTCTAAGGCATACCGATTGTACGATGAAGAGAACAATAAGTTTATTTTGTCAAGAGATGTATTATTTCTTGAATTTGATAAAGATTCCCTCACCGTTGATAGACAACTTAATCAGATAGAAAATTTTGTGCCTCAAAAGTTTTATTATGAATTAGATAATATTATTCCACATCATGAAGGGTGGATTCCTATATTAGATCAATTTGTGGGTTTTCCTTCTCTCAATGGTGATAATTCTGTTGTTGAAGAGAAATTAGTTGATGCAAGTGCTTCTACATAGATGTCAGGGACATAGACAAAAATAACTGAGACAGATGAAGAAGATGAATAACTTTCTACACAACCTTTGCGAATATCAACTCGTATTAGAACATTTCCAAAGAAATATGATGAGTTTAAGATAGGAAGCTCCTCAAGTAACTATTCTCATTGTGAATTTAATTTTGTTGTGGATTGTGAACCTACTTTTTTTGAAGAAGCTAGTAGTTAATATCAGTGTAAAGATGCAATGAAAAAGGAATAGGATTCTCTCATAAAAAATGGCACATGGAGGCTAGTGGATCCTCCTGTTGTCGTCAAACCTATTGGTTGCAAATGGATTTATAAAACTAAGTTTAAAGCCGATGGTTCACTTGATAAGCACAAGGCAAGAATTGTAGCAAAGGGATATGCACAGAAAGATGATATTGACTATACAGAGACATTTTCTCCTACACTTAAGTGGGGCACTATTAGATATTTGTTTGATATTGCAGCTCAGAAAGAATGGAAAATTCATCATATGGATGTTAAAACTATCTTTCTAAATGGGGATGTGAAAGAAGATGTTTACATGTTTCAACCAAAATGTTTTTCTGTTAAAGGGAAAGAACAAAAGGTATGCAAACTAATGAAGTATTTGTATGGCTTGAAACAAGCACAACGTGCATGGTATGAGAAACTAATTGAACATATTCTTAAATTAAATCATAAGCATTTTGACCTAGATGATGCAACTCTTTTCATTAAAAAAGTTGAAAGATCAGTTGTATATGTTGATGATTTGATTATCACAGGGAACACTGATGAATATATATCATCTATTAAGAAGGAATTGAAAAAGCTTTTTGATATGACAAATTTAGGTTTACTTCACTATTATCTTGGAATTGAAGTTGATAAAAAACCACAACATATTTTCATCTCTTAGAAGAAATATGTTCAAAAGTTATTGAACATATATAGTATGATGGATTGTAATCGTGTTGCTACTCCAATGGAGCAGAATTTGAAACTCACTTCAAAAGACGACAAACTGTTTGAAGATCCAACAAAGTACATGCAACTTGTTGGAAGTTTGATTTATTTATATATTACTCGTCCTGATATAACATTTGTTGTTGGAATACTTTCCAAACTTATGCATCATCCTTGTGAGGGGCATTGGGTAGCAGCAAAAAGAGTTCTGAAATATTTAAAAGGAACCCAAACTTACAACATCAAATATTCCAAAGTTTTAAACTTCCATCTTGTTGGTTATTCAAATTCTGGTTTTGATGGAGATAAGGAGAATGGAGTCTCTACTTATATTTATTTGATTAATCTTGGATCAACAGCCATCATTTGGAGATTACACAAGAAATCTATTCCTGTTGATTCTACCACTGAAACCGAATATGTTTTAGCAACTCAAGCCAATAAAGAAATCATTTGGCTTCAAAAAATACTTGAATATTTGCAGGAGAAACAAAAAGCTTCAACTCCTATATTTGTCGACAACTTTTATGTGATTCAATTGGCCAAGAATCCAAAGTTTCATGATCGAACCAAACATATCAACACCAAGTATCATTTGATTCGACATCATGTAGAGGCCAAAACAATTCATCTAACACATTGTCCAACTTCAGAACAAATTGCAAATATACAAGCATTGGGGTGTGACAAGTTCGAAAAGTTTAGATCTTTTCTTGGTATGTCAGATGTCCCTTCGAATTAAGGGTGGAAATGTTGTAATCCTTCGAGATTTTGTATATAGTTATGATTAGGCAAGTAGTTAAAGATTAGGCATTTCTAGTTATTTATAGTTATGGAAACATAAATGTCCCTTTCAATTATAAATGTAACCTTCAATGATTAATAATACATCCTAATGTTCCATTTACACCATGTAGTTCTCCAGACTCATGTAACAGGAGGCATGCTAATGGTGGAGTTTCTTGTGGAAGCACTCTAGTCCCTTAAAATGTAAATTAACCTGATGGTTGTCTCTTTCAAAAAATCTTCTTACATGGGAAAATGGCTAAAAAATAAGCTAGTTGGGACTAAGAAGATGTATTATGTGTCAAATAGAGGAGGATTTGATCAACCTCCTATTTACTTCATTTTCATTCACATTGCAAATCTGGTCCTTGAAAAAAATTCATTTTATCCCATGCATGTTTCTTGGGACAAGACATCTTTGTATGAAAATGTTCTTGAATGGGTAAAGGATACATTTTTCAATAGCCTTCAGTTCCTCCAGACATATTTTTTCATTCGATACAATGGGGCTGCAATTCATCAATATTTAAAGATAAATTGATCACATCTGAGGTAGTGATGGGAACCATTGACTACACCTACAAGGCTTTTAAATATGAACCAAAGAGGAAAAAACCAAGGATTCCTATCTTGCCACCAACTAAGGATTCAATTTCATGGGGACATTTCAATGGTGCTAGTCAAGTTTTTCCACCAATATCTCAAGATGGAGTTATTTTATACCTTACAAATCACCATTTTATGCACATCAGGTAGACTCTTGGCTTGGGTTCAAATACTAAGGTTGAATTCTCAGCTCTATTAACACATACTTATGTTGCAAAATTTTCCAATGTTAAAAAATTACAGATCTTGGGAGACTCCAAAATGGTCCTGGTTTTGGTGTTTTATTGCATTGGAATAATGACTCCACATCTAGAACATATAATTAAGGAGATTAAATTTGAAAGAAGAAGTTTGGAGTGGTTCAACTACATGTACATATGTAGAGAACGTAATATGATGGTAGATCATGTCTCTAAGGAAGCATTATTGGGTCAAGTGGGCTCCTTGGAAATTTATGAATTTAAGGATAATCAAGCCCTAGAGGTTGTAGTTTTCTAGTTCTAATTTATGTTTCGCTTCTTTATTTCTACAATTTTGTGGAGGAATTTAGATACTTTGTTGTTAATATGTTTTTATAATCCTTTTTTGGGACATGTTTTTAAAAGGATCATACCTTTACGATTATATATATATATACGATTATATATATATATATATATATATATATATATATATATATATATATATATATATATATTACAAGGATACTATATTTTACCCTGCAAACCCTTACTAGAAAACCAACACCTAATAATAGATATACTATTCTTGGCCTAAAAGTCAATTACAATGGAGTCTTCAAAACTTTAAATATGATACATTACATTGAAATACCATAAGAAAAACCATAAATTATCAAAACCTCAAGCCCAAAAACATGGAACAATAAATTAACACTATGAACGAATTAAATTCATCTAAACTATCCAACAAATATATTGCAAATAATCTTTAATTGTAAAAAAAATAGATAAATATAATTTAACCATTTTTCTTAAATTCCATGTAACCTAACCAAAATTCTCAAATTTCGTTAAATTCACATATAAAGTTCCCCTTCACACATTTTTAATTAATTTATTAATTAGCCTTGTAATTGTGAATGAAAACTCAAATCACATCCTAAGGAACCTTTAAAATTATAGATGTGTTTGTTTTTTAATTAAATTATAATTATATATATATATATATAAACAAAAATGATAAATTGTAATTTAAAAGTTTAAAAATTAGCTAGAAAAAATGTGTTTAGGATTCATGGTATGAATTTAGTAGTTGCTCATGTGTTTATTATAAGCAATTATAATAATTTTTTGTATCAATTTATTATTATTTCTTAACAATTATTTGAATAAGTGGG
The DNA here is from genome assembly GCA_034641835.2 of Pinus albicaulis. NCBI lineage: Eukaryota > Viridiplantae > Streptophyta > Pinopsida > Pinales > Pinaceae > Pinus > Pinus albicaulis. The sequence goes on from CM076569.1 coordinate 657,267,923, forward strand.
AAACTAATACATTCATGTGATGGATCCTAAAATTATTTTTCTAAATAATTCTACTCATAGAAACCTACATTCACATATTTTAAATAAAAGACCAAAATAAAACACAGACATTGGGTTATGTAGTCTTTTGTTTTCTTTGGAAGGCTTAGTTTACAACTATCACACTTCAAGGGGAGTGTCTCATATTCATGTTTTCTTCTCTATTCTTAGTTGGTATGTTTGGACAAACAATATTCTTTTCAATAATCGATTGTTGATTGACATTTTTTTGTTTGTTTGTCTAATTCATGTTTTAGATATGATCACTCACATGCTTGGATTGTTTTCTATTTAAGCTTATGTCCTTTGTTCCATTTGGAATAAACATATACATGAGGAAAAGAATTTTGGAGATGCCAAGGTTGTAGGTAAAGCTAAAACTAAAAATAAAATTATCTTAATTCAAAACCTGAATCCATTTAAGATTTCCAAATAAACCTTGATTGATATCGATTTCAACACATATTTTGACATATATGAAAATATCTTGTTTAAGCCTTTTTAGATTTAAATTGATATAATTACCTAAATTATTGTCAATATATTTAAGCATGGATAAATATAAGAAATGAAATTACAAATATGGAAATTAAATTCAAACTGGTATTTTCTTATAAACAAAGTAGATGGGTCAAAAGCAAGAAATCAAAAGGGTAACCAAAGACAGTCATTTAAAACTCTTTAATAATCAACATGGCTTTCAAATTCAACAATAAAGAAATATTTGAAGTAAATATAAATCTCTAAATATTGTGTTTATATTGAAAAAATTCATTGATACAAATCTAAAGTAAAAGATAAAACCATTGAATTTTTGGATTATTAAAAAAAATTGGTAAAATAAAAGCAATTCTATAACATTTTATTGAATTTAAAAGCAATTATATAACATTCTATTGAATTTTGAAATTATTAAAAAGAGTGATAAACTAAGAAAAAACATATAACATTCACCTGAGTAAGGTCCAACTTAGACACCTCTTCAAGTTTCTCTACTATTTACACATTATACATGAGAGCATTTGGAGTAATTAAACCAGTGAATTTGTTCTAACTTGCATCCTTAAAAGAAAGAGAGATTGAAAAAAATGATCTACCATTACTCAACACACTACTAAAGCAAATGAAAAATTTGATAATTAAATCTTTAATAATTATATAGTCAAATAACAAATAATTATTATCAATTATTTTTCAAAAAAATATCATTTCTTAATTATCCCAATCTTTTTATTAAATACCATTTTATGTTTAATATCTTCACTATTAATATTAAATTGAGGATATATAGAGTCTTTTGTCTTGACATTGATAATGTCATCGTTACTTTGAAGTTCATATATAGGCCATGTTATGGTTACTTTGTTACTACACATAATTGTTGTTTATGTTTTAATATAAATTTTTTAATATTATCAATTAAAATATGTGTATTTCAAACATATTATAAATACCATAGAGTTATCTATCCTTACTATAACATTTTCATGTTGAAATTTATATATACATCTTGTTATAATTACTCTTTAATCATATATTATTGTTGCATATTTTAATATAATTATAATAGAAATATTTAGTAATATAAATTTATATTTATATTTAAAATAATAATATTAACTATCTAAAATTACAATATCAAATATTTTCAATAACAATAAAATTATTTTAAAAAATAATATTAAATTTGAATAACAATACAAATTCAAATTTATAAGTTAATTAATCTTCTTTTACATTAAATAAATTCAATTTCAACTTAAAAAAAAAAATCCCAAAACCTCTATTAACGCCACTTTCACATTATCACATAAACGATACTAATTTTTGTAAAGATAAAACTATACTGATCATGTGATTTGCAAAGATAATTTTAACATGGAATATACCTTTATGACCTTTTTCACCTTTTTCATTGTTTATTTCTTGAATAATCTAGCTTCTAATTTTTATTGACTTAGGGGCATAGGCATTTCATAAAACTAATCTTTGCATATTACAATAACAACCGAAGTTGTACTTTATGGTGGTGAGTGCACATGGAGTGTCTCTTGATTCAACGGCCTGAACTGACTAAAATAAGATGACATAAGATGACAAGATGACTATTACGTGAGATCATAAAATTTTGATATTTATTAAATTTTTAATATTTTAAATTATATTAATTTTAATTGGATCTATATTAGAATATAAAAGTCAAGTCATTCATTATGGATTTTTATGTTTACTTACGTTTAAAAAAAACAAACAATGAGGTTATATATATAATTTTTTGAGTTGTTGTAAAATTAATAAGATAAAACAAACAATATATATATATATATATATATATATATATATATATATAATATTTTGAGTTAGTGTAAAATTAATAAGATAATGAGATGAAAATTGAATGGGATATAAAGAGAGCTTATGTTTAGATAATGAATTTCCATTAAGGATAATAAAAAGCGACTTGGCAATGGATATAGTAGATCTTAATTTAAGAGATGATAAAATGTGTAGGAAAAAAAAAAAAAACTAAGTAATTATTATCACACTTAACTTTGATAGTTTTACTTAATTTTTTCAAGTCCTTTTTTTTGCTCATAATCCTAGAGACTTATCTTATTAAATGGATTAAACATTTAAAGAATGCAATTTTGTTCCTTGTTTAAATTTGAATAAAGTTAAGAGTTTATATATATATATATATATATATATATATATATATATATATATATATAAAGAACACATTACTTTGAAAGATTGGTTATCACTATCGTACCAGTTAAAACTATTTTATTAATGTTATAAATGTGCCAATTACAATATGTCTCTGAAGACTTGAACCCGTGACAATCAAAGAAACAAATTGTTTACCAAACAATTAAAAATCAAATCATTTGACATTTTCATTTAAAAATTTAAATATAATTCTTTTAATAAATTTTAAATTTTATCTATGTTAAATTTTGTTAAATAACCCTTTATAGACTATTTTAATATCAAAATAAATAAATGGGATGAGACTATCTAGACAGAGAATTCTAAGTTCAGTCGCTAAGATAAAGGGAGCATAATTCAATTTTTTTTTCACAAAACTATGATAAAGAAACATCAACATAACTGGATTTTCTCTCTTAAATCCAAGGAAGGCCACCATCTTCTACAACATGATGAAATTGAACAAGACTTGGTTTCTTATTTAAATGGTATTCTCACATAGCCAAGCCTAGATAGACTTGAAGCCATTAATCACATCACCAACTACATCCCCCACTTGATCAACCAGGATCAAAATGAAGCTCTAATGCATAAGATCACCTACGTTGAGGTGGAAGAAGTACTTATGTCAATGCCATTGAAAAAAGCTCCAGGGTCGGGTGGATTCACCACAGGTGGAAGAAGCAGTTATGTCAATGCCATAGAAAAAATCTCCACGGCTAGGTGGATTCACCACAGGTGGAAGAAGTAGTTATGTCAATGCCATAGAAAAAAGCTCCAAGGCCGGGTGGATTCACCACGGATTTATTTCAGGCTTGCTAGAAATTTATTGGTCCAAAATTCCATGCATTGGCTAAAGAATATCATCGAACTCATAAGGTATGGTTGTGGCTAAATTCAACATTCATTAATTTAATCCCCAATTCTAGTAAATCTAAAGACCTTAGTGGTTTCCACCAAATAGCTTTGTGTAATGTTATATATAAAATTATTTTTTTAGTTATTGTTAAGTGCCCCAAACCATTATTAAACAAATAATATCTCCTTAACAAATACGGTTTGTGGAGGGGCAAAAAATCTTAGATGGAATTGTTACAATTAAGGAGGTCTCACTGGGGGAGAAATACCATACTAGGTCCATTCATATTGGGGGATATATATTGAGGAAAAAATGACATAATATATTGAGGAATATATACGAGGTAAAGGGCTTTCATATTGGCAAGTATAAAAAATGGACCTCAAAGTTAATGAAAAGATATAAAGAGGTATAAAAAATGTTAATGAAAAAATGGATACCTACAATATCTAGTGAAATTATGGGTTTTTTTAAATTGGGAAGGTGTATTGGGATCGTATTGGTAGGGGGTTAAATAATGTGATTTATAGAGGTTTTTCCAATATGTAGTCAAATTAGGGGTATTATTTAGTATGCCATGAATGCATGTGATATGTCAAAGGTTCATTGAGTGAAGCCCTCGACCCCTCATGGTTACAACACGAGGGGTCATTCATTTCCTGAAAATTCTTAAAAATTCTGGTATGTCAATTAAGTTGGACCTGTCTAAAGCTTATGACCACAGTATCTTCTCACTGTGCTCAATGATTTTGGATTCTCCCCTCAATGGGTCTCCTATATAGAATCATTAATCTCCTCCCTATTTTATTCCATTATCTTGAATGGATCACCCATTATTAATTTTAATCTCTCATGTGATTTGTGTCAAGGAGACCTTATCTCCCCTTTCCTTTTCATTTCGGTTGTTGAATTCCTACAAAGATCCCTAAAAGAAGCCTTCCATTGAGGGTATCTCAAATGGATTTGCCATTGTGGAGAAAATTTTTCAATTACTCATCAACAATTTGTAGATAACATTCTACTCTTTTTCCAATTATCTTTATTTGAATTTAAAATTCTCAAATACATTCTTGCGAATTTTATGGATGCCTCGGGAACTCATATCAATGGGGAGAAATCCAATTTTTTTTTCTTTAAAACTCATCCTTCCATCCAATATTATCTTTCCCATGTTCTTGGCTTCCATGTTGGTAGAATCCTGAAAAAATATCTTGGAATCCCTCTTGCTTCCAACTCCTTAAGAGTGGCAAGTTGGCAAGATGTTATTCAAAAATTTTCTAATAAAATGGAAGGGTGGACCTTTATATCCCTAAATTTGGAAAGTATACTTGACTTGCTAAAGTCTATGCTTCAAGTGATACCCATCTATCAATTTTCTTCTCTTTTGGCTCCTAAAGCTACTTGTAATACTATCATTACCTTATTCAAGAACTTTCTATGGAGTGGAGAAAAGAATAATAAGAAATAGGTGTTGGTTTCTTGGAAAAATATTCGTACACCCAAGTTGGCAGGTGGTTTGGGGCTCCATAAAACTGAATTTCTTAAATAAAAAAATTGTTAGAGTGAAACTATGGCAGAGATGGCTCCAAGGGGGATCAAACTTATGGAAACAAATATGGGATAAAAAATACAAGACCTTTCACTCCCAACCTGAAAAGCTAAGATTTGAGAACTTTCCTCTAGGATCATCGATATGGAAATTTGTGCAAAATAGTAAGATTATAATCCAAACTCACACCTTTTGGGACGTAAGAAATGGGTGCACCACCCATTTCTAGTTGGACTCTTGACAACAAATTTCTAAACTCAGTGCAAAAAATGATATAAGAGAATTAATGATTTTCACCACTGAAAAAACAATGCTCAATCGTTGAAAATTTATGGAAATAGAGGGTAGAAGACTTTCATTAGTGGACATAGAAGTAGAAAGACAAGTTGAATTCACCCATTATGGAGCAATGGCATATCCTTGATCTGGAGCTACAGAAAAGGAAAATATCCTTGGATAAAGAAGTGTATAGAGATGGGATTATCTAATGAAAGAGATGTTTAATCTAAAGGAGGCCTATTCATTATTAAAAGAGCATCATAATCTGGCCCGAGAGCTTCTTCTAAGGAAAATATGGACAACCTATTTATAGCCCAAGGTAGCACAATTTTTGTGGTTGCTGGGGTGACACAGGATCTTGACATGGGATTAAATCTAGTGAAAAGGATTCTAAGGTCCATCATTTTTTATAATGTGTCGACAGCAAGAAGAAACATTGGATCGTCTGCTAAATAATTTCCATTTCTCTGATTCAATATGGAGTAGGATCTTGGAGTTCTTTATCCATACATATCATTCCCATCATATTAAAATCGAAACTCTAGAATAATGGAGACACAATGTGTTTCCTAACCTTGTAGTCAATCACGATTTAGGTTGAGGGTCGCTGCTGCATGAGGTTCTGTCTACGCCATGGGCTTGGACCGCGAGCTAGGGTTTCCTCACTCCCATGGAGGTGCTTGGCATGCCCCAGGCTCCTCCCCCTCCTCCTCCTCCACCATCTGCGACAGACACTTTCAATCTGTTGCTAGCATCACTGCCAAAGAAGAAGAAATGCGAAGCAGGAAAGTTTGTGAAGAAGCTAGATGATATCCCAGAAATCTCTCTTCCTCTAGAGGGGCCGATCTAGGTTGCTCTGTCCCTGATATCGTGCTCTTGTAGGTCAGCTCACAGGGCTCTGGCCCTCCCCAAAATCCACAGAGAACTGGGTCGTCAAGAACTGGGCGCCATTGATAAAAAACAGTGTAACCTCTTATTTCTTGAGGAGAGGTTACTTTCTATTCGAATTCACTTCAAAAGAGGACAAGGATCTGATCTTCCAAAATGGCCCCTACTTCATGGGCCCTCAGGGCCTATACCTTAACAAGTGGATGCCAAATTTCGACCCTGCAGTTGATGTTCCACTGTGGTCCCGATGTGGGTAAGGCTCCCTAACCTTCCAGTCCACTGTTGCAACTGGGATTCATTGAAGCACATAGGAAATGCCCTTGGTAAATTTATAAACTGGGCAAACAACAAGGATCAATATGACTACGCTATAATCTGCGTGTAGGTAGATCTAGAGGTGGGTCTCCCAGAGGCCATAAAAATCAATGTCAGCAATTGGACCCATGTGCAAAAACTTGATTACGAGCAGTTGCCCTTCAAATACTGGAAATTCCATGTTTACGGACACTTTGATAGAGGTTCTCCGACCAATGGGTGGAGGATAAAGGGAAGGAGGACGGCTGGAATCAAGTCAAGCGTACCAAGACCTTTCATAAGAAGAGTGTTGCCTCAAATGGCAAAGGTCCTTAGTCAGGCCCTGCCCAGCAAAACCCTCCCTTGGTGGGACAAGAAAAAAACTTGGGCCTCTAAGCTCAGAAATAGAGGAAACCCAGGAGGTTGAGATTAAAAAGGTAAACTCCCTAGCCAAAGGTACCCCCTCCGCCTCGATTAAAGGTGGAAGTGCTGCAAAGAGTTCTAAAGAAAAACTCTCAGAAGCTGAGGAGGAAGATCAAGAATCAGAGGACTTAGAGGAGGAAGGAGAAATAGGAGACTCCCAAAATTTTGCCAGAAGATCCACAAGAGGCCACAAGACTTCTCGGGAAAAGAGAGAGTAGGAAACGTACAAAGACAAGCTTTGGGGCAACCAACCAACCCTTGATAAGCTTTTGGAAAAAACTTCGAAGATGACGAGACACCAGACTCAAGGCTCCAAGGGATCCCACCACAATAAAAGTAAATGATGAAGGTCGTCTCCTGGAACTATAGGGGTATGGGGAGCAGAGCCAAGGAAGAAGCCATAAGAAGCTTAATAAGGATAGAAGCCCCTGACATACTTCTCATCCAAGAGACCAAAATGGAGGACACAACTTTCCTTCAAGCGAGCTAGAAACTCTGGAATAAAAGTGGAGTGCAAGAAATCTCTGCCCGTGGAGCCTCGGGAGGGCTTGGCTCCCTCTGGAATGCTGATAAGTTCTCGATATTCTTTGAGACCCTAAACACCCACTGGTTGTTTTTAAAAATGCAGCATCCCGTCACAAAAGAGATATTTTACCTCTTTAATGTGTATGTCCCAGTCAGTGCTAGGGAGAAAAAGGCCTGTTGGGATTCCATAAGAAACTTGGCAGATCTAGTGAACCTAGAAAACATCATCCTTGCCGGTGACCTCAACCTCATTCTTCTCTCGTCAGAAAACAGAGGAGGTAGCATCGTAAGGGATTCGGCAAGGGAATGGGCGGAGGATCTTATGCAGGACTAGGACCTGCTAGACATCAAGCCCTCTTCTGGTAAGTACACTTGGTCAAATAAAAGAGTCGGTCTAAGTCATTTTGCTGCAAGATTAGATATATTTTTCGTTCAAATCTCCTTCCTCCTTTTGGATTAGAGGCTAGTATGCATATTCTCCCTTGCAGCGTCTCTAATCACAAACCCATCAAGCTCGAGCTTCTAGCACATCTGGATCTTGGTCCAATTCCATTCAGATTCAGCCCTCTTTGGGTCAAAGAGTTGGGTTTCATTCTCATGGTCAAGGGAAGTTGGAAGGTGCCAGTCAAGGGCTCCCCCTTTTTTGTTTGGGAAGAAAAAATCAGAAGAGTGAAAGCTGCACTGAAAAGCTGGGCCAAGACTCTGCCCAATCCTACAACTGAAAGGAAAAAAATCCAAAGCACGTTAGAACTCCACCATTTGCACTTAGAAGATGTTGAAGTATCAAAAGAGGCCCTAGACAATGAGGCTCATCTTCAGCAGAAATTTCACAAGGCGTACTTGGCCGAGGAAGAATATTGGAGGCAAAAATATCGGAGTCTCTAGCTCAAATCAGGGGATAGGAACTCCTCCTTCTTTCATAATCAAGCCCAAGCAAGGAAATGCTCAAATTCCATCTCTGAAATTAAGGATGAGAACACCATACACAAGGACAATGAAAGCATCAAAAGGGCAACCTTCCTTCATTTTAAAAATATGTATAGTGAGGAAAAGGAAATAGGTCAGATCTCTAAACTTCTGGAAGTGGTCCCCCTCTTGATTACAACTAATATGAATCAGCTATTAGAAGCAAAAGTCACCAAAAATGAAGTCAAGGATGCCCTCTTTGCTATGGACACCGACAAAGCCCTAGGCCTGGACGGATTTATAGCCAGATTCATCCAACCCTGTTGGAAGATTGTGGAAAAGGACTTCTTTAAAATGATTTTAAAATCCCAAGACTGCCAGAAAATCGAAGGCGGTACTAACTCAACCTTCCTAGCCCTCCCTAAGGGGAAAGGTGCCAATACCTTCAACAGATTTCGTCCAATCTCTTTGTGTAAAATTGGGTCCAAAGTGATCACCAAAGTGAAAGCCAACAGATTGAGGAACATTCTCCCCAAAATCATTTTGGAGAATCAAGGGGGCTTCATTCGTGGTAGGTAGATTGTGGACAACTTCATCTTAGTCCAAGAGGCGATCCACTCAAGTCTGCATCGAAACGAAAAAGGTGTGGTTGTCGAGATCAATCTAGCAAATGCTTCTAACCAAGTTAGACATAGTTTTATGTTGGATGTGTTGCACAAGTTTGGGTTTGGATCGAGCTTTATAAACTGGATTCGGGCTTGCATCTCAAAGCCCTGGATTTCTCCCCTGGTGAATGGCAGGGCTGCTGACTTATTCAAAGCCTCAAGAAGACTTTGGCAGGGGTGTCCTCTTTCACCCCTCCTATTCGTTCTTCAAGTTTTTTTCCTCAGCTTTTACCTTGATAAGAAGCAGCAAGACCATGAGATCATTGGGCTAAGTATAGCAAGAGGGGTTAAAAACGTTAATCATGCCCTTTTTTCCGATGACAATTTGTTGTTGGGTGCTGCCACTATGCTTTTGGCTGCTAGATTCAAAGGCATGCTCGATGAATTCTGTGAATATTCTGGCAATAAACTAAAAAATGGAAATGCCACATTTACTGTTGGAACATCTCATCCTCCTCTCTTAGTTCTATCGCTAGATGCTTATGGTTTGTTGCCTCCTCATCCTGGGCTTCATTCAAGTATCTTGGACTTCATATATTCCTCAAGAGGGCCTTCAACAAAGACCGACTTCCCCAATTAGATAAATTCAAGAATAAAATGCAAGCCTGGGGATTCTCCTGGCTCAATATTGTAGGCAAGACGGTGCTCATCAAATTTGTGCCCAACAACCTCCCCTTATTTCAATTATCTGTCCTTATAGCTCCTGTTGGTATCCTCAGGAAGATGGAGGACTATGTTCGCCAATTTTTTTGGAAGGTAGGTAAGCAGAATGACAAAAAAATACCTCTCGTCAATTGGGAAATAGTTTCCAAACCTCTGATGGAGGGGGGATTGAACTTTAAAATCTACACCCAAAATATAGCTATGGGAGAAAAAAAATTATGGAGAATTATTGCCCCCAATCCTGGTTGGGCACAATTGACGCTAAGGAAGAAATACTTCAAATACAGAGAACTTGATGCCTGGACAATCCCCTCCCCCAAATCAGATCGTCCTTCATCAATATATGCGCTAAATCCGTCCCACTGATAAACTCTTAGGCTTTCTAGATACCTGGAAACGGTAAAAGCATCAATCTGTGGAACGATCGCATCATGAATAAAGGCCCTCTGGTGGAATACAGTTCCCTGTAGTCATTGCGTTTGTGGTTGGATGAAGCTGGTTATAAAACGTTGTGGGACCTCTCCATATGAAACGAACTAAGTTGGGTGATTTGAAAGCATATTCAAGTGCCCCCAGATCTCCAGAACGACTATGCTAAGCTCATTTCTCTGTTGCATGGTATGGCCCCCATCCACGCAAGGAGGAAGGACTCTCAGGGCTGGGGATCGATGATTGGGGGGTTATCTATGGCGCAGGCTATGCCAAATGGCTGGAGCAGCCTTTCGTTCCACTGGATCCAGCACCAGGGAAGGGGATTTGGAAACATCCCTCCATCTCGAAAATTGACCACTTTTGTTGGCTACTGTGTCACAGAAAAATCTTGACAGATGACAGATTGCAGAAGAGGGGATTCTATGGCCCTTCTAGGTGCATTTTGTGCAGAGAAAACGTTTAGTGCACTGGCCATCTTGTGCTGGAGTGAAAATTTGCATTACAAATCTAGCATGAGATCTTAGGCTCTTGGATATCTAACTTTGTTCTCCCTAGCTCCATTTCTGAGTTGTTTGCAATTGGTTGCCCATATATCCTGGTCCCTTTCCAAAAAACAAAATAATCAAAGTTGCCTAGACCTCCCTCCCAAAAATAATTAGCTGACAGATTTGGTTGGAGAGAAACAAAAGGATTTCATAAATAAAGAGCAGAATGTTAAGCATATTGTGATCAAGATAGAATTCCAACTAAAAGAATGCCTGGGAGATCAAATGGATGACTCTAACTTATGCCAGCAAGACATTGATTGGGGTGCCTCATTTGAACTTCAATTCCAAAAAGTGGTAAGTATAATCATCCCTCCCAAAGAGTGGAAAATAAGAGAAAATGAGGAAGATTTCCAAGACTGGATCTCCAAGCAATCAAGTCACTCTCTCTTCCTTGATGGGGTAGCCAAGGGCAATCCAGGAAACACTGGTGCAGGAGGAGTCATAAAGAATTCAGAAGGTAGTATTATTCACAACTTCACCTTGGGCCTGGGCCATTCTTCCAGCATTCAAGCTGAAGCAATGGCTCTGTTCCAAGGTCTCAAGTATCTCAAAGACTTGGGCATCAGGGAGGAAAATGTAATTGGGGATTCGCAGGCTATTATCAAAACCATAGTGATAAATTATGCTCTATCAGATTTAAGATTTGCAAGGTTGATCTCAAGAATCAAAATTTTGGCTAAATCCTTTCAGAATTTGAAATTATTCCATGTAATGAGAGCGAAAAATAAGGATGCGGATTTAGAAGCAAATAAGGCAGTCCTCCCATCTGCTAGGTCTATTCTAAAAGACAGAGACGAATCATGGGATCCAATTCCTTAACCCTCTATCTGCTATGTTTTACTGCATTTTATTGAATCAATTTGTTTGTATTCACAAACTTGGGAAAATCACAGAAATAGATTCCATTGTTGTATGTAACAAGATCTAGAACACAAGTATAAGCGCCACGATTCTCCTTGTTGGAGAGGTGCTCTGGGCTTCGCTCCCAAATTTTGTAGTCCGAATTGATGCATTTATGCCAAGTTTCTAATATAATCCAATAACCATTCCTGTAAAAAAAAAACCATGTAGTCAATAGATCCATGTTCCTAGTTTTTGGATTCGCTTTGTGGGATGTTTGGAAGGAAAGGAATGTGAACATTTCAAGCATAAATAGGAGACCATTAATAGATTGTGGTATATAATCAAGAAAAAAATTAGGAAACCATCATGTTTTAAACTTGGTATCAAGATTATTGGAAAACCCGGCCTCACAAAGTTGCAATCTTGAACAAATTAGACCTATCTCCCCATATGATTTCCCCTGCTTCATGGAAGCCTCCCCCTCCTTAGACTTCTCTTCCTTCTTCCTATTCACCTCCATCTGTGGGTTTTTTGAAACTCATTTTTTATGGAGCTTCAAAAGGAAATCTTGGTCTAGTAAGACTTGGAGTACTTATTAGAGATTGGAGACACGATGTTATATGGATCTATGTGGCAGATTATGATATAGCTAGTAATAGTGAAGCTTAATTCTATGCTCTAGAAAGAGGCTTCAAATTGGCTCTATTGGAAGAATAATTTATGATTCATGTAGTATTCTTTATGATTCATGTAGATGGAGACTCCTAATTAGTCATCAAAACTAGCAAAAAACTAATCAAAGGGGCTCTAGTTGAAAAAATTTCAAAAATTTGGAGGCTTATGAATCCAATTTCACAAATTTACTAAATTCTTATTTTAATTATGTTGTCATGACTCATTCTCAGAGGATTGGTAATAGTGTTGTTGATTATTTGGCTAATATGGGTTATATGCATAGGAGAATAAACTTTTAGGGAGGATGGCCTATGAATTATCAAATGGAGTGGCACAATGATATTTACATTATTTTGGAAGATGAGAAGCCTAATCCACAAGAAGCCTCCGAGAATAGATACCAGGTCTCCCCGATGGGGGTGTGGCCCGAAGAGATTGGAGAAATGGGACAAAGCACTTGCCACCCAGAGGAATGAAATGCATTAATTGGAGGGGGTGGCATGGCCACCCCCACACAGGATATTAAGGAGGGAGTAGACTACTAAAGTCTGGGGTTTGACTACTTCCAATGGTGTTGGCTCTCTGAAAATTCTAGTGGCCTCATGCCTGTAATGCATGACGACTATTTTACCTCTGGTAAATTTGAAGTCTTTCACTTTTATAATTGTGTTTCTACATTTTGGCTTAGTTTCAAGGTTGTTAATATGGTTTTGGTCCCCAGTCCCAGCATTGCAAGCTGCTTTCTTTCTGTTTGGTTGTGGTTGAGTTGTAGTGTAGACTATTATTGCACTAGGGCATGATACCAAGGTTGGGATTATGCCTCTACCCCTACGGTTTGATCCCGTTTCGGTATTTTTATCCCTCCTTTGAGCTATTGGTTTTCCTGTGATTCACATTTTGTCTTGGTTTTCTCTTTTAAAAATAGTGAACAAACTCTTAGTATGAAAAACCCTTACATCAAATATCATTACTCCCTTTAGTCTTTATGTGGGCAACCATGGTGAAAAACACTTGGCCTACTTGTACTCACCAACCCTCGTGTAGGTAGCTATTTTGAAAGTGCTGCAAAAATGTCATTTTATGGATAACCTATATTTTATAGGAGATATACCTTGACAAAAAAACCATTTTGGAGGCCTTACTGCTCTTAAACCATCTATATGTTTATTTCCTTTGATCAGTTTTGCAAATGATGGATGTTCAGTGAATGATGTGATTTTTCTAAACCATTCTTGTGCTTTTTCTGGCCACTTCTGTTCTTGTAGGTGCCTACACCACTCCTGCCCTTTGATCACTGTCTCTTTTGAACTTGGACAACTCTTTTTATCAATAATGACTTCTGCTTGTCATAGTCTCTTCCTTAAGTAATTTTAACCCATGTTTTCCCTCTTTGAAAATTTGAAACTGCTCTTGACCGCTGCTTTGAGAAATCAAATCCTTGAATTGATATTTTGTCTTTTTTGTCTCTTTGGTGAAATGGGTTATAGGTGTTTAGGTCTACCTCCTTGGATCTCTCTATTCTTATGATTTTACCTATTAAAACCTTCATTCTTTTTATACCAACACTCTTTACTCTTTATAACCCTTGATGATGTGGAGTCAATGCCTTTTTTCCAAACCCTAGAGGGCTACCTGAGAACCTTCTTAAACCCTTCGTTGTGATGAAGGAGGCTTCTTTGTCACCATGTGACCATATTTGTCCACCTTACCAAACTCCTAGCTTTTAGGGCTGCTTAGGAAAAAGTAACTAGTGTTGCCTTCTAAGTTCTAAAAAAATTAACAAAACTTACTAATCATTCCAAAAGTCCTTCAATGTGCACTTGAAGGAGTAGAGGAGGCCTTTGCCTTTGTAACCCTAGGACTGATTTCCTTGTTTGGTCAAAACAGTTTCAAACCTTAATTTCCATCAAAAATATGCTTGTTTCTTTCTTCTTGTTATGAATGGTCTTCTTATGATGATTTTCTCTTTCACATTACCTCATTGCTAATCTAGTGGCTTGTTGACTCTCTTGTATGAATGTGAGTAAAGGTCAGTTGTCCCTTTGCAGATTCATGCCTTTAGGACAAAGATTCCCTTGAATGACCTTTTTTATCAGCTTTGGACAATATCACATGTCCTTTTCTTTTTTAATGTACTTTCTTCATATAGGAAAAACAGAGTTTGTAGGGCACCAATTCCATCCTATGACTTTGTGAAAACCATAGGTGACCTAGTGGAGGCCTTCTTAGATTTGGTTTTTTTTTTAACTGAGACCTAGAACTTAGGCTTATCAAGTGCAAAATAGATTTTTAGGATAGGCCGATGTATTGAAGATCTGAAATCCAATGTACTTGATTTATCTAAAGAGTCTACAGAGATATTTTGAGACTATCCGTGTTTGAGAGTACTTTGGGAGACACAACAAGGTTGTTTGTTTGGTGGGTTTAAGTAGTAGTGGGGGGTTTTTAGGCAAGACAAGACAGAGGATTTGGGCCACAGGTGAAAGCATACAGACATGGATAGTAACATAAGCCACTAATGGGTCTTCTGGGACTGGTATACAATGCTAGACATGGTGGAAAGATGAAATAGTGAAAAATTATTTAAAAGGATGATGAAGGCAGTGAGATTTCTAGAAATCACAATATTCAAGAACTTTGTTCTAGAAATCTAGGGAAAAAATTTAGTCATCTATGCAGGCAAAAATTACTGATGACTAACATATTATAAATAGTCAATCACCTCCTTGAGCAATGTGAAAGGAATGAACGTGGTCTCAGACCTCCAAAGAAGATTTGGGTTCCAAAGTATAAGGTACCAAAGGATAATGTTCCTCTAGCGATTGAAAGTGTCAAGGTAGTGACTACAAAGGATCTTTCACATGATAAGGCCTTTGAAGGTACGTCAGATGTTCCTCCCTCCCTTCCCTCTCCAGATTTTTTTTTTTATGAGAATATCTCTATCCCTTCTAAGTTGGTAAAATTAAATTTATCCACATTATTTTCTCCCATGATTGATAAGATATCACATACATTCATGACTCCAAATTTCATTTTACCATCATCAGGCATTTCTCTTGTTGTCTCATCTCACTTGGAGGCTCCCTTTGTTGTGCCTTATTTCCTTTCTCCCCTGGGATATTCTTATTATTCCTCTTCTCTTAAAGTCAATAACGATAAAGATACAAATTTATTTAGGCATCCATGTGATTTGAAAGTTGACTTGACCCACAAAAATTATGATATGAGATCAAGGCTGAAGGTTTCTCTTGAGGTAGAGTCCAAAGGTGGAGTCATTGAAGACATTCCTGTATTCAATATGTGGGAAATAAATCTTACTTATCCAAATATCAACAAAAAGAAAAATATGACATCATAAATGGCAGATAGAACACCATATAAGGGGACCCTGGAGCTAAAAAAGCTCCTCGAGGGGCTCCAAAATGACTAGTATGTCATGGAACATTAGGGGTTTTGGAGGAGTCTCTAAAAAATTGGCCCTCAAACATCTCCTACATACACAAAATCTATATATCATATTATTGCAAGAGACAATGACATCTAGGGTGAAGGATTATTCCACCCTTGAGCCCTGGTTAAGGGGGTGGTATTTATGGTATGTTGATGCGGAAGGTTATTTTTGTGCTCTGATCTCAACAATACGAAATTAATCCATCAAGGCAATTTCCTCCTCCTCCCTAAATAATCCTATATCGGCCATCTTGAAAGTAAAAAAGTTCAATGTTATTTGGAAAATTATTAATAATTATTTTCCTTGTTTAAACCAAAAGTCATACTGGGATAAATTGAATGGATCAAGATATTTGACACATTATCCAACAATTTTTGAAGGTGATCTAAGTTTTACCACATTTATTCTTGAATAATGGGGCCATTGCCTAATGACCAACCCTTTAGATCTTACTTTCATCATTATTTTGAATCCATGCATTTGGACAACATCAAACCGTTGAAATTTTATCCCACATGGCATAATATTTTCTCAAGGGAAAGCATTGTTTCAAAATGTCTTATTTTAGAATCCATACTCTCTCAAAATTTCCAATAGAAATCATGGGTAAAATCCAACGGTATTTTGGACCACTTCCTTTTACTTTGGATTGAAGCAGGAGATGATAAGCTTATGGCCCTTTTTAAATTCAATAAATCATGGTTAAAAGAAGAATACTTTATAAATCTAGTGGAGGACTCTTGGACACATCTTTAAAACAATAAGAACACTCCCTATATGTTAGAATTTTCAAACAACTTAAAGCATTTAAAGCCTAAGATAAAGAAGTGGAGTAAACTCTTTAAAGAAAAACAAAAGACTTCTTTGGTTCATATTTAATCACAAACTTATGATATTTTTCAATAAAAAATTTCAAGATTTTTTATTCTACAAATGCCTCAGAGACATTATGATCTCTTTAAGCTTATAGAAGGGTTTTTCTTTCCCAGGAGGATGAATTATACGGAGAAAGGAACAAGGAAATATGGATGAAGGAGGGAAACAACAATATGAAATTTTCCCACAAATTCACAATCTTTGAAATGAATACCAATTTGATTTGGGAAATTGAATATGGAAATGAGAACAATGTTAGATAATTTAAAGAAAAATACGAAGCGAGGTTTCATTTCTTTAAATCCATATTCTCACAGCCTTCTGTATGTCAAATCGTCGAAATGTTGGAAGCTATAAAATTGTTCCCTCAAGCTATTTCTCAGGATATGTATGTCGGTCTGAAATCTAAATTTATTGAATCAAAATTCTTAGGATATATCTCATCCATGTAGAAGGGGAAAAGAAATCGTCCATATGGTTTGACTGTGAAGTTTTTATGAATTATGAAAGGATGATATCCTTAAGTTGGAAAATGAATCTCAATAGAGAGAGGTTATGCATGGTTTTATAAATTCCACCTTTACTTCTTTCATTCCAAAAAAATCATATGCTCACTCGTTTAATGATTTCTTCCCAATATCTTTTTGTAATTTGATCTATAGTTTGATCACAAAGATCATCTCAATGAGTTAAATCCCTTATTAAGTATATTATCTTTGAAGAGGAGTTTAGATTTCTCTAAAACAAGTAGATTCACGATGTTGTGGCATTAGTGAAACAAAAAATGCATTCTATTAAGTCATATCATATCCCAGCTTTAGACCTAAAAATTTGATCTTTCCAAAGTGTATGATCAAGTAAGATGGACTTTAGTAACGATGTGCCTTGTTCAACTAAGCATGAGCTTAAAAGTGGTCAATTGGATAATGGTATGTACCTCTTTCGTTAATTTTTTAGTGTTGATTAAGAATCACCCATCTCGATTCTATAAAGTGTCCCAAGGTATGAGGCAACACTGTCTAATGTCTCTATTTTTTCTTTTGGTGACTGAAATTCTTGGGAAATTGATTCAAAAGGACTTGTTTTTCAGTGACCTCAAGGGAGTAAATATTTGTAGTTAGAGTAATATCTCTTATCTATTATTTGTTGACAATATTTTTCTATTTCTTGTGGGATTGATCTTAAATATTAATTCCATAAAATCCATCCTAGAAAGATTCAAATGTGTGACAGATATGAAAATTAATAACAATAAGTTCACTATTTATCACTAGAACATATCACTTCTTGAAATCATTCCAGTCTATTCGTCCTTCATTGCTACCATACCTCAAGGAATACTAAACAAACAAAAAAATCTTTAGATTTTTATGGGCAAGTAATAGGTCTTTGGATTGCATCCCTTTGGTGCAATGGAAACCTATAGAAAAGTTGAATCTTCTCGGTGGATGAGGCTTAAAAAAGATCTCTTTGGTTAGTCAATATCTACCATTGAAGAGTTTATGGAGGATTCTTAATAACATATATTTTTGGTGGAAAGAAATGAAAGAAAAGTATTTTATAGGGAAGTTCGATACTTAATGGATCTAGGATCCAAGGAAGATTGTTCCCAATTGTTTTATTGTGTGGAAGTATTTTTCTGACGTTATATTGGTTGGAGAGTAGGTAACAAGAAGAGAATTAGATTTGTTCTTGACCCATGGGCTGGTGTTGGGGAAAGTTATAGGCTATATGATACAAATATTTTTTCTCTACACTCAACTTGTGTGTTCTCTTTAACAAATGCCCGTTCCCATCCAACTAAGGAGTGGGGTTTTTATGGCTAGAAATCAACTAACGATTTAGGAATTTATGAGGAAAATTCCATTGAATTGCAAGGATACATTGTTTCATTGGTATCTTCCATGATTAAACTATCAGAAGAGGATTATAACTAATTGATATGGTCAAATAATACTACTTGAATTCTATCTACAAAGATAGGTTACAAGGCTCAAATGGAAGGCTTTTTCAGCTAGGATGTGTTGTAATCCTTTGAGATTTTGTATATAGTTATGATTAGGAAAATAGTTAAAGATTAGGTATTTACAATTATTTATATTTATGGAGACACAAATGTATCTTTTAATTATAAATTTAACCTTCAATGATTAATAATACACCCAAGAATGTTGCATTTACATAGTGAAATTCTCCAAACTCATGTAACAGTGGTATTATAGCCTAGATCAAACTCCATAAGCGACCCAGAGAAATTGGTTTGAAATTCATGAGCATGAAGGCCTTGTGGCAATGGTGCGTGTATTTTGATTGGGCAGCCTGGCTCAGAGGCATCAAAACCTGTGGAAAATACTACGTGTAGTTTGATTGGAGGGGACGTTAATTGATTGTGAAGGCTCTATGTATTAGGGGTTGAAGAATTCATCTGGTTTGAGATGGAAGACTGCCAATGTTTGGATTGGAGCCTGATTAGAGTTTGAAAACCTTGTTATAGTCTGAATGTAGACCCATTCTATCAGGATTTTCAAGCGAGGAGGTTGGCAGTAGCGTTGGTGGAAATTCCAAGCCATAACCACGCGTCGAAATTTTGGTGGAGAAGCGACGTTGATTCCTTTTTGTGGAATCAACGTATGTTCCCCCCCTCCGTATGTGCCCGCATATCCATAGTCATATAAGACTACAAAACAATGGAAACCACCATGGCTGAACCACTGGAGGGTTTTGAAACCACAGTCAACAGTGTTTTTTCAAGGATCAACACGATTTTTTATTGGAACGAGTTTAGTCAAAGACCACCCACTGCTCAATTTTTGGATTGGAGTGGACAGGTCAATTGATTACTACACATTGATTCCTGAACCGTGAATAATTCTGTTGGTTATTAATCTGTAATTTAAAAACAAAGTTTTTTTAAAAGAAATTTGTGCCTATGGTAGTGGTTGAAACATAAGTTTTTTTTAAAGAATTTTGTGTCAGTGATCAAAACATATGTTTTTTAGTGGTTCTGTAAAATTATCTACAAAAGATGAACTCCTTAGTAGATTTAATTGGGGTTATTATGTCCGGAAAGGAAAATTACCTAGAATGGTTCAGGAAGGTTAAAAATACACTTATTTCTAATGATCTATGTGATGGAGTTTGTGAAGGAAAAGAAGGGAATGCACCAGATTATCTGATGAGGAGAAATAGTTAGCGATCTAGAAAAGTAAGGATAAGAAGGCCTATGCCTTAATTTCCACTTCAATCTCAAAAGAGGTAAGAAGATATGTTTCTCAAAGTAAAACGATGTAGGATTCCATAACAAAATTAAAAGAGCTTTATGATTCACATTCAGAATTGGAGAAAATACAATTGTTGTTGAGGTTATTTAATCTGGAAATGAAAGATAATGATTTGTTAAATCTTTCTTATGAAATTAAAGCTATCAATCATGAAATTGAATCTACTCGTGTTAAACTTGATCTACAACTTACTACCTTTATAAAATCTCTTTACCATGGTTATTCACACTACTTGGAATATCTCCAAGCTAGTGGGCAGTTAAAAGATTTATATTTTGACAAATTAGTAGGGAAAATTGGAGAAAGAGACAATGATTTTAGAAAGAAAGAAACATTACATAATTCTAATACTGAAACCTATGTATTGCTCAAAATAACCAAAAACCTCAAGAATAACTTGTCAGAAATACTAGGGGTAATAGAGGACGAGGTAGGAAAAATTATAGAGGCAGGGGGGTAAACATATTCAAGGAGATAGACAAAAAAATGATAAAAAGACTATAAAATGCTTTATATGTGGTAAAATTGGACATAATGTTGCAAATTGTAGAATTCCCTGGGAGAAAATTAATGAAATAAGAGAGCAAATTCTTGAAAATAAAGATTAACTAATTCTAGAAAAAATATATTCTTATGAGAATGCACATTATTTTGTTTCTCAAATTAATTTTCATATGGAATATATATTTAGTACCTCTTTTTCTTCATGGAATGACAGTTCGATTTTAGACAGAGGTGATGTTTATCATATGAACTTTAGAAGAGATTTGTTTGAACAATCCAGTGATAATA
The DNA here is from genome assembly GCA_034641835.2 of Pinus albicaulis. NCBI lineage: Eukaryota > Viridiplantae > Streptophyta > Pinopsida > Pinales > Pinaceae > Pinus > Pinus albicaulis. Next base: position 657,288,623 of record CM076569.1, read on the forward strand.
TTGATGGATTAGTGTATTTTGCTAATAAATCTCAATTCAAACCATCAGGGATTGGTTATATTCAGTTAAAAATTCTTGGACTTTCATATTATACTTTGAATGATGTTCTTTACATTCCATAGTTCCAAAGGAATTTATTATCTCTTGTACAAATAAGATACCAGGGACATTCCATTCACATATTTGATGGTAAAGTGGAAATGTGAAGAGCAGCTAGAAATAAAATTGTAATGACTAGTGTGGAAGAAGATAAATTATTGAAGTTGAAAGGTATGTCATCTGTTGCATTGAACACTAATTATTTGGTTCAGCAAAATGATACCATGTCATCATATTTATTGTGGCATGTACACTTCGATCATATTAATTATGAAAGTATTAGAATTAGGAGACAACATGGGATTAAAGGACTTCCAACAGTTCCAAGAAAATTGACCCCATGTAATGCTTGTATATTGGACACACATCACAAACAATTTTATCAGAATTCTACTTCTATAAATAAAAGGAAATTAAGTCTCATACACTCTGATTTATGTGGACCTATGCTTGTGCCAACTGCTAATGGAAATAAATATATATTGAGTTTTATTGATGATTATTCGAGGATGTGTTGGGTTTATCTGCTTAAAGAAAAATCACAATTTTTTTATGAGTTTAAAAAATTTCAACACTTCATTACAAATGAAGCTAAAATTAATATTAGCACTATAAGAACTGATAATGGGGGAGAATATACTTCACATGGTTTTGAAAATTGTTTTCAACAGAATGACATCAAACACCAAACCAAAATACCATATAATCCACAACAAAAAGGTGTTTCAGAACAAATGACCAAAACATTGCTTAATATGGTAAGGTCAGTGATGTTTTTTAAGAATGTAAAATTGACGTTTTGGGGAGAAGAGGTTCTTTGTGCAGTGTATATTAGAAATTAGTGCCCTTCCTCTCTCATCAACAATAAAAATCCATATAAAATGTGGTACAATCGTCTTCCTGTTGTTCAACATTTCAGAATTTTTGGTAGGCTCAATGTTATGCTTTGATTCCTAAACAACAAAGAAACAAGTTGAGTGAAAGAAGAAAAAAATGTATATTTTAAGGGTATTATATGACTTCTAAGGCATACCGATTGTACGATGAAGAGAACAATAAGTTTATTTTGTCAAGGGATGTATTGTTTCTTGAATTTGATAAAGATTCCCTCATCCTTGATAGACAACTTAGTCAATTAGAAAATTTTGTGCCTCAAAAGTTTTATTATGAATAAGATAATATTATTCCACATCCTGAAGGGTGGATTCCTATATTAGATCAATTTGTGGATTTTCCTTCTCTCAATGATGATAATTCTGTTGCTGGAGAGAAATTAGTTGATGCAAGTGCTTCTACATAGATGTCAGGGACATAGACAAAAATAACTGAGACAGATGAAGAAGATGAATAACTTTCTACACAACCTTTGCGAATATCAACTCGTATTAGAACATTTCCAAAGAAATATGATGATTTTAAGATAGGAAGTTCCTCGGGTAACTATTCTCATTGTGAATTTAATTTTACTGTGGATTTTGAACCTACTTTTTTTGAAGAAGCTAGTAGTTAATATCAGTGGAAAGATGCAATAAAAAAGGAATATGATACTCTCATAAAAAATGGCACATGGAGGCTGGTGGATCCTCCTATTTTCGTCAAACCTATTGGTTGCAAATGGATTTATAAAACTAAGTTTAAAGCCGATGGTTCACTTGATAAGCAGAAGGCAAGAATTGTAGCAAAGGGATATGCACAAAAAGAGGATATTGACTATAAAAAGACATTTTCTCCTACACTTAAATGGGGCACTATTAGATCTCTGTTTGATATTGCAGCTCAGAAAGAATGGAAAATTCATCATATGGATGTTAAAACTATCTTTCTAAATGGGGATGTGAAAGAATATGTTTACATGTTTCAACCAAAATGTTTTTCTGTTAAAGGGAAAGAACAAAAGGTATGCAAACTAATGAAGTATTTGTATGGCTTGAAACAAGCACGACGTGCATGGTTTGAGAAACTAACTGAACATATTCTTAAATTAAATTATAAGCATTTTGACCTAGATGATGCAACTCTTTTCATTAAAAAATTTGGAAGATAAGTTGTATACGTTGATGATTTGATGATCACATGGAATGCTGATGAATATATATCATCTATTAAGAAGGAATTTAAATTTTTTTTTTGATATGACAAATTTAGGTTTACTTCACTATTATCTTGGAATTGAAGTTGACAGAAAACCACAACATATTTTCATCTCTTAGAAGAAATATGTTTGAAAGTTATTGAACATATATAGTATGATGGATTGTAATCATGTTGCTACTCCAATGGAGCAGAATTTGAAACTCGCTTCAGAAGATGACAAATTGTTTGAAGATCCAACAAAGTATAGGCAACTTGTTGGAAGTTTGATTTATTTATATATTATTCGTCCTGATATAACCTTTGTTGTTGGAATACTTTCCAAATTTATGCATCATCCTTGTGAGGAGCATTGGGTAGTAGCAAAAAGAGTTCTGAAATATTTAAAAGGAACCCAAACTTACAGCATCAAATATTCAAAATTTTTAAACTTCCATCTTGTTGGTTATTTAGATTCTAGTTTTGATGGAGATAAGGAGAATGGAGTCTCTACTTCTAGTTATTTGATTAATATTGGATCAACAACCATCAGTTGGAGATCACACAAGCAATCTATTCCTGTTGATTCTACCACTGAAACCGAATATGTTGTAGCAACTCAAGCCAATAAAGAAATCATTTGGCTTCAGAAAATACTTGAAGATTTGCAGGAGAAGCAAAAAGCTTCAACTCCTATATCTTTCGACGACTCTTATGTGATTCAATTGGCCAAGAATCCAAAGTTTCATGATCGAACCAAACATGTCAACACCAAGTATCATTTGATTTGACATCACGTAGAGGCCAAAACAATTCATCTGACACATTATCCAACTTCAGAAAAAATTGCAAATATCAAAGCATTGAGGTGTGACAAGTTCGAAAAGTTTAGATCTTTTCTTGGTATGTCAGATGTCCCTTCGAATTAAGGGTGGAAATGTTGTAAACCTTCGAGATTTTGTATATATTTATGATTAGGCAAATAGTTAAAGATTAGGTATTTCCAGTGATTTATAGTTATGGAAACATAACTGTCCCTTTCAATTATAAATGTAACCTTCAATGATTAATAATACATCCAATAATGTTGCATTTACATCATGTAGTTCTCCAGACTCATGTAACAGGAAGCATGCTAATGGTGGAGTTTCTTATGGAAGCACTCTAGTCCCTTAAGATATAAATTAGCCTTATGGTTGTCTCTTTCAAAAAATATTCTTACATGGGACATTGGCTAAAAAATAAGCTAGTTGGGACCAAGAAGATGTATTATGTGTAAAATAGAGGAGGATTTGATCAACCTCCTATTTACTTCATGTGCATTCACATTTCAAATCTGGTCCTTGGAAAAAAAATCATTTTATCCCATGCATGTTTCTTGGGACAAGACATCTTTGTATGAAAATGTTATTGAATGGGTAAATGATACATTTTTCAACAATCTTCAGTTCCTCCAGACATCTTTTGTTCATTCGATATGATGGGGCTGCAATTTATCAATCTTTAAAGATAAATTGATCCCAACTGAGGTAGTGATGGGAACCATTGACTACACCTACAAGTATTTTAAATATGAACCAAAAAGGAAAAAACCAAGGACTCCTATCTTGCCACCAACTGAGGAGTCAATTTCGTGGGGATATTTCAATGGTGCTAGTCAAGTTTTTCCACCAATATCTCGAGATGGAGTTCTTTTATACCTTACAGATCACCATTTTATGCACATCAGGTAGACTCTTGGCTTGGGTTCAAATACTAAGGTTGAATTATCAACTCTATTGACACATACTTATGTTGCAAAATTTTCCAATGTTAAAAAATTTCAGATCTTGGGAGACTCCAAAATGGTCCTGGTTTTGGTGTTTTATTGCATTGGAATAATGACTCCACATCTAGAACATATAATTAAGGAGATTAAATTTGAAAGAAGAAGTTTGGAGTGGTTCAACTACATGTACATTTGTAGAGAACGTAATATGATGGTAGATCATGTCTCTAAGGAAGCATTATTGGGTCAAGTGGGCTCCTTGGAAATTTATGAATTTAAGGATAATCAAGCCCTAGAGGTTGTAGTTTTCTAGTTCTAATTTATGCTTCGCTTCATTATTTCTACAAATTTGTGGAGGAATTTAGATACTTTGTTGTTAATATGTTTTTATGATCCTTTTTTGGGACATGTTTTTAAAAGGATCATACTTTCACGATCATCACTATGTTTTTAAAAGGATCATACCTTTTTTGGGACATGTTTTTAAAAGGATCATACCTTTAATTATTGTAATCATTTTATTAAATACCAATTTATGTTTAATATCTTCACTATTAATATAAAGTTGAGGATATATATAGTCTTTTGTCTTGACATTGATAATAAACATCGTTACTTTGAAATTCATATATAGGCCATGTTATGGTTACTTTGTTACTACACATAATTGTTGTTTATGTTTTAATATAATTTTTTAAATATTATCAATTAAAATGTGTGTATTTCAAACATATTATAAATACCATAGAGTTATCTATCCTTACTATAACATTTTCATGTTGGAATTTATATATACCTCTTGTTATAATTACTCTTTAGTCATATATCATTCTTGCATATTTTAATATAAATTTTTTTTCACGAACAAAGTTCATGGGAAATCCGGGCGTATTTCCCCAGAATTTCTTGATGGTACGTGCAGTAAACCGTTGGGCGCAATTAGCGGCGCCTGACCCCAAAGACTCAAGGATCGAACCCGTGACCTCCCACAACGGAAAGGACCACGTATTGGCTCACTACCACTTGAACTAACTCTTGAGGCTTCATATTTTAATATAATTATAATAGAAATGTTTAATAATATAAAATTTATATTTATATTTAAAACAATAATATTAACCATACAAAATTACAATATCAAATATTTTCAATAACAATAAAATTACAATATTAAATATTTTCAATAACAATAAAATTGTTTTAAAAAATAATATCAAATTTGAATAACAATACAAATTCAAAATTATAAGATAATTAATCTTCTTTTAATTAAATAAATTCAATTTCATCCTTGCATATTACAATAACAACCGAAGTTGTACTTTATGGTGGTGAGTGCACATGGGGGAGACTGAAGAATTGATATTTGAGAAGGGGATTGACATGTTTTCTACTCAACAAAATATGAGCAAGTTGCTATCTTGTCTCTTGTTTCAACGGCCTGAATTGACTAAAATAAGATGGCATAAGATGACATTGGCTTGAGATCATAAAATTGGGCAAGATGACTATTCCGTGAGATCATAAAATTTTGATACTTATTAAATTTTTTATATTTTAAATTATATTAATTTTAATTGTATTTATATTAGAATATAAAAGTTAAGTTATTCATTATGGATTTTTAATGTTAAGTACGTTTAAAAAAACAAACAATGAAGTTATATATATATATATATATATATATATATATATATATGTTAGTGTAAAAGTAATAAGATAATGAGATGAAAAATTGAATGGGATATAAAGAGAGCTTATGTTTAGACAACGAATTTTCATTAAAGATAACAAAAAGTGATTTGGCAATGGATCTAGTAGATCCCAATTCAAAGGATGACAAAAAGTGTATAAAAAAAGAAAAATTAAGTTATTCTTCTTCCACTTAATTTTGATAGTTTACTTAATTTTTTCAAGTATTTTCTTTTTGCTTATAATTTTAGAGACTTATCTATTTGAATGGATTAAGCATTTAAAGAATGCAATTTTGTTTCTTGTTTAAATTTGAATAAAGTTACGAGTTTTTCTATTTGAGTGAGTATATATATATATATATATAAAGAACACATAATTTTGAAGATTGGCTATCACTATCGCACCAGTTACAACTATTTTATTAATGTTATAAATGTGCCAATTACAATATGTCTATGAAGACTTGAACCCATGACAATCAAAGAAACAAATTGTTTACCAAACAATTAAAAATCAAATCATTTGACATTTTCATTAAAAAATTTAAATATAATTCTTTTAATAAATTTTAAATTTTATCTATGTTAAATTTTGTTAAATAACCCTTTATAAACTATTTTAATATCAAAATAAATAAATAGGAGACTATCTAGACACAGAAGTCTCAAGTTCAGTGGCTAAGATAAAGGGAGCATAATTCAATTTTTTTTCACAAAAATATAATAAAGAAACATCAATATAACTGGATTTTCTCTCTTAAATCCAAGGAAGGCCACCATCTTCTACAATATGATGAAATTGAACAAGATTTAGTTTCTTATTTAAATGGTATTCTCACATAGCCAAGCTTAGATAGACGTGAAGCCATTAATAACATCACCAACTACATCCCCCACTTGATCAACCAAGGTCAAAATGAAGCTCTAATGCATAAGATCACCTACGCTGAGGTGGAAGAAGTAGTTATGTCAATGCCATAGAAAAAAGCTCCAGGGCCGAGTGTATTCACCATTGGTGGAAGAGCTAGTTATGTCAACGCCATAGAAAAAATCTCCAGGGCCGAGTGGATTCACCACGGATTTACCTCAGGCTTGCTAGAAATTTATTGGTCCAAAAGTCCATGCATTGGTTGAAGAATATCATCGAACTCATAAGGTATGGTTGTGGCTAAATTCAACATTCATTAATTTAATCCCCAATTATAGTAAATCTAAAGACCTTAGTGGTTTCCCCCAAATAGCTTTGTGTAATGTTATATATATAATTATTTCTTTAGTTATTGTTAAGTGCCCCAAACCCTTATTAAACAAATAATATCTCTGTAACAAATACGGTTTGTGGAGGGGCAACAGATCTAGGATGGAATTGTTACAATTATGGAGGTCTCAGTGGGGGAGAAATACCATACTAGGTGCATTCATATTGGGGGATATATATTGACGAAAAAAATTACATAATATATTGAGGGATATATACGGGGTAAAGGGTTTTTATATTGGCAAGTATAAAAGATGGAGCTCAGAGTTAATGAAAAGATATAAAGATGTATAAAAAATGTTAATGAAAAAATGGATACCTACAATATCTAGTGAAATGATGGGTTTTTTAAAATTGGGAATGTGTATTGGGCTCATATTGGTAGGGGGTTAAATAATGTGATTTATAGAGGTTTTTTCCAATATGTAGTCAAATTAGGGGTATTATTTAGTATGCCATGAATGCATGTGATATGTCAAAGGTTCATTGGGTGAAGCCCTCAATTCTCATGGTTACAATGTGTGGGGTCATTCATTTCCTTAAAATGCTTACAAATTCTGCTATGCTAATTAAGTTGGACTTGTCTAAAGCTTATGACCAACTAAGTTAGCAGTATCTTCTTAGTGTGCTCAATTATTTTGGATTCTCCCCTCAATGGGTCTCCTATATAGAATAATTAATATCCTCCCTATTTTATTCCATTATCTTGAATGGATCACCCACTATGACTTTTAATCTCTCATGTGGTTTGTGTCAAGGAGACCTTATCTCCCCTTTCCTTTTCATTTCAGTTGTTGAATTCCTACAAAGATCCCTAAAAGAAGCCTCCCATTGAGGGTCTCTCAAAGGGCTTCACCATTGTGGAGAAAATTTGTCAATTACTCATCAACAATTTGTAGATAACATTCTACTCTTTTTCCAAGTATCTTTATTTGAATTTAAAATGCTAAAATACATTCTTGCGAATTTTATGAATGCCTTGGGAAATCAGATCAATGAGGAGAAATCCAATTTGTTTTTCTTTAAAACTCATCCTTCCATCCAATATTATCTTTACCATGTTCTTGGCTTCCATGTTGGTAGACCTGAACAAAAATCTTGGAGTCCCTCTTGCTTCCAACTCCTTAAGGGTGGAAAGTTGGCAAGATGTTATTCAAAAATTTTCTAATAAAATAGAAGGTTGGGCCTTTATATCCCTAAATTTGGAAAGTATACTTGCCTTGCTAAATTCTATGCTTCAAGTGATACCCATGTATCAGTTTTCTACTCGTGTGGCTCCCAAAGCTACTTGTAATACTATCATTACCTTATTCAAGAATTTTCTGTGGAGTGGAGAAAATAATACTAAGAAATATGTGTTGGTTGCTTGGAAAAATATTCGTACACCCAAGTTGGCAGGTGGTTTTGGGCTCCGTAAAACTGAATTTCTTAAAAAAAAAAGTTGTTAGAGTGAAATTGTGGTAGAGATGGCTCCAAGGGGGATCAATACTATGGAAACAAATATGGGATAAAAAATACAAGACCTTTCACTCCCAACCTAAAAAGCTAAGAGTTGAGAACTTTCCTCTAGGATCATCAATATGGAACTTTGTGTAAATTAGCAAGATTCTAATAAAAACTCACACCTTTTGGGACGTAAGAAATGGGTGCACCACTCATTTCTAGTTGGACTCTTGACAACAAATTTCTAAACTCAGTGCAAAGAATGATATAAGAGAATTGATGATTTTCACCAATGAAAAAACAATGCTCAATCGTTGAAAATTTATGGAAATAAGGGGTAGAAGACTTTCATTAGTGGAACTGTAAGTAGAAAGACAGGTTGATTCACCCATTATGGAGCAGTGGCATATCCTTGATATGGAGCTACAGAAAAGGAAAATATCCTTGGATAAAGAAGCGTATAGAGATGGGATTATCTAACGAAAGAGATGTTTATTCTAAAGGAGGCCTATTCATTATTAAAAGAGCATCATAATATGGCCCGATAGCCTCTTCTGAGGAAAATATGGACAGCCTGTTTATAGCCCAAGGTAGCACAATTTTTTTGGTTGTTGGGGTGACACGGGATCTTGACATGGGATTAAATCTAATGAAAAGGATTCTAAGGTTCGTCATTTTGTATAATGTGTCGACAGCAAGACGAAACATTGGATCGTCTGCTAAATAATTGCCAATTCTCTGATTCGGTATGGAGTAGGATCTTGGAGTTATTTATCCATACATATCATTCCCATCATATTAAAATCGAAACTCTGGAACAATGGAGACACAATGTGTTTCCTAACCTTGTAGTCAACAGATCCTCGTTCCTAGTTTTTGGATTTGCTTTGTGGGATGTTTGGAAGGAAAGGAATGTGAACATTTCAATCAATAATAGGAGACCATTGATAGAGTGCGGTATATGATCAAGAAAAACATTAGGAAACCATCATGTTTTAAACTTGGTATCAAGACTATTGGAAAACTCGGCTTCACAAAGTTGCAATCTTGAAAAAATTAGACCTATCTCCCCATATGATTTCCCCTGCTTCATGAAAGCCTCCCCTTCCTTAGACTTCTCTTCCTTCTTCCTATTCACCTCCCTCTATGGGTTTTGTGAAACTCATTTTTTATGGAGCTTCAAAAGGAAATCTTGGTCTAGTAAGACTTGGAGTACTTATTAGAGAATGGAGACACCATTTTATATGGATCTATGCGACAGATTATGATATAGCTAGTAATAGTGAAGCTTAATTCTATGCTCTAGAAAGAGGCTTCAAGTTGGCTCTATCAGAAGAATATTTTATGATTCATGTAGTATTCTTTATGATTCATGTAGATGGAGACTCCCAATTAGTCATCAAAACTAACCAAAAACTAATCAAAGGGGCTCTAGTTGAAAAACTTTCAAAAAGTTGGAGGCTTATAAATTCAATTTCACAAATTTACTAAATTCTTACTTATTTTGATTATGTTATCATGACCCATACTCAGAGGATTGGTAATCATGTTGTTGATTATTTGGCCAATATAGGTTATATCCACAGGAGAATAAAATTTTAGGGAGGATGGCCTCTGAATTATCAAATGGACTGGCACAATGATATTTACGATATTTTGGAAGTTGAGAAGCCTAATTCACAAGGAGCATCCGAGAATAGATACCAGGTCTCCTCAATGGGGGTGTGGCCCGAAGAGATTGGCGAAATGGGATGAAGCTCCTGCCACCCAAAGGAATGAAATTAATTAATTGGAGGGGGTGTTCGTGCAAGAGAATAAGGAGGAAGTAGACTATTGAAGTCTGGGGTTCGACTACTTCCAATGGTGTTGGCTCTCTGAAAATTCTAGTGGCCTAATTCCTATAATGCACGACGACTATTTTACCTCTAGTAACTTTGAAGTCTTTCCACTTTTATAATTTTGTTTCTACATTTTGGCTTAGTTTCAAGGTTTTTAATATGGTTTTGGTCCCCAGTCCCAACATTGTGAGTTGTTTTCTTTCTATTTGGTTGTGGTCTAGTTGTAGTGTAGACTATTATTTCACTAGGGCATGATACCAGGGTTGGGATTGTGCCTCGACCCCTATGGTTTGATCTTGTTTGAGTATTTTTATCCCTCCTTCGAGCTATTGGTTTGTTTCCAGTGTGAGTAGTGTTAAGCCCCCTTGGGACACCACCTTCCCTATTTGGTCGGTGTCTGTCTATTGGTATTACTCTTATCAAGGCTCTTCTTTTGGATATCCCTGTGTTGTATCTTGAAATCATTTTCTATTTTCCCATATGCAACACCAACACATGAGGAGAAAAAGGGGGGGGAGGTTAAGGCCCTACGGGCATAATCATTCCCAACAACAAGCCCATGAGGTTGTTGGGGCCTTTCATTTGGCAGTCCCCACATTAACTCGTAGTGAAATTCATAATCTAAAAACTAAGTGAGCTAGAGACAGGCATGCCTTCTCATATTCAAAGCTATTGGAGGAATTTGGACAGTGGATTCTTGACCCTGGTCACACCAGGGGAAAAGAAAGAAATATTTCCAATCCTTACTTCTATACTAGCAAGTGAAAACATTGATGGGCTGGGTTCTTATTGATAAACAAGCTTATAGGTATAATGTTTTTTCCATTCTTGAAGATGTAAAATGACAAAAAATAAATGTCGAGTTATATATGGAGAGAATGACCGCTTCTCTTGCTCAAATTAAACGTCATATCTCATGCATTGCTACTATATTTTCTCCTCTTGGATCTAGTGAAAAACATCTGGAACCCGTAACTTCTTTTGAATCCTGGTTGTTAAATGTTTAATGATAGTTTTTTTTGTTTTATGATTATGTAGTAGACACTCTAGTTATGTTTCAGTTATTAAAATTCTTGCAATTTTGGACAAACTATTCTATAGATAGAGGGTCAAAAATATATAGTTTCCCATTGTAAAAATTAAAACCAACTATCGCAAATCATATTAATGGTGGATAGATAACCAATATACTAAAAAGTCTCATTTTGTAAAATAATACAAACTAAGCTTTAAACTTTTATATATATAAATAGATATGTATATGTACTATAAAATTTTCCAATTCATTATTTTATTTTTAATATTAAGTTTTTCATTCTAAAATATTAATAAAAAAAATTATCATTATTATTATTATAAGGGGTATCTAGCTCGAATAGGTTAAACACATGGTCGTGGAACAATGGCGAAGGTGCAGAGAATGCAACATAAATAGCAGTATAGTTCTGAATGGTTGGAAGATCTCTTTCAATTGAAGATAGCTGATTTGATTTGAAGTTTTAGCTACTCCATAGTTCAGATATGGAACGGATGGCCTCGGTGCCTGTAGGGTAAGGTAAAATCAAGGATGAGGGTTGTCGGAGATTTTATAGTGACTATGGTTTATGATCCAGTAAGAGATGAGTTGAGATTGTCTTAGTCTAGAAAGGTAGGGGTTGGTTTTGTAATCCTTTGCATAAGTCGGAGGCTCATGTTTCGTGGGGAATGGTGTAGAAAATTCTTCCGGGGGGTGGTGGAATGGATTCGTCACTTTTACTGTCTGAACCCCTGTTTAGAGCTCAGAGTCCAAATATTTCATTTTTGGTGGGAGGTGAGCAGATGTATGTTTAGTTTATGTTGTTGTTGTAAGTGATTATGACAACATTGGGTTGGTGGACACTGGACTGGTTTTCGGCTTTTGACAGCCCCGCGTTATTTTTTCCGGGGTGAAAATTTTTTGGGCACCATCGCCTGATTTTCTGGGGAACAAAATTGGTAGGGTTTTAAATTTTTGGACAGGCGGGTGGGTTTTTCAGAAGTAGTGGTTGATAGTGACTTCTCATCCATAAAATTACCTTAGCATTTACGGGATTTTCATCGATGGAGGGTCCTATCTGACTTGAGCAGCGGTTGGTACTCCACTTTTTTTAAATCGGGGACGATCTCCAGACATCTGACTTAGGCTTCCTTTGATGATATCCAAGTGAGCACCTTGGAAAGTGAAAAGCATTTATGATCGACAGCTTGTATCTCTTATTTCCTCTGACGCGAAGGTTGGTTGTGGTACTTTCTTCGGACACATGGATGACCTTACAACGTTTTTGCATGAGCTGGATTGCAAGGAGGCAATGGAAGCATTAATCCATGTGGTGAAGGTGGTAAAATATGGCGGGGCACATACCGATAACGCATGCTCCAAATATTTGCAGAACGAACTTGTGTCTTTTGGTTCAGAACTCCTGCCTGGTTCTATGAAAAAGGCAGACAATGTTCACAAGCCGAAGGGGTTTGATATTAATAACATGGTGATCATCGTGATAAACCTTTCAAACCGACCACTGAGGATCATTTTTTCAGTTTTGGGCATGACATTATGTGGGAAAGGGCGGAGAGTCTTTAGACTAGGACCCTAGTTGGCAGATGGGTTTATGAGAAGATGAACAATTTTGATCTCCTTCAATGGCTGATGGATGTGTGGATGAAGTTTTTGGGTTATCCACCAAGGATTTGTCGTCTCTAGAAAAACTAGTGGAGTTCTCATTTTATGAAAACTGAGGACGACGGGGAGGTGTTTCAGAGTACTTGGGTAAATGGAAGAGTGTTTCTGGCATTGCACCGATGGTATGTCGGCTTTAATCCAAACCAGAACACTCCACAAAATCATATGGTGTGGGTGAAATTACCAGGACTCCCACTGGAATTTTGGTTGACGCAGGTGCTGACATCCATAGGAAACTCCATTGGAGTGTGCCAGTTCATTGATCCCAAATTCCTAGGAATTTTTTATAAAATAATGGCATGGCTCCTGGTCAAAATTTCATTTTCAGGAGGCCTACCGGCCTTTGTTGATTTGGAGTGGTAGAATAGTGTTCACATGCAGATAATTGACTATTGGAAAATCCCATTTTGATGCCATTCTTGCCACTAGACATGACATCTCTAATGAAATTTCACCATTAAGCAGCGTGAAGTGCAGGTGGACGTGGATCGGTCGAGGCCAGAGGTTCATGGAATATTGGAGGTGGAATCTCAGAAGCCTTCATCTCGATGAAACTTTTCTCCGGGTAAGTATCCTATGACTCCCCTCTCACATACAATCTCGGCTGAATTGACTATGATGGATGGGATGCATGCTTCTATGGGACTGGGAAATAGACGCGGTAATCATTCACTATCGCCTGGGAATTGGGAGGTGGTGCCTTCTGATACGGACCCATCACGGCCCTTAACGTTGATGGATAGCCCTTTGAGAAATACCGTCGATCCCCTTCATCCTACTCCCCTACCGGAAGCTCTATCTAAGGAACTTCTGATCCTTGAACCATCAGCGATTGAGTCGGATGTCCTCCCTTTGTCCCCTCGAAACTCTGTGGGAAGTGAGATTGAATTATTGCTTTCCAATATAGAATCTACGATGGTTCCTCTTCCGATTCATATGGGGAAGACTCAGTATCCTCCCATAGTTATTAGCCTGTCATCTACCTCAAATGTCACTTTGTGGAAAGGGAGGGGACATCCGCGTCATAAGAAAATGTCCATGTCAGGTGGCATTCAAGAATCTGATATATCGGATGGCAGTTTTAGGGGTGTCCATGTTACTTTTGATTTAAATAGGGTGCTTAGAGCGTTGAAGCCCTCAAAGTCGGACACCTAATGATCCTTTTCTCTCATAATATAAGGGGGCTAGGGGGGAGGAGTAAATTTCTAGCTCTTAAGGATTTTTACAAGAAATTGGATCCGTGCCTGATTTTTATTCAAGAAACCATGACTAGTGCTGAAAATACTATTTCCTATTTTCGTAATATGTTTCCAGATTGGTATATCACCATGAAGGACGCGAACAGTCAGTCTATGCTATGGGACCCGAGATGGGCTTCCTTCCAAGCCTACATTTCTTTTGGGGGCATATTGGTATCTAGTCAGTTGAGGGTCCACTGTCATAGATTACAGTTGATTAATTTGTACGCTCCGGACCAAAACAGGGAAGTTTTATGGAAGCACATGGAGAGATGCGGCTTCCTATCCTTGGATTTATCGCTCCTGGTGGGGGATTTCAACTGCACTTTAAGTAGAAAGGAAATATGGTGTTCGGGGCGCGGAGACCCTCTGTTGTATTTTTTCTCTCACATGTTTCAGGATAATAATTTAAAGGATATTATACCTTATGATTCAAGACCAACTTGGTATAATGGGAGAGTGGGAGGGGAATTTATTGCAAAGCGGTTGGATAAGGCATTTTCTTCACTTTCAGGAGAAGTCGTGGAGGTTTAAAAGTCGAGCTACATGGCTTGAGGCTAGAGATCGTAACACGAAATACTTCCACAACTTTGAAAACGGAAGAAAGAGACAGAATTCCATTTGGAACATTTCGAATCATGGAAAGGATTTTTACGCTACTGCTAACATCAAACAGGAGGCTGTAAAATACTTGAGAACTTTTATAAGGTTAGGGAGGGTGCATTCATACTGGAAAAATTATGGGATTTTAAGGATTATCCCATGATTTTTAATGAAGATGACAACGAAAAACTATACAGAGAAGCTAGTATGGCAGAGGTTAAGGGCATCCTTAAATATTTTCACCCTGATAAGAGTCCAGGTCTAGATGGATTAACACTTGATTTCTTCTTGCATTTTTCATACTTTCTTCTTAGGGACGTGATGGATATGGTGGAGGAAATCAGAAAGAAAGGTATGATTCTTGGATCTATCAATTCCACATTTTTGGCACTCATTCCTAAAAATAAGGGATCAAAATAATTTGATGATTACAGACGGATCTCACTCTGAAATAATCTATATAAGATTTCTTCAAAATTGATAACTGAAAATATAAAAGGGATATTTGTCAGATTCATCACAAAGGAAAATTTCAGCTTTCTGAATGGACGTATAATCCATGATGTTGTTGCTACGGTTCAGGAGGTGATGCACACTATTCATAGTAGAAAAGCAAGGGCGATTATTATAAAAATGGACTTAAGCAAAGCCTATGACAGAGTGGATTGGGCTTTCCTGCGGATGGTGCTCCTCAAGATTGGAATACATAGAGATGCAGTCAAGTGGATTATGAGTTGTGTTACAAACTCTATGATGGAAATTATTATAAACGGAAATGCCTCCCGATTCTTTAAGTCGGGGAGGGGATTGCACCATGGATGTGCCCTATCACCCCTACTTTTTATCTTGATTATGGATGCTCTAAGTATAAAGTTAAATGAATCTACGATGCTGGGCACTTTCCGGGGAATCAAAATAACTGATAGAAAAGAAATATCTCACAGCCTATTTGTGGACGACGCGATGTTCTTTGGGTTGATGATCCGTAATTGTTGGATAACCTTGTATCAAATTTTTCAAAGATTAAGTGTATCTTCCAGGATGATTGCCAACAAGCACAAGTCCTGTATATTTTTCAAAAATGGGGAACCAATCCTCATTGATGAGATTGGACAAATCTATAATTTCTGAGTCAATCCAATATTAGAGGGGCTTACTTATCTGGGTTTTCATCTAAAACCAGTAGCATATAGAGTGGCAGATTGGCAATGGATTATCAAAAAATACAAAAGACATATTCAGGGTTGGACTCTTAAATGGTTATCAAAAGGAGGAAATTTTTTTCTTATCCAAGCAGTCCTGCAATAGATCACGGTGTATTGGGCACACTTATTTCAAATTCTGACTGCAATTTTAAAAGGGAATAATAAATCTGTGTCAAATTTCCTTTGGGATGGGAGCATGGGAGAAAAAAATTATCATTTGGCACATTGGGACCTCAATACCTTACCAAAAGAACAGGGGGGATGGGGTTTACTAAACATAGAAACTTTTGGAAAATCATTACTCATGAAATATTTGTGGCAGAGCATTCATAATGATGGTATATGGAGAGAAATTATCCTCTACAAGTACATGAAGTTAAAAACTCTGGAAGAAGCATATCTTTGTGGATGGAGAAATAAGGGAAATAAATCACAGATATGGCTGGGTTATTCAAAAATTTGGTCATGTTTTAGAGAGCAACTAAAATGGAATTTTGGAAGCGGCCACCAGATTATGATTGGGGAAACCTCATTCAGGGGCATTCCAGTGGACATATCTCTCGGTGAACAGACTATAAACTTCCTTCATAGAAGGGATTTGATCTTCCTGTCACAAGTCATTCATAAGTGGCAGGATGGGTTACCAATCTGGGAGGATGATGAAGTACTAGGACTGCAGGGGTTGATGAGAATAGAGTGGAAAAAGTACATGGATTCGGTTAGAGGGATGGGCTGGAAATATTCTGAAGGAGGGGATTCTATTTCATGGGGGGCTAACATAAAAAATGGAAACATTTGCTCACAGGAAATTTACAAGTTGATGATGGACAACCAATGTAGCCTATCGACGAAATGTTGGTTCGCAAAGATGTGGAAGGTAAAAACTCACCTGAAGATCATCATATTTTTGTTGTGTGTTTGGAAAGAGTAAGAAAAATGGAGACAACAAGGCTAAATTTAACTCCAATACAGCATTGGTACCTGAGGTTAAGCAAACCCTGGTTGAACAGGTCAGTTTTCAGGACCTTTTAAGTCGTGGGGGATATTTTACTGCAGATACAACACCCCAGTCAGGATAGCTGAACCCGTTTCAGTAAGCAAACCTGATACTGCAGGAACCCTTTTGGAATTAGGTCATGAAATCGTGGACCTTCGAGAAAGAAATACAAAACTAGTGGGATAACCACCTATATCAGTTCATAGCTCAGCAAGCAGAGTTGAGACAGCAAAGGGAGAAAGCTGTTAAGAATCGGGTTATATTCTCTAAATCCACCAGTGATATCTACGAGATGTTCTAGGGAAATTTACCAGAGGAGATCTACAACTGGTTGAGGATACTATAGACCAAGATATTCCAAAGAAGCTCGCGGAAGGTTTTTCATAAGTGGTTTCATGTAGATCTGGTAGCACTCCATCGGTTAGATACTGATTTGTCCCGAGCGGTAGATTTCTAGGTGTAATCTACCTTGGAGGGATACATAGTGGAGTTTGCAATTGAGTGTTACCAGTCTTTCTCGAAAGCGGAGGACATATTCAGGTCAGGGTTGCATGGAGAGTTGTTGAAGGCGATCCCTCTGTGGATCAAAGCTTTGACGGTGGATGAAGGATTAATGGAGTTCAAAAAATCTGAGATGGAGACCTAAACCTCTAGTACTGGGGAAGGAGCTGAGGGAGAGATGCTACAAGTACATTGAAAAGGGGAATAGGGATATGCATGCCGAGACCTCCAGTAGGTTGAGGGAACGACGAGCACATCGGAGGGTGCAAATCGTTGAGAAGTGGCGAGAAAGGGTGATGAAGGAGTTGGAGAAACAGGAAAGGAATAGAAAAACAAAGAGAAGGCGCCTCAAATGACAAAGGAGATGGAAGGTCAGGTGGGTTCCCAAGATATATGAGGGACCATCAAGGAAGTGTGGCAGGTGTATAGGAGCCCAGCCCAAATAGAGAAGGGAAAGGAGTAAGACAGAGATGACATGCGCCCTGAGGAGACGTCCGATGTGGAGTTACATGTTGCGATGGAGCAGCTATTCCAAGAGGGGCCAACACCCATAACACCAGGTAACTCTATTCCCCAAATTTCAAGTAGCTCTAGTCCCAACCTTCCCTTGGTACTTTATCAGCCACTAAGTGAAATTTTTGTTAAGTTACGAGAATTGAGTAATTTGAATAGTGTTCAATTTACAACAGTAATACACACTAGCAGTAGTGCTATTAATGCCATTTCACAACCGAGATTCAGGGGTTTTTTTCTAGTAACCCCCACACAAGAAAGCATGCAGGATAATTTACCCGGTACCCAGAGTTCTCTGGGAGGGGTAATAATGATGTGGAACAACACTGGTACCTCTGCGAGGCCATATGGAGGGCTCGCAAACACTAGAGGTAGGTAAGTTGATAGAATTTCAAAATAATCTCAGGGAGAGAGCTCTATGCTGGTTTATAAAGTGGTCTGAGGCTCATCAGAACCCAACGATAGACAATGTAAAGAGAGATTTCGTTATGGAATTCAACTTACCCCAAACAGATCAGCAGGGTTTGTCAGAGATGTGGGAGATCAAGAAGCGAGAGGGGGAAACTGCATGGGATCTAATGAGGAGATTTAACGATGAAATTGGATAGCTCAACTATCCAATCAATCCTAACCATAAGAGAGACTGGTTCATCAAGTCCCTTATTCCATTAACAAGAACTCCGCTGACACAAAATAAGATTGAGATGTTACAAGATGCATTGGAGCAAGCTATGAAGATAGAGGCCATGGCGGGATATCCCAAAGAATTTAAAGAAGGAGAATCGGCTCAGGACCCTTCCATACTGGGGTTACAACATTAGATAGCTAGCCTAACAGAGAATATAAAATAAATTCAACCAATGTGGCATGCAAGACCAAATGTATGGTGTACGCACTTCCTAATGGAAGGACACGTGGTAACCGAAAGTCTTAGGTTGCGGGGCCAGAATGTCGGGATATCAGCAACTGGGGCACAGGGAGCTCCGCCAGTAGGAGGAGTTGTGTATTTAAACACCTAGGGATTATATCCACTGCAACACCAGTACACGGGGTACCCCGTACAACAAAATTCAGCCGCAACTGAATATTGTGAAATATGCAAAAGCATGGGTCATCCACCTCGCCTATGCCCAATATTGAAAAAATAATCCAACGTTCCGAAAAACATAAACTGTGAGTTCTGTGCTTCTACCACACACAGCACAGAGCAGTGTAGGGCTCTGGATCCATTAGTGGAATGATTGGACAAGCCTTCATATAGAGTAAATGAGGCTCCTAGGGGACGAGGGGGAGGCATGAGAGGAGGTCAAGCTGGAGGAAGAGGGACAGTACGACATTACAACTGTGACCAAGAGGGTCACGTAGCTAGGGAATGTCCACTTCCTAGAAGACCCTGGTGCTCTCAGTGCAGAGTTAACACGCATGCAACAGAAGACTACCCAGAACTCATTAAAAGATGGGAAGAAAGAGCCAGACAAAGAGGAACAAATATGGTAAATGTAGAGCCAAGAATAATAGAGGCTTAAGCTATGAAAATGTGGCCATAGTGACGCGAGGAGGAAAAAGAACCAAGGAAGATGCACAGACAACGGAATCGATAAAAATGATAAGGCCAACATCTCCAAAGCCACTGTTCAGGCCAGAAAGACAAAAGAAATACTTTAAAGAAGTAGTGGAAACCTTCACCCAACTTGGGGGAAGTAAAGGCATTGAGTTGCCACAGGCCAAAAAGATAACGAGAACCAAGTTAGTACAAGTACTACAATTGAAGAATGGTTCCGTCTATTTTTAAAAATTGTTAGCAATGCGCCAATGTTGGAATAGTTAAAGCAGAACCTGGAAAGGGTGGTGCAAGAGGCCACAGGACCAAGGGAGTCAAGCGGTACAACTCAGAAATACATATGAAGAGTAAAAAGAAATAAGAGAAGGACAGGAAAAGAGTTTCCGGTGAATACTCAAGTTGCAGGATTCCAAATTAAGGACACAATGCTTGATCTAGGGTCAGATGTAAATATATTTCCAAGGAAGACATGGGAAGCATTGGGAAAATTGAGGCTGACATATTCACCAATTCAACTCTATATGGAAAACTAGTATTGTATTGTGCCCATAGGCAGACTGGAGGAGGTTGAAGTCGATGTTGTGGGAGTAAAGACATACACGGACTTTGAGGTGATATACATTATGGGGGATAAAGTTCCCTATCCAGCATTACTAGGGATCGACTAGGCTTTTGAAAACTATGTAGTAATGGATTTAAAGAAGGAACTGATGATCTTCGAGGACGAGGAGGTCAGGGTCACCAGCCACTCAACCCGTATCAAGGTCCCTGATACATAGAGTCTATTGACAACAAAGAAGATGCTCAGCTTCTTGATCATCTATATCAGATGACTGCAGGAAAAAGGGAAGATTATATTAACCTGACAGCAAGGGGGATCTGTGAGTTGGAGAAGTATTCAAAGCTTAGACTTAGGCTCGGAGATAGCCTGGGATGATTGGCAGTAAGGGGGATATGAGACCAATACAAGAAGATGCGCCAACATCGGAAGAATCAATTGGATCGGGACTAAGGTAAGAGATTACCCAACTTTGTTAAATATGAACACTATAAATAATTTTATTGCTAGAATAGAAGATAAGGTACCAGCAGACCATAGGGTCCCACTCATGTATATGGCCTTAAAATCCACATCAGCAAGGTGGTGGAGTAACCACCGCAACTCACTATCGCGATGGGACAAAGTTGCAGCAGCGTTGAAAGCCAGGTTCAAGGAAGAAGAAGAACCACATTTCACTGAAAAATACCAAGGGGACTCAGACCCCAAAATTTTTTTTAAAGAGTGTGAGGATCAATGGAATAATGCAGAATACCCGGAAGAGTTGTGGGTACACAAGTTTATATATTCACTGGATTTGATTCCACAAGCTTGGTACCTAACTGAAGAGAGGAAAAGAGGAACCAATACTTGGCAAGAAGTTGAAGAGAAATTTACACAGTGCTTCTTATTTGAAGAAAAAATAGAACCAGTCACCCAAGCATTGTAGGCTATTAAAAAGGTATTTTTCTTCCCGGAGATTCAACAGGAGGATGACCAACTACTCTCAAACCAAAGCATCAGACAGTCGGTAGCATGTAATAAGGTAAATAGTGAAATGGATGATGATGGTCTAGAAGGTCTTAAACATCTGTATTTCGAGTAAATGGAGGGGGAGCGGGATATTAAGGAAGACCCGACAACAAAAGGAATTCATCTGCTACCACTAAAAACCAAGAAAATGAACATTGGGACCGAAGAAAAGCCCAAACTTGCGTCAATCAGTGATTATTGGGATGCCAAGACGATTAAGGAGATATTCAATCTGCTACAATAATATGAGGACTTGTTTCCGTCATCAGTAGCGGAGTTGAAAGGAGTAAAAGGATACATGGGGGAGATGCGTATAATTTTGAAGCCCAATGCAAGACCAATCAAGCACAAGCCCTATCGGTTGAATCCAAGAGTGAAAGAAAAAGTTAAGGCAGAGATTGAAAAAATGCTAAAGGCAAGGTTGATATTCCTGGTGGAAGAAGCAAAATGGGTAAGTCCAATAGTCATACAAAGCAAAAAGGATAAGGCTGAAATCTGAGTTTGTGTTGACTATAGGAACTTGAATAATGCCTGTATACATGACCCATTCCCTACTCCGTTCAGCAACAAAGTCCTCGACAACGTTGCAGGGAATGAGGTCTATTCCTTTACGAATGGATTTTCAGGATACCATCAGGTAAGGATAGTCGAAGAAGATAAGAAAAAGATAACTTTCACCACCGAATGGGGTTCCTTTGCATATCATGTAATGCCATTCGGATTGAAAAACGCGCCAACAATATTTTCACGCATTGTGATAGCAGCATTCCACGAATACATCCACAAATTCCTGAAGTCTATATGGATGACTGGACTGTCTACAGCCTATTAAAATACCATGCAAAGTTATTGAGGATAATGTTTGATAGGTGTAGGCAACTCCAGATTTCATTGAACCTCAAGAAATGTATCTTTGCAGTGCCTTTTGGATCACTACTAGGACATGTTGTATGTAACCAAGGAGTTTGCGTTGATCCAGAAAAGGTAGCAGTTATAATTAACATGGAGGCACAAGAAACTGTGAAGTAGTTAAGGTCACTGCTAGGCCACACAGGATACCATAGGTGATTCATCCGCAACTACACGAAGATAAAAGCCCCATTGGAGAATTTTTTGCGGAAGTCGGAGCAGTTCAGTTGGACAGAGGATTGCACGAAAACCCTGAATAATTTGAAGGAAAAATTGGCAAGTGCACCAATACTGGTTCACCCTGATTGCGAAAACCAATTTCATGTCCACATTCATGCTTCGAGCATCGCACTTGGAGTGGTTCTAGCTCAACCAGGGGACACTTCAGTTGATCACCCAATTTATTTTGCAAGTCGTAAGTTATTGACAGCGGAACTACACTACACTACAATAGAGCGGGAAGCATTAGCAATGGTGTATTCCCTTAAAAAGTTCTGTCACTACCAACTAGGAGGTATGTTTAATTTTTTCACATACCATTCAACTTTAAAGTACCTAGTAAACAAACTGGTCTTAGAAGGGAGAATCTGTAGATGGCTCTTACTCTTTCAGGAGTTCACCTTTGAGGTGATAATGAAACCCGGGAGACTGAATGTGGGGCTTGACCACCTGTCAAGGCTGGAAACCGGAGAAAATTGAGGGTCTTTGGACGATCAGCTGCCGAATGATGATCT
Organism: Pinus albicaulis; assembly: GCA_034641835.2. NCBI lineage: Eukaryota > Viridiplantae > Streptophyta > Pinopsida > Pinales > Pinaceae > Pinus > Pinus albicaulis. The sequence goes on from CM076569.1 coordinate 657,311,322, forward strand.
TTTTAGAGTAGAATCCATCCTGGAATACTTAGACTAGATAGCAACCTACCTAACAACAGGACAATGCCCAAAAGAATATACAGCGGTCCAAAGAAGACACCTAGTAGTTCGGCAGCAGAGTATCAGCTAATAGCAGGACACCTGTATAAGATGGGGCTAGAAAAATCGAAGATGCGTCCTGGATCATGAGAGGGAAGGCGTACTATGGGAATGCCACTGTGGAGTTGCGGGAGGGCATGTAGGAGCAAAACTGACGGCTAGGAAAATACTACAGGTGGGTTTATGGTGGCCGACAGTGCACATGGACTGTAAGGCATTTGTAAAAAAATGTGATGTATGTCAAAGGACGAGACATCCATCACACAGAGACGAGCTCCTACTTCACCCAGTAAAGGCACTACAACCATTTGAGAAATGGGCAGTTGATTTTATAGGCCAGATTGCACCTGTCGCAAGACACTCACAGGCCAGGTATATCATAACGACAATAGACTATTTGACAAGGTGGCAGAGGCAATGCCAGTGAAGGATTGCACAATCGAAACAACGGCTTGATTCATATTTGAAAATATCATCAGCAGGTTTGGTTGCCCAAAAATCCTGACAAGCGATCAAGGTATGCATTTCATCAATGCTACCATTAAATCCCTGCTGGAAAACTTCATGGTACAACATCATAAAAGCAGTCCTTACCATCCACAAGCTAATGGCACAGTAGAAGCATTCAATAAGATTCTGGAAAAGGGTTTAACGAAGATTTGCAATGCTGAACAAGACGATTGGGATGAACGTATACCAACAACACTGTGGGCGTACAAAACAACTGTCAAGAGACTAAACAGCCAGTCCCCGTTGCAGCTGGTGTACAGGAGGGAAGCAATAGTACCAACGGAGTTTGTCATACTGAGCCTCCTAATCGCAACATCTCTCCAATTAAGAGAGGAATACTCGCTGAAAGAGAAATTACAGGAACTACAAGAGCTAGAATAAGACAGGTTTCTAGCATAATTCCACCAAACTGTCCAGAAAGAGAGACAAAAAGCTTGGCACGACTACCATATCAAGCACAAAACGTTCCTGGTTGGAGGAAAAGTTTTACTTTATGACAGTAAGTTCCAGAAGTTCCCAGGCAAACTGAGAATGCATTGGCTAGGACCATACCACTTAATAGAGATCAAAGATTCAGGAGCAATTCAGTTAGCACAACTGGATGGATAGATACTACCAAGATGGGTCAATGGCGCATGCTTGAAGCCCTATCACGAGTAAGTTCTACATTTCAACTTTCAATAACTCTTGCAACCGAGAGGAGTCAATAGGGTAGATTAGATTAGATAGAGTCAATAACTCTCTCACACCCGAGAAGAGCTTAGATAGAAATCCCAATAAAGAAATTTTAAAGCCAAACAAAAATCCATAGTTGCGATGCGGAGACTGCAATGCAACCAATTGTGGTCGAAAGGAGAGTAGTGTCCAGCGTATCATCCATGTCAGAGAACAAGCGTGTCAAATATCATTCCATCATCATGACTCATAGTAGCCATGTCAGTCCGTAGGATTACTGAGATTTTAGAAGTAATTGCCATAATTAGCATCGTCCATACCGAAATAAATTTTCCATAATAGGCCATAATCATTACCCATCGTGTCTGCCCAACTCCCGAAGCCACAAATTTTTCAGAACCCACCTCATCCTGGTAACTAATCACACGATTATAGCCACGGGGGAAGGTAGGGAAAATTAATTAGTTATGGGGTCTTATCAACCTCATGTGTGTCGGTTACTTACATAACATGCATGAAAGAAAGCACGAGAATGCCGAAGAAATCCGAGTTAGAACCAGAAAAAACAGTGGTAGCAAGAGAAACATCATCAGAAGAAGTCCAGAGGGGGCATCCAAAGGCAGGAATTTATAAGGAAAGAGAAGGAGTAGCTCTTCATGTGTACCATAGGAGAGCTAAAATGACCAAGGTAACGCTAGAAATTGTTGAGTAGGAGCTCGATGAAAGAATCCAGAAGATGGAGTCGCTAGTGGGAAAATGTGATAGCACATCGCTGATCGATACCAACTTGATGGATTCTTTTCAATTCCCAGCAATGAAGAAACAAGTCTACATGGAAAATTATGCCACAGAAGTAGGACAAGAAGCAACAAGAGTACTCCCAGATTTCAGAGGTGTCCAGGAATCCACCATATTGAACCTCAGAAATCTTCCATTATTTGACACCGCAGGGGCTGCGATGCAGTGCACAAAGTTCCCGCTGAGCAGAATCCACAATGGGTTGTTGTGACTAGGAAGAGAAATACCAATTCATGTGGAATACATTCACAAGTTAATCAGGCTATCACAAGAAGGGAGAGACGTCTCCACGACATTCCAAAATGTGTCAAAGAGAGCAAAGAAAGCAGGAGATGGCGACTACTACAGGAAGTATGACACCAAGAGAGGAGGAAAGGGGACCAAGATAGACCTGATCAACAAGCCAACGGTCAAGTTTTTCTGCTATCTGATTGCGAGCAAAACTACGAGACATTATACAAAAGGGGAGTGTATGCTGGATACCATCTCAGTTGCGGAGCACAGTATCCAGGGGGCACAACTAAATTGGTGTTCATTTCTACTTAATGAGTTATTCGAAGCTTGTGAGGATAACTACAGGAGAGCCACTGGGTTCATCTACAGTTATTTTGTCATGGCGTTAGCAATGTGGAAATGAACATTCCTAGGAATCAGACAGTCGCTAGAAATTGCATTAGGTCAACTGTTAGCAATGAAGTTCACACTCTGGAAAGCATTAGGGGACCCCAGCACTAAGGAGGTAAACGAGGAAGTGTTCAAGTTCTGGTATAGCCAGATGGTTGACGTTGCGATGAGACAGCAGAGAATCCCAAGGAGCTTGCTGGATAGTTATTCTGCACAAGTATGGTTTGCAGTCAGCCATAAGAAAACCTACATCAAGCCAACATGTGTGTCGGAATCGACCTTCAAGATGAAGTTGTTGAAGTTTCAAATCGATGAAAGCACTTTCCACACTGAAGTATGTTCATGGTCGGGGGTAGTTATGGAGGTTAGAAACAAAGTCTATTGCTATTCATTTGATGACATGCTGCCGGATCCATTTCCAGGGGAAAATCTAGAGGAAGCGATGGCCAGAATGTCGTGACTACAGCTGACACCAATAATCGAGGAGTTGAACACAAAGGTACAAAGATTTAATTGGGTAGTTAAAACTCTAACAAGTGATTCTTCATTGTTTCCCCCGTTTACGGAATTTCAGGCCTCTAATTCTGCCTCCTCTTCTATTACAGTCCCCATAGTCATGACCATACCACTTAATTTGTTTAATTCACTAGCGGCGAAAACCACAATTCCTATCAAAAAGAGTAAAGCCTCAAAGCCACCCGTAGCTACACCAAAGCCAAGAAGCCAAAATTTGTATTGTCTAGCCAGGTCATTGATCTCACGAGGGAAGATCAAACGCAACCAATGGACATGGGGGCCCCAATCCAAGAAGAGCCATTGACAGAACCCCAGGTAACTCAGGAGCTACCTCTACTCAACCCCTATTACTTTTTAAACATTCATATATCTCCACCTTGCACTCACCACTCATCGGCCCACACCTCATTCACCTCTAAAGACCATCCAGCCCAAACACCCTCCACATCAGCCACCATATCCGACCCAGTCAAAGAAAAGAGTAAGAAAAATGGAGACAACGAGGTGGAAGTTAAATCCAGTACAGCATTGGTACCTAATGTTAACCAAACCCTGGTTGAACTGGTCACTTTTCAGGACCTTTTAAGTCATGGGGGATTTTTTATTGCATATACAACACCCCAACCGGAAGAGCTGAACCCATTTTAGTAAGCAAACTTGATACTTCACGAGATGCAGCCCACTCTAAACAAGGGTAACCCTAATAATCTGTTGCCACAACCAACATCACCACCATCACCGCAGGAGCACTCAGCCAAGTCCATTGCGAGCGATCAACCACTCCAGGAGAGACCGCCAAATCAAGATATGTCTGGAGCTCAGATCATGCAGACCTAGGGAATGACGCAGTTGTACAATTTTATTCAGCGAGAAGCACAGCAGGCTAAAGGGCTTCACGCAAAACTCCATCAGAAATTGGAGTAGCAATAGGTATAGATCATCGTTCTTATTGAAGAGCATGAGCAGAAAAATATAGAGAAGCACAACTTGCAGGGCTAACTGGACACGGTGACATAGATTTTCAGGGATCTCTAGCCCATAGGAATGGTTCACAACAATCAAATATTGGACGACATATCAGCTAGTGACATAGTCGACCAATCCATCCACATCTGGGTGGCATGTTCGAATCTCAGTTGAGAAAATAGGGAACTGAAAGCAGCACTAGCAACCAGGCCCGTGCTACTAGACCCAACAGTCATCTACACGGAGAAGATAACAGAAAGACAGATCCAGGTAGCCTGGATGCAGGAAACATTGAGCACCGCGGTAAAGGAAGCCTATGACCTTCTAAAAAATATACATGAGTGTTCAACCATGCTCACTTTGAAATCACAGCCAATTTCGACACAACTGCAGCAGGTGTCGAAGGAGATTCAAGAAGCCACAAAACCCAATGGACTTGACCAATTGTACAACCAAGAGGAAGAGTTGGAGGTCAAGATACAACAAATTGAGTAGCATTCAACATCAGCCAAACATGCCCTCTAGGAGCTAAGGCAACCTGTCAAGATTACGGCCCAAACAATGTAGAAAATGGCCGTTGAGGCCAACATTAAGATTAAAGACGTATTTGGTAATATATCGCCCATCTCAGGGGAGAGAGAAGCAGAACAGGTCACTGCAGAGTCATACTTGCTCATGTAGGGATGGCAACAGGCCATTTCCAGCTTCAAAGAACTCAAAGCATCAGCGTTGGCAAAGGTCCCCGAGTTGGGGCCCTTGTTTGGACAGGGAGAAGAAAAGGAGAAGACAGGATTGGCAACAGAGGCAAGCAGACTAATGGAGACTGAGGCAACATAAAACAATTGACTCGGGACGAGTCAATAGGATGTGGTCTGGGCCTGTTAGGACCCTTGTTTTTAAATAAAACAGTTTTTGAGTTGTGGATAACAGGTGGAAGAACGAAACCACGGTAGACAGAGAGTTGTCACGGTCGCGAAGAACTGAATAGTAGGTGGCATGGTTGTTGCGGGAACAAGCACATATGGCAGAAGGAAGCGACAAAGAAAAAGCAGTGGAATGCCTAGTGATTAGGGAGATGCAGAAAACGACAGAGCGGAAAGGAAGGGAGAACTGTCAGTCGCATTGGCAAAGGAACAAATAGGCAGCTGACCAGCGGAGATAGAAGGTTGGTACAGTAGGGATTAGAGTCGCGTTGGAAAAGGAAAAAATAGGCAGCTAGCCAGTGGAGACAGAAGGTTGGTACAGTAGAGATTAGAGGACAGGAGCCATAGGAGAGTTTTGTTCGTTATGTTTGTTCCGTTCTCTCTCTCTGTTCATTATGTTCTATCATATGCGACACTATTGTAATCAGTTCTGCCAGGATCGTTCTAAGGAGCAATGTAACTATCTCTTGTGGTTAATGCAAAACATTATGTTTTAGGTTTGATGTTCCGAGTTCTGTACTGTGTTTTTGATTTAGTTGAATGTGAGGGTTACTTAAATTTTTATTTTCATCCTGAATACGTTGATGAGTATTGTCATTTATAGAGTATTTACACTTGTTTGGAGCACCTAGTCCTGTGGGTTTTAGGATATATGTTATGCTTGGTCGATACCTAATCTGATCCTAACCTTAGTAAAGTCATGGCATGCCTCGGGTGAGACTCTCTGCTCTTCGGAGTAGGGTGAAAATACCAACGTTGTGCTAGGCTATTACGGAAAACCTTGTTGGCCTCCATCTTGAACCTGGGTCTTTCCCAAGATACCTTTTTCCTTGCCAACAAAATATGTGGAAGGTAAAAACTCAACTGAAGATCATCATATTTTTGTGGCGCATTTGGAAATACCAAAATTTAACCTGGTAAAACCTCAGAAAGAGGGGAATGATTGGTCCAGGTAGATGCCCATTGTGCAAAAAGGAGGAAGAAGTTAACCAGCATATCTTCTACAACTGTATTTTCTTGATAGACATAAGAACTCTATTATGTGCATACTTAAAATTCCGAGAAAATGATTATCAAACAGTCATGGATTGCTCTAGATGGTGGTGCTCAAAAGGTAAATATTTTCAAATCATTCCCCTTATCTACCACTGAAAATTTGGAAGTGCAGAAATATAAATATTGTTGAGGATCAATCTACGCCTCCAATCTTGATTTCCACACAAATAATCTAGTGTTGGGAGGGCTCTAGAGCATAGCAGAAGCCCCCAGGGGATCTATCGATCAGGATGAGACCTTATGACATTAGCTACCCAACTGGCTTTTTTGATGGTGCTGCTCAGAATGGAAGATGTGGATGTGGGGCATGGTTGATGCTCAACCCTTTATGCCACTATAAACTTCACTGGTATAGAGGTTTGGGAACTAATATTAGAGCAGAGACACTGGCATTATGGGGTTTGCTCTGGTTTACTAAGCACCTTTACATTGACTCTATTAGGATTTTTGGAGACTCAAAGGTATTAATTGACCATCTGAATAAGAAAAACAGATTGGCCCCACCTCAAATTTCATCTTGGATTGATCAGATTTCTAAGTTTGTTCACTCTTTCTCCACCATTTCTTTCTCCCATATATATAGAGAAAAAAATTCAACTGCAGACTCTCTGTCGAAACTAGGACTGAGAGGTACCATAGGAGAAATGCACTACGAGCTGTTCGATGCATCGGGCATTGGGGCCAAGGGCACAGTAAAAATCTTTTAAGCTATTGATCAGGGATTTTGTTAATTTTTGGAAAATTCGCAAGATAGTTTAGGGAAAATCAATACAGACGGGGGTTGAACGGTAGGTTGGCGGAGAACAAATGTTAAAGTATTTTTTTTTTGGAAAGAAAAGGGAAATAGATGGAGGCATAGTTTTGGTCATCGCCAATAGCAGAGAAAAGAGGAGGAAGTGGCAGGATGAAAGAAGGAAGTAAAGAAAACAAATGAAGAAAGAAAAAGGAAACTAGGAAAAAGTGCAAATCATTGAGGATTATCTGGAATTAGCGCTGAAATTTTGAGAATTTGATTTTTTTTACACAAAGGACAAACACTTTATATATATGTAGTTTATTGAAGATGTATGAACATTATATTAATTTTTCAAATGTTGTGCTAGTACACGTTTTCCATGCTATATATATATATATATATATATATATATGTATATAATATATATATATATATATATATATATATATATATATATGATGTTTTCTAATTTATTATTTGTTTTTAAAAATTCTAAGAACTATGTTACAAGAGTTATAATTATTTTTAATTTTTTAATTTTAATCAAAATTAAAATAAAATATAATGAAAATAGGTTATATTTTAATAAAAAATAAAAATCATTAAAAATTTTATAAAAACTGTAATTTTATGATGTTACAAATAATCATCTTACCTAATTTTATGATCTCACACCATTGTCATCTTAATCTAGTCCTTTCCGGTATTGAATCATTAGACATGGTAGCAACTTGTTTGTCCTTTTTCTTATGAGAGGATGCCTAGAAAAGATGCAATAGCCCCTTTCAAATTTTAATCCTCCAAACACTTGCTTGTCCTTTTTGTGAGTGGAAAACATGCCAATAAACCTTTCAAATTTTAATGCTCCCCACAACGGTCATTCTAGACTTTTTGGTCTTTCGTCATTGGATTCTCTCTAAACCTAACTAGACATAGACCTCAATTTGACTCCCCATAAACATATCCAAATTGAAACCCACTGCGATGTACCGACAATGAAGTACAACTCAGATTATTATTATAGTATAACATAACGTTATTCCAATAAAATGCATAAACTCCCCACTAAAGAAAGATTACAAGCTACAAAATATTTATTTTATGTTAATATTATTTTTGCAAATGATACGAAGAGATAAGATATATTTTAATAAAATTCAAAAAAAAAATTACGGAGTTGTTTACTGATGCAATAAAATAGTTTGGAGTTTGGATGGTGAGAATCTGATAAAAAAAATCAAAAAATTAGATAGTTAAAGTGTTTGAATTGCATTTTTTATGGTGGAAATAGATTTAACACCATCAAAAACCTTTAAGACACCCAAAATACTGAATTTTAACAACTATAACCCAAATTTTTCATATCTTACCAGAATTTCTAAATTATTTTGTTAATTTTTTTAAACTATGAATATTTTAATACTGTTAAATTTCATCCTATAATAATATAAATTTTAGTACATAAACTACATTTATTTAAATTAAAAGAAGAAGTAAAAAACAATATTCAAATTAAAAGGTGTAAAAAATTAGTATAAATTCTTTCGGTAATAATCACATGCACTGGAGAATAAAGATTATGGAGACGGAGATGGCTTCTGCTAGGGTTTTATGCCTGGCCGCCACCGACAAAGACTTTACCTCTGCTCCTGCCCTGTTTGGCTCTGCCATAGCCGTCGACTTCATAGTAAGCTATGTGCTTCCCTCAGCCGCTGCTCCAAGCGGTCTTCATTTCTCGGGTTGTAGACTTCAAAGGAACGCATACATAATTCCTGCAGTCTACGGCTCCATTGCTTGCTCTGCGCCCTTCACGGTGGGCGCATCTGGTGGTTTTCTCCGCCCAAGTCGCAGATCCATTGAGAAAGCTTTCGCTGTTCCTGGAGGTCATTTCTACAAGCGCTTACCAGTTTCTATTGCCTCCCTTCACCGAGATTCGGATAGCAGAGGGGACGTCATTGATGGCCAGAATATGGCTGTAGGCTCCAGCATTCTTGCCGCCCCAACCTATGCAGGGCCCCTGAAACGGCTCAGTCTCTACCTCTCGGAGAAGCAGGGCAAACCGGATAGGTGGTTGCTTCAGGAGGGTTTCGATATTCAGCCAGCTGCTCTCATAGCCAATGGCCTTCCAAATCTGGGTACACAATACCAGACCCAGATCTCTCTTCCTTCCAGGGGAACGAAGCTGTTATGGGTGCATGCCATGGATCTGGTGCATGACCTTCTACAAGATCTTGACCTCAGATTGGGAATTCCCTCAAGACTCCTGAGACTGCTTTACAAAGGTAAACAACTTGAAAACCATTTACCCCTGTTTTGCTACAATATTGAGAAAGATGCTTTAGTTGTGTTATCCTTTCGCTTGAGAGGTGGAGCTCCTGGGCAAACCTCCTCGGCTCCTGCCTTCTCCTACAAGGATGCAGTTCACGCACACACAACCAAGAAAGCAACTCAACCACCTGAAGCTCCTAAGCCTTTTCTAGTGGACAAGCTTGAGGAGGTTCCCACTGTTGAGTTCACCCATGTAGAAATTGCAAATGATCTTCAAAATTTAGCAAAAAGAGCCATCATATGCAGATTTAATGGATTGTGGCCGCGATCAAAGGAACTCTATGATTGGATCCATGCTAACTGGACTCACCATTGCAAAGTCAGCTTCTGTTCAAAAGGATATTTCATATTTCTGTTTGATAATATCAATCATTATGAAAAGGCTATCGAAGAAGGTCCCTGGTTCATGGGAACAGTAGGGCTCTTCTTAACTCCATGGTTCCCAGATTTTGACCCCGCAACTGCTATCATCACCAAGACACCTGTTTGGATCAGGCTTCCCAACTTACCAGTCCATCTATGCCATGTTAGAGTCTATAAAGCGATACGCAACACCTTGGGCAGTTTTCTGATGGGAGATTATTGGCGAGAAAACAAAGGTCTTTACACATATGCCAGAATATGTGTGGAACTAAATTTAAGCAAGGGACTTCCAGATCAGATCAATCTCAAAATAAACGACTTTGTATGGACTCAGACTCTAGATTATGAGAATACTGCCTTCCGCTGTCGACACTGTCACCAAACAGGGCATCTGCAGAACTCTTGCCCAGCTCTCCCGGCAAAACAGAAAAAGGTGAATTCCAAGCCCAATTCTAAACGATGGGCTCCATACTCTCCGCCTCCTGCAGCGGACTCTGACTCCTCTTGCTCAGAAGATGATGGAAGTGATGCAGATTCGGTTCAGAATCAGTCAATGGACATCCCCACCGATGCTCAGGCGCACCCACCTGATAATGCCGTTGCTCAGAAGCGCTCCCATGTGACCTCCTCTTCCGACTCAGATAAGGAGATCCCCCCTATGGAGAACTCCGATCTTCATGTTGTTTTAGCTCATTCACCCCAGGATGGATGGGTTAAAGTCAGTAAAAAGAAAGGGAAGAAGCTTCGTATAGAGGCCTCTGCCCACTCTGGGTAGTTTTCAGTCTTTTTGCCATCCAGTCTTTTCTTGTGATTCATTGCTTGTTTCTCTCCTTCTCCAGAGCCGAGGTTGAGAGTTTTATCATTTCCGGTTGTTGGCTTTCTATTTCTCATGATTGTATCATCATCTTGTACTATATTTCTGCTTAATAGAATCAGTCTTATTCAGAAAAAAAAAAAAATCACATGCACTAGAAATAATGTCAATAATGATTTTACATGCACTGGAAATAATGTCAATAATGTTTGAGAGTGCAAGCTTCTGTGATCCATAACAAATTAGATTATAAATCTTCCGGGAAATCACATGAGAATTTTAGGACCGACGCGTTTCGAACTACCAACTGTAATTCATCATTATCCTGATGATGAACTACAGTTGGTAGTTCGAAACGCGTCGGTCCTAAAATTCTCATGTGATTTCCCGGAAGATTTATAATCTAAAATGTCAATAATGATTTGTACGATTTGGTTATTTTTATTGTTGAAATCAAATTAATTAATTATTTTATAAGCCAATACATGTTTTGAATATGAAAATAAATAAATATTTTAAATAATTATATTTTTATAATTTAAAAATTTTAATTAATTAATATTAATATTTCAATTAATGAGGGAGTAAAAATATATATTTATATATATTAATAAATATTTTAAATAATTGTATTTTTTATAATTTAAAAATTTTAATTAATTAATATTAATATTTCAATTAATGAGGGAGTAAAAATATATATTTATATATATTAATAAATATTTTAAATAATTATATTTTTTATAATTTAAAAATTTTAATTAATTAATATTAATATTTCAATTAATGAGGAAGTAAAAATATATATTTATATATATTTATTTATTTTTAAGATAAAAATATATATTTTAATTAAATTTAATAAATTTAATAGACAATTTAAAATATTTTATTTTATTATAACTAAAATTTAAATTCATTTCACTACTAATTTCAATTTCCTTAAACAAAAACGTTTACTATCCACTCTATTTTTTAGTCTTGGTTGCATGCATGGCTGGGACTATTGTAATCGATAATGCGAAGTTAGTATTAGTCCTGGCTCTTTTGTTAGTCAAATTCGATCACCTATAACCAAAGTTTTTTAAATATATGCGGACTGTTATCAGCGATATCCAATTTTTTTTTAAACCGACACTGATTTACCATCTTATTGGCCTCTTCCCGAGGCGGGGAGGAAGAAACATAGATTAAAATCATGATTCTGTTTCATATTTTCGAAAACTTGAATGATAGTTGAGCTAATGCTAGCATTACTCGAAGACATTAAATGTTGATACATGCAAGTGCTATATATACGAGTGTCATCAAAGTTTGACAGTGCTATACATGTGAGTGCCATCAAATCAAAGTTTATGTCAAACTGCCACACACACTGCCATGCACATGTTGTTGTCACCTACACCACCTTGCAACCTTACAAAAACACACTGAGGCATCTATAATATGGGCAACTTACCGGAGCCCAGGGATGAATGCAAAAATGCTTGAAGGCTTTCTTGAAATGAATTTGGGCATCCCTAGTTTCGAACCCTTGCCCTGGAGCTTCGTGGGAGCCTCGCCTTCAACATATTGTATGTTACTATAAACATACAGGAGTTGTTCAAACATAAGAAGAAACCTTGCCCTTGATCAAGAAAGATCATGTGTCGTGTAGAGGCACCGAAGAAGCTTACAGGAGTTGTTCAAATAGAGGAAGAAACCTTGCCCTAGATCGAGAAAGATCATGCGTTGTGCAAAGGCACCGAAGAACTGAATCATAGAGTCTCATGATGGTCTTAATCTTAAAAAAACTCTCATAAATGCCAATGTCTCGTAGTTTTTGAAATACTTCGGTACCATTTTCCTCCAATAGTTGCTAATGCAACATCCAATAATTTTTTTTTAGGGCGGGGCACCGAGATATTTAGCTAGGTAGGTTACCTCATAGGTCCCAATCCCACCCAGACAAAAAGCAAGCTAGCAAGCGCCTTCAATTCAGTGAGCAAGCTCCTTCCCAAGCAAGCCTCGGATATCTGAATAAATCCTTCAGTATTTTAGATGCTTTGGCATTCTGGTAAAATTGCACTTCGCTTCATTAAAGCCAACGTTGTTGTTTACACGACATTTCACCTTTCATTAAAGCTAGTAGAAGCCATTGAACAACTGCTAGTCGACCGATTATTGATCGGGTAATATCCATCCCCTTGCTACCGATACTGCAATATCACCTTGCCAAAATATGGATACAAATATGCTTAGAGCTGAGGGAAAAAATGTCCAGAGAATCAGGAACCAGTTCAAAGAATGTGTGAGTGTGAACACAAACTAGTAACTGCGACAAGTGAAGTTGGTTATACAAGAGAGCTCACTGACCTTTCATTGAAATGAAATCAGGTAGTGTTGAAAATTATGAATAAATAAAACATAGAGGAATGTGTTCCCCTTTCAACACAGAGAATGCACAAAATGCGAAAAATAAAAATTCACAGACAGACAATGATTTACACAAGAGAGGAACGATTCCAATTTTTCATTCCATCACATTAAAAAAATTAAATTACATAGGTTTTATACAAAATTGTTCGAAGCTTAAGCATTCAAAGCAGAATCGGACGTTCAACAACCAAATCGTCCCTCGGCTCTGTTCAGTTTCCTATACACGAAAATGTGTACAGAAACAAAAAATATTGGACCTGAAATATTATAGGTTCCAGCTCTGAAAAAACATCACATCTGATGCCTACATCGCAAATCGCTCATCAGCGATTTTAACTTTTAACATATACGCTTACGGGAAAGCTCAAAACATTTCAATGTGCGATGTGACATGGCACATATCGCATCGCAACACAAACATATTAACCTGTGGGCGCTTATCTGTTAACTCATGAGCTTTGCGATGTGCACTTTACGCTACCCTCCTGAGCTTGACACGTGCCCCTTTGCGATCGCATCGTAAATAACATAAAACATCTTGCGAGCGGCTTAAAAGGTAAGTGGGAAATCTTGCGATGTGCGGGTGGTGATGCATTAAAAGGTAAGTGGGAAATACGAGAAAGGTAAGTAAATAAAGCCGAAATGTAATGCGGTAAGGTAGGTTGTGGGTCCCACCAAATCACATCGGCAAAATCTTAAGTTTGGCGAAGTGCTTAAGTGTTACAACTTAAAAGTTGCGGGTTGTGATGTGCGGGGAGTTAAACAGTTGGAAATGTGATATGGAGCAGAGGTAAGGAATTAAAAAAATGTAAAGTTTTGCAGCGGTTTACAATGCGGTGAAGGTTTGAGGTGGGTCCCACCAATATCGCATCGGCGGGGAAATAAAATTTAGCCAAAAGGCTTAAGGGTAAACAAGAAAAGTTGCGAGCGTGAAGCTGTGGGAAACCAAAAGTCAATACGAAAAGAAATAAATGCAGAGAAGAAGGACTCAGGTACTCTATTTTGGTTTTTGCGTGAATGCCTCCAGATTTGAAAACTGAGGCTTGTCCTTCCCTGCATAGAAAAAATTCAATGAAGCATGGGCTGTTGCCACTCCTTATTCATGGCGGTGGTTGGGAGTTATTTCCAACACTCCCCCTTAATCACAACTTCTGCCATCGATCGTTCCCAAACATTGTCTGAGAAAAACAAAACTTTTCTTTCCCAATGGCTTTGTGAGGATATCAGCAAACTATTCCTCTGGCCTGCAATACTACAAAACAATTTCACCATTGTTAACTAATTCCGTTATAAAATGGTATTTGGCATCAATATGGTTTGTTCTCTTGTGGAAAAAAGAATTATTTGACAATGCAATTGTTGAGTTGTTATCACAGAAAATTGTGGTTCCTTTGTCTTGCTCATGACATAAATCCCTCAGCATCATTCTCATCCAAACTGCTTGGCATGTTGCTCTTGTCGCTGCTACATATTCATCTTCTACTATTGATAATGAAACTATTGGCTTCTTCTTGGAAGCCCATGAAATGGCTCCTGATCCAAATGAAAGACATACCCTGATGTGATCTTGCTGTTATCTACACTTCCAACCCAATCACTGTCAGTGTAACCAATCAGCTTAAAATTATTAGTTTCGGAGTATAGAACACCATTCTCCTTTGTTCCATTTACATACCTCAATATTCTCTTGCCTGCTTGCCAATGTGTCTCCTTGGGTGTCTCCATGAATATGGATATCAAGCTTACTGCATACATTATATCAGGCCTAGTTGCAGTCAAATGCATTAGACTGCCAACCATGCTCTTGTACAATGTCGGATCGACATTCTTGTTGTAATCTTCCTTGCTCAACTTCAACCCCATGACAGTTGGAGTTGTTGATGCTTTGCTAATCTACATATTGAACCTCTTTAAAACTTTTTCAACATACTTTGCTTGGGAAATAAAAATTCCCTTTCCATTTTTCTTTACTTCCATGCCCAAAAAATATCTCAACAAACCCAAGTCAGTCATTTCAAACTCACTTTTCATGACCGCTTTAAAATCGACAATGAGAGAAACATCATTTCCTGTGAAAATCAAATCATCTACATATAAAACAAAAACAAGAATTTTACCGTCATTTTCTTTGATGTAGAGTGTGGGTTCACCATCACACTTGTCAAACCCACTATCTATCAGGTAAGCATCAATCCTGTTGTATCATGCTCTTGGTACTTGCTTCAGCCCATAAAGAGCTTTCTTCAACTTACACACTTTGTGTTCTTGGCCTTATATCTCATAGCCAGGAGGTTGTTCAACATACACCTCCTCTTTCAACACTCCATTCAAGAATGTTGAATTCACATCCATTTGATAAAATTTCCACTTTTGTTGTGCTGCTATGGACAACACTGTCCACAATGTCTCCATACTTGCAATTGGTGCAAAGCTTTCCTCATAGTCTCTTCCTTGTTGCTACTTGTAGCCTTTGACAACTAGTCTTGCTTTGTGCCTTTCTATCTTGCCTTAAATGTTGTTTTTGGTCTTATAGACCCATTTCACTCCAATAACTTCTTTTCCTTTTGGGAGGTCCACTAAATCCCATGTGTCATCATTTTCTATTGCTCCTATCTCTTCATTCATTGCTTCAATCCACTTCTCTTATTTTACTGCATCTTCAAAATGGATTGGATCATCAACATGACAAAATAAAGCAAATAAAGAATCCAGACCAACATTACTATTTACTTCTTCTTGCTCATAAATTTCACTTAAATTTTTGAGTTTTGGTCTTCTTGTATTTGTTGAAGATGTGCTTGGAGTTGCACTTGAACTTGAGGGAGTTTTTGATCCCTATGGTGTGCTTGGAGAAGCATTTCCTTGGTTTTGCACTGATGTTCTATTTATTTCTTGCGGTGTGCTCTATTGGGTTTGTGTAGATGGAGGAGGAGCCATTGTTGAGGATTTATTTTCTGCAATCAATTCCTCTTTGTCTTCATGTGAAATACATGTCTTCAAATTTACATTCTTCTCTAAACTTCCATCCCAAGCTTCTTCTTCAATGAAATGAACATCTCTAATGATTATTACCTTCTTGGTTGATGGATTATAGAGCTTGTAGGCCTTGGATTCATCATTGTATCCAAAAAATATACACTTCTCCCCCTTGTTATCCAACCTCTTCCTTAACTTATCTGGGACATGTGCATATGCCACACATCCAAACACTCTCATGTGAGTGATAACTTGCTTTGTTCCACTCCATGCTTCTTCTGGAACTCTGTTCATAACAACTTTGGTTAGACATCTATTTAAAATATAAGTTGCACAATTGATAGCTTTTTCTGTAGGAATTTACAGGGTAAGTTCCGTAGATCAAGAACCAAAGGTCACTGCTCACAAACAGATCACAAATCAGTACACCAGTATAATCACGTGGTTAAAACCCTCAAAGAGGGAAATAATCCACGCCCTGAGCCAACGCGACCACTTAAGGGAATTTATTAATATAAAAAGAAAAGTTACATATGTTTCTCTCATAAACGATTACTGGATAAATGACCCTCCATGCTCTTTAAATAGAGATCATGGAACAATCGGGTGCTAAGCCACGGATCAAGTGCCTTAATACGAGGTGAGAGATAATCGTCGGATCACTACAAATTGTGACCGTCGGATTATAAGTTACAAATGTACATGGTAAAGAAACACACTTTACCTAAACCTACACTAGACTAAGTTATTCTTAACTATTTCCTATGTGTCGGAATATCCTAACATCCCCCCTTAAGAACAACTTGGGATAGGATTGAAGGATTTACAAAGGTGACACAAAAGGAGCATATTTCCTATGTGTCGAAACATCCTAACATCCCTCCTTAAGAACAAATTGGGATAGGATTGAAGGATTTACATAAGTGACACAAGAGGAGAAGGAAGGAGGCATTAGAGCCTATCCTCCTTAATGAAAACTTTCTTGAACTCGAAGCATGTATCGAAGTTTGGTAAACTTCACTTCTGTGAGAGCCTTCGTAAAGATATCGGCTACTTGATCATTGGTCAGACAATACTGCACTTCAAGAACACGATCATGAATGAGCTTTCTGATGAAGTGTATGTGAATTTCAATGTGTTTCATACACTGATGCTAAACTGGATCTTTACATAGCTGAATGGCTCTCTGATTATCACACCAAAGTGTAGTTGGATGCTGTTGATGAAGACAAAATTTAGATAGGATCTGACGAAGCCACATGGCTTCCTTGCTGGCTTCAACTGCACCACGATACTCTGCTTCCGCTTAAGAAATGGAGATGACACTTTGTTTCTTACAAGACCAAGTAATAGGTCCTGAACCAAGAGTGAATACATATCCTGCAGTAGACTTTCGATCATCTGGGTCACCAGCCCAATCAGAATCAGTGAAACCAATCAACAAGGGAGATGCTCTTGCACTGTAATAAATCCCGAAATGAAATGTACCTCGAATATATCAAAGTAATATTTTAGCTTATTTCCAGTGACTTTCATGAGGTTGGTGCATAAACCGAGCGACAAGACCAACGACAAAGGAAAGGTCAGGATGGGTATGGGTTAGATACAAAATTTTACCAACAAGTTGACAGTATAAGGTAGCATCAACTTCAGGGGTAGTACAGTTGACTGAAAGCTTGACTCCAGACTGAAAGGGAGAAGGGGCAGGCTAACATTCTTCCATTTGAAAGTGGTGTAGAAGATCGTATGCATACTTGGACTGAGAGAGGGTAATGCCTTCCTTGGATTGCAAGACTTGAAGACCAAGGAAATAATGCAAGTGTCCTAAGTCTGTCATTTCAAACTTCTTTTTGAGGCTAGACTTCACATGGTTTATATGGTTTGGATCACTACCAGTAAGGATAATATCATCAAAATAAAGAACAAGGATGGTGAAGGAATTACCCACTTTCTTGGTGTAGACAGTGTTATCAGAATGACACCTAGAAAACCCATTATCTAAGAGAAATCTATCCATTTTGGCATACCAAGACTAAGGAGCTTGTTTGAGACCATAGAGAGACTTCCTAAGGCGACAAACAAGGCTGGAGTCTTTTTGGATAAAGCCGGGGGGTTGTTCCATGTAGATTTCTTCATGCAAATCTCCATGTAAGAAGGTGGATTTAACATCCATCTGATGGACTTCCCATTTAAAGGAGGTAGCAAGGGAAAGAGCAAGGCGGATAGAATTAATTTTGGCTATAGGGGAGAAGGTTTCAGTATATTCAACGCCTTCAACTTGTGAAAAACCTTTAGCGACAAGGCGAGCTTTATGTCTATCCGATTTTCCATCTGGTCCAAACTTTGTTTTGTAAACCCATCTGCATCTGACAAGTTTTCTTCCTTTTGGAAGAGGAACAAGATCCCAAGTATTGTTTGCCAATAAGGAATGATACTCTTCATTCATAGCTTCATCGCAATCTGGATGACCAGAGGCTTCTTCAAAGGTTTCTGGATCAAGTTTTTCTGGAACTCGAGCCAATAAGGAAGAAGCTCTTTCAAAATGGGAACATGTACGTCGTCGATCGACAGGGTCACTTGCAAGAGAACTTGCTGCATCCCGAGTAGAGTGGACCCATCTTGGAAGTGGTGGACTATAAGGAACAATTTCATGAGTTGGAGGAGGATCGTCATCCTCGCTGTCATCATCTAAACTAGAAGGAATGCTATTAAAAATCGAAGAGAGAGAGAGAGGTGGCACATATGCCGAATCAGGCTCGCAGGCCAAAGGTGGCACACCCATCGAACTAGGCTCATAGGCCAATATATTTTCATCAAACTTTAAATAGCTTCTAATGATTATATTTTTGGATTTTGGTTTAAGAAGTCTATATCCTTTGACATCTTCAGAATATCCAACAAAAATACATTTTTCACTCTTAGGTTCTAAGGCTTTATGTTTCGCATATGGAATATGGGCCCAAGCATCACTTCCAAAAACACGAAAGTGACTTACATCTAGTTTTATTGAGCTCCAAGCTTCTTCTGGAGTTATATTCTTTAAAACCTTAGTAGGAGTGCAATTTACTATGTAATTTTCATAGTTAATGGCTTCTGCCCAAAAATTGAGACCAAACCTTTTAGATTGAAGCATACAATTAGCCATTTCTTTTAAGGTGCAATTCTTCTTTTCAGCTACACCATTTTGTTATGGAGTATAGGGAACAGTATGTTGCAATTGAATGCCATGCTCAGTGCAGAAGTTGATAAATTTTTTGTTAACATATTCTCCGCCATTTTCTGATCTTAACTTAAGAATTTGATGTCCAAATTGTTTCTCAACAAAGGCCTTAAAGGCCAAGAACATGTTAAAAACTTCACTCTTGAGTTTTAAGAAAGATACCCAAGTGTGTCTGGAAAAATCATCAATGAAGGTTAAGAAATACTTGCAACCAGAGAAAGAAACAACATGAAGTGGACCACATAAATCACTGTGCACAAGCTGCAAAGGGGCTGAAGCGTGCCAAGAGGCACGTTTGTCAAAACTATCCTGATGATGTTTTCTGAGTACACATCCGGAGCAAGCACCATCTCGGCAAGATACCATAGGAATGCCCGTCACCATACTTTCCTTACATAGAGTTTGAAGAGAGCGATAGTTTAAGTGACGAAATCGCTCATGCCAAAGTTTGCTCACATCATCATTATGAGAAATAAAATCCGAGGGAAGAGATGATGACCCAAATTTGTCAAAATTATACAACCTTGTGGAATCATCAGCAATGCCAGTAGCTAAAATATGTTTAGGATCTTTGAGGTCCTTGATTACAATTTTCCCTTCACCTGAATGAGTTATCTGAAAAACAGATAAAAGGTTGCATGACAAGGTGGGAACACATAGTACATCATTAAACTGACCATTATCTAGATGAATGGTTATAGATCCTACAACACTAAGAGATCTATCATCACCAACATAAATATGTTTGGTGTTATAATCATTTATAGAAGAAAACATGGATTTATTTTTAGCCATGTCGTAAGAAGCTCCAGAATCAATGAGCCACTCATGAGAAGGAGAAGAAGAAGATACATTTAATGCATTACCATATCTTGATGCTTGACAACCACAAGCAGAAAGTGCCATGCTTGAAGATGAAGGTGAAGAGTGCTCCAAATTGATGTTGTGCTTCTTCATTGCTGCTTCTAAGGCTTCCATCTTCTTAAAAAATTTGGACTCTATATGGCCATCACGATTGCAAAAGTTGCAATGTCTATCTGTCTTCTTCCCTTTGTTTTTATTTGCCTTATCATTTTGGTGATTTGATTTTTCAGTTTGCAGCTGAAATTGCTTGGGACCCTTGTTTGGTTTAGAACCATACTTTTTAGGATACTGATTCTTGGATTCTTTTGATATGGTTGTTTTTGGGCTGCTAAGGCTTTCTTAGAAGCATTTCCAGTAGTGATAAGACCAAGGTGTAAGAGTTTTTCTTGTTCTCTTATCAAAGAATTAAAAAAGGAATCAAAAGAGGGATTCTTGTAGGTGGTTCCAGAAGAGACGATGGCTTCTCTAGTGGAATGGAAGGCAGAAACAAATACAGAGTATGCAGGGCCAAGCTTAGCAAGAATGAAATAGATGAGGCTACCATCTTCCTTTTTGACCTTACAACCTTCTAAAAGAAGTCTAAGGGTCTTGAATTTGGAAAAAAAGTCTTCAATAGAGGAGAAATTATTAGGGTCCAAAGTAAGCAACTCATTTTCAAGTTGGTGGGCTCTGATTTTATTTTGAATGCCAAAAACATTATTTATCTTTTCTAGGGCTTTATCAGGGGTGTCAATGTCAAGGATGTGAAATCGAAGATCTTGAGCAATGGACATTCCTATCAACCCTTGTGCTTGATCTTGTTTATTTTCCCATTTAAGAACTTTATCATCATCAGAAGGTTTAGTTTCTTTACCTGTGGCTATTCTATAAAGCCCTTTACTTCTAAGTATATCTACCATGTGAGGTAGCCATTGGAAATAATTGGTACGATTAAGAATAATCGGGCATACACTTTTCATTTTAAAAAAAAACTGAAGCGGAGAAAAGTTGAAACTAATTGCTCCAATGGAAAGATCTCGAAAAATTAGGCCGTTTAAAAAAAAACGGCTCGAAAAACGACTTTCGGATGAAGAAGTTATGCCTTTTGACAACACTGAGTTGAAGATGCCGAATAGTTACGGGAATGGGATGAAGTGCGGATTTTTAAAAAAAAATCTGCCCCTTTGAGCAAAATTTTTTTACAAAAGAAGCTTGAGAAGGAGACTTGAACCCAAGACCTCTATTCTCATAATCTAACCCCTCACCAAGTGAGATAGTAAAAGGATCACATTATTGTATGAAAGGAGGAAGGGTTTTGTTTTTTTTGTTTTTTCGTTTTTGTTTTGTTTTGTTTGTTTGTTTGTTTTTTTTTTTTTTTTTTAAACTCTTCGGTGTGCATGCCTTTTCTTGCACAAAAAAAACACAAAAAACCGAGCAAAAAAAAAACGGAATGCAAAGCCTTACGACATAATGTTAGATTTTCGGTTAGCCTTACCGAAAACTATCACTTTTTTTCACTATTTCTGATTTCCCAAGATCGCACAAAGACGTGTGGAAAGAGCATACGTAGCAAAAAAAAATCCCTTTTTCCTATTTTTGATTTGCCGAGATCGCACGGAGAGCACAACAAAGAGCATACACAGAGAAGAGGGTATAGATCTGGAAAATAAATAAAACCTTAATACCTAAAATAATAGACATCTGGCACAAACTTCTTCTCTCCCTTCTTTGTTAGTATGTTTACTCTTCCTTTCCCCATGACAGAAACCTTGCTATGATTCCCTATTTTTACTTCATATTTTACACTTTCATCTAGATTGGAAAACATTTCTATGTTTCTAGTCATATGGTTACTACACCCTGAATCTAAGAACCATACAACATCTTGTTTTTATTGTGCTACATTACAAGTTAAAAGCACATTTCCTTGGTTCTGATTTTCTTTTGTAAAATTTACACTAGGTTTACTATGCATGTCATTTTTCTTCTTTCTACATTCATTTTCATAATGGCCATACTTTTTGCAATAATGACATTAGACTTGAGATTTATCATACCTATGTCCTTATTCTTGATTCTGGCTTGAGGCTTTTCTTGGATATTGATTGATTCCCCTTCCACTTGTGTTTGCAGGGTTGCTTCTTCCACCTCTATGTGGGCTTCTTCCTCTTCCTCAGTAGTTTGATCTTCCTCGACCTCTACCTTGCCCAAAAGATATTTGTGTCTTGAATTCATGCTCCAAAGAGGAGTTTTTTGTTTTTTTCAATCTGTGGTCATGAGACATCAGTGATGCATGAAGCTCATCCATTGAAAACTGTGAGAGATCCTTTGTCTCTTCTATGGCCACTACTATGGCATCAAAACTTGATGTTGGACTTTTTAATACTTTCTCCACTATTCTCCTTTCTTCAAGCATCTCTCCATGAGACCTGATTTGGGTAACCAACCCAATCACATGTGTGAAGAATGAGTCTATGTTATCAGAATCTTTCATACAAAGAGTTTGAAAATCTCTTCTTAGCATTCGAAGTTTTGTTGTCTTCACCTTTTCCATGCCTTAATAGGCTATCTCGAGGGTATCCCATGCCTCCTTAGACTTTTTTGTTGTTGCAATCCTTAGAAAATACTCTCATGTACTACTTGGAAAATATAGAAGAGGGATTTGGAGTCCTTCTTCTTATTTTCTCTCAACAAATCTCTTTGTGCTTGTGTCAAAGCATTATATGTTGTTGCATGTGCTAGTTCTTGGAAACCATTTTACACCAGCTCCCAAATATCTTGTGAGGAGAATAGGGCCTTCATTGTAATATCCCAATAATCATAATTCTTCCCATTGAACTGTGGTAGTTGGGGATTTTTCAGGCTTGTGCCTACTGCTGTCATCTTGACTATGTAAAAAAACCTTCTCACTCCTAGAGAATCAGCTTTTCAAAAGCAATATTTCATCTTCTTCAGTAAAGAGAGCTCGTTCTTTCATTGAGAGCCTAGACCTGCTCAGATATCATGTTGAAAATTATGAATAAATAAAACACAGAGGAATGTGTTCCCCTTTCAACACAGAGAATGTATAAAATGCAGAAAATAACGATTCACAGAAAGACGATGATTTACACAGGAGAGGAACGATTCCAAATTTTCATTCCATCACATTAACAAAATGAAATTCCATAGGTTTTATACAAAATTGGCGGGAGCCTGAGCATTCAAAGAAATTCAATGCAGAATCATACGCTCAACAACCAAATCATCCCTCAGCTCTGTTCGGTTGCTTATACACAAAAACGCGTACAGAAACACAAAATAGCAGACCTGAAATATTATAGGTTCCAACTCTGAAAACACATCGCATCCGACGCCTCCATCGTTAATCACTCATCAGTGATTTTAACTTTTAACATATGCACTTACGGGAAAACTCAAAACATTGCGATGTGTGATGTGACGTGGCACATATTGCATCGCAACACAAACATCTTAACCTATGGGCACTTATTCGTTAACTCCTGAGCTTTGCAATGTGGGCTTTGCACTACCTTCCTGAGCTTGACACATGCTCCTTTGCGATTGCATCACAAATAACATAAAACATCTTGCAGGCGGCTTAAAAGGTAAGTGGGAAATATTGTGATGTGTGGGTGGCGATGTGTTAAAAGGTAAGTGTGAAATACGAGAAAGGTAAGGAAATAAAGCGGAAATGTAATGAGGTAAGGTAGGTTTCAGGTCCCACCAAATCGTATCGGAAAAATATTAAGTTTGGCGAAGTGCTTAAGTGTTACAACTTAAAAGTTGCGGGTTGCGATGTGCGGGGAGTTAAATGGTGGGAAATGTGATATGGCGTGGAGGTAAGGAATAAACAAAATGTAAAGGTTTGCAGTGGTTTACAATGTGGTGAAGGTTTGAGGTGGGTCTCGCTGATATTTCATCGGCAGGGAAATAACATTCAGCCAAAAGGCTTTAGGGTAAATAAGAAAAGTTGCGGGCAATGGTAAGTCAACGCGAAAAGAAATAAATGCAGAGAAGGACTCGGGTACCATGTTTTGGTTTTTGCGTGAATGCCTCCAGATTTGAAAATTGAGGCTTGTCCTTCCCTGCACAGAAAAAATTCAATGAAGCGTGGGTTGCTGCCACTCCTTATTCATGGTGGTGGTTGGGAGTTATTTCCAATAGGTAGCACCTTGGGGGAAATGAGACAAGTGGCATTCATAAATGAAATGTGTAATTCCATGCATGTTCTTCTTTACATCTGTGACTACCTATATCACTTTCAACTACTTTTTATTAGAAGATTATTCAACCTTTTATGATTTAGGAAATTATTAATTATGATTAAAACTATTTTCTAGACACCTAAACCAAATGATCCTAGAAGGTGGGAAGGTTTCAATCTAACGCGACCTTGCTTCCAGTTAAGTTATCCACTGCCATGTTGCAGCCTTCAAAATATTTCACGCTCATTTTTTGGATATCTGCAGGAGCATGTTTCCCATAATACGCAAGCAAGGCTGACTAGAAATTCCCCTGATCACAGAGAGCACGCCCTACTAAGCCATGTCTTGCAAAGTCCAGAGAAGGAAAACACAGAGTCTATGCTGAAAGCCATTGTCAATTTTAATAGCCATACCTGGCGGCCAATTTTAGGGGAGAAGGGTTCTATTCTCGATGTTGCAGTGAAACAATTCAATCCCAAAGTGGCCTTAAAGATCGGAACGTATTGTGGGTATCCTGCCT
This sequence comes from Pinus albicaulis, assembly GCA_034641835.2. Taxonomy (NCBI): domain Eukaryota; kingdom Viridiplantae; phylum Streptophyta; class Pinopsida; order Pinales; family Pinaceae; genus Pinus; species Pinus albicaulis. The sequence continues at coordinate 657,335,915 of CM076569.1, forward strand.
TTAAAATTGCTTCAAAGATGGGAAAGCGAGGCAACAAAATAGTTTCAATAGAAATGAACTCAGATAACCGTGCAATTGCTCTATAGAGCATGTAGGTGAAATTTTCCGCAATTACAATATAACCCAATTATTTTGTTATCTTAGTGTCTTAAAACATAATATCATATTAAAGGAATTCCGCAAGAAATAAAGAGAGTGACTTTAAAGGATTGAGAAGCCATGCATCTCTTCTGTAAGCTATCTGGGAAAGGAAAACAACTCTGACATATTGCTTGGGTAAAGAAAGCACTCTAGTGTGGTAATTTGAATTTTACTTGGTGAAATATTGGATGTTCTGCATCAAGCCAAAGATTGTGATGTCTTAGAATTGCATCAATAGTAAGTACAACTATTAATGGTACCAGCACTAAAAAGCATGGGAAATTGATAAATTTATTCTCTGGCCAATGATCAACATGAGTTTTGCAGATAATTTTTTGAAGTCCTTTTTGTGAAGTTGTTGGTACTCTACTTGTTGGATTGGTGACCTAAACCTTTTTCCCTGTAAACAGATGTAATAACAATGAACATGGAAATGCATGGTTTGTAGGCTGTAGCATGGTTAGAAGGTGTGTACAGATAATTTATACCTTGGTTTTTTACTTGGCAAATCTGACATACTAAAGCATATCGACTGTCAAAAAATATGACTTCAGTTAAAAACATTGACAATGATTTTTGAAAAACCAAAAAGTTTATACTTAATTTATATGCACAAATGTTCGACCAACGAATGGAATCTCAAATTCTGTACTAAATTATGAATCTCATGCATTCAACCCACAATTCATGTTTCGTGTATTATCTATAGTTTTTAAAGCATGTTTTGGCATAAATTTCCATAGATATTAAATTTGTGGGTTTTATTTTATCATACTTTCGGATTCCCTGTACATCTACTACCTCTCATATCTTATAAGTTGTAACTATAGTTTGGAACCCCTGCAGTTGTTGGAGTAAGGTTGGTGGCTATAGTTTTCAAGGCCTTTACCATTTTATCTTGCATGGTTATCTAGCAAGCCTTCTATCTCTGCAATGTTTCTTTAAAATTCTTCAGTCCTTTAAAATTCTTCAGTCACATTGCTAAAAGAAGATTATTTGGTTTATCATGGTTTCATCTATAGCCAAGCATGCCACTACTTTTTCTGAGAATAGTGTGTAGTAGATCCAGGCCCATAAAAAGTGGAGAAATTTGGCATGCTTAAACTACCTCAAATAGTGGTACAATCTTGAAATGAGGATGTTATGATTTGTGTGCCTACCAATCTTCATCAATCCATATATCTAAGTTCAAACATACACATATTTGAGCTCATGAGGAGCTTCAACAGGAACATGCATCCCCCATCCCTACATATTTTCTCTAATTTATGTGAAGTATTTTAGGTTTAACGATAACATAATACGTTTTTCCAACCAAAAAAAATAAGCCACAAGAAGAATGCACTACCTTTATAGAGAATGGACAAGCCATAAATTGAATGAGAAGTTCATAGTTGAACTAAAGGTGGTGAAACATCACAAAAGCTTGAGAAACAGAGAGAGAGAGAAGTTGTAACAAATTGAAATAACCATCTTGTAAGGAAGCTACAAATAATAGAACACACCTTCTGTGGCATTGAACTCTTCATCACTATTTGAGCTAGTCTCACTCTGTTATCAAGACTCCGAAACAATAGCAATTAAACGTCTCAATTAGGTCATATTATTTATTTTTAGAAACAATGCATATATTACTTCATAGAAAAAATAAATAGTAAATTAGTAATCCATTATCGAAAGAAGAGAAATACACCACATGAACAGGGATACTAGGAAATCCCACCCTAGCAACCAAGCCTACACGTTTTTATTACATATTGTATTTATTACTTTAAATTACAAAAAATATGTGCAGTGAATCTTCAAATTCATGGCTCCCTATCTTCAGGTAGTTTATTCCATAGCTTATCAGTGCCCTAAAGCATCCACTTTAACTATGTAGTCAGTATGAATTGGCTTCTTAAAATATACATTATATAAAAGGCTAGCTCACATATATATCATATTTTATTTTGTTTTAATTTGGATATATATCATTTTTCATTTTGTTTTAAGTTGGATTTTTTGACATAAAATCAAAACATATTGTTTGGTCTTTATAGTCCTTTTTGTAGAAGTTGAGGCTAATGTTAGCTAGTTTCTAGAGTAATGCAAATACTTTTGGCAACTCTTTATGCGGCCATGGCTGGGAAACTCTTCTTGCATTTCACTGTTTGTAGTTGGCTTTTCTACTTTCAGGTCAAGTGTCATCCTCTAATGTTGCAACTTAGTCCATAAACCATATTCCTTAAACGATTGACCATTGTTATACAATAGATCTGGCTGGCAGTAGGGACTTGCTGCCCCGTAATCCTTCTTGTATTAAACAAAATTCAAACTTATACCATCGACTAGGCTCTTATAAAATGAAATATACACCCACACTTCTGGAAACTTTAAAATATTAGAAAATTATGAAAATATAAAGCTATATATTTCATATTTTTAAATATTTTAATTTTGTAATACAACTATGATGTATTATTAAGGGATGACCCTCATAAAACATCATAAATAGTATTTAACTAGTTTTTTCTATAATGATGTACCCATGTTTTAGAGTGAAACTATTGAATACTTTAGAAAGTAGATGTTCAAAATTGCAATTTGAAAAATAATATATTGGAATTTATATTAATTCTAAATCTATAATGTAAATTGAATCCAATTAAATATCTTTACTTTTAAAATTTTTATTTTAATGTTAATTATTTTTATTCTTAAATATATTTTTAAATTTGTTTTTAATTGAAGTTTGGGGATGACTTCTCTAGGGCACTATATTTATTCTGGTGTCTGAGAGTTGGGTTAAAGAATTTTGTGCTGATTGTGTATTTTGGTTGATCTTCCTTGTGGTAGATGTTGTGGACACTTTGGTTTTTGAGCAATTCGTCTGGGAATTCTATTGTTGGTGACATCTTTGGTGGTGGTGTTTGTTGTTCAGTACATTAGTACCCTTTTTGGTATCTATTAAGCATCATTGGAGTCTGGTGAGTTGTCTTATGATTAATACAAACTCATGTTAGAAACTATGGTTCTTATTCTTTATTTTTTAGTCGTTTGGTTTGAGTTTCCTATAAATTTTAGTACCTTTTGGGATATTCCAAGCCTATATTGTTTTACGTTGGCTTCTGGACTTATATGCTCACTGGGCCAGTTTAATTGGGTTAATTTGGTCTCTTTCTTCTTTGTCTTTTGGCGTCGTTTTGTTGGTGTCTGAATATTTTGTTGATAATTTTATTGCTAAGCTCTTGATTAAATTGTTAGTGGGTCTATTGCTTGTAGTTCATAATGTGTGGTTTTCTCTAAAAAATTCATCAGTTTTGGTGTCCAAATTCTATTATATCTTCCTTCAGTTCAATTTCGGTTGTAAGAAGGTTGTATAGTTTTCATTTTTGGTTATGAGTCTAAATTGTAGTGAGTTGGATATTCTCCTGGGTTCTAGGCCTCTTGTACAATCTTTGGGTGATGACCTTCTTGTTTTCAAGTATGGTCTTCAAGGGCTCTCATATCATTCTCCATCCAATTTCATTAGTCGAGGTTTGTGTAGTCGTTGTCCTTTGTTTCTATTTGTAGCATTTCCCATGCCTTCGAGACAAAGTATGAGGAGTCAGAGAAGGCGTGGAATCAACATTCAGCACAAAAGGGTTTTCCCTTTTGCTTATGATACTACAACTTATGCTTTTGATGATGTTCCTTTGGAAGTGAGAAAGGAGATGTTAGTTGGGCAAAGCACAAGGAAGCAAAGGATCATCCTTATTTCTCTAACTCGAAATTAGTGAGTGAGGATGCTAAATGGCTCCCAGCTCCTAGTAGATTCAGGAAAATGGGGTTGCAATTCATGAATTTTTTGGCCCTTAATCAACAGATGACGACTCTATTGCGTCTCATTTTGAATAGTAAACAAGTTAAAAATTACAATGTGTTTTCTTGGTTATAAGTAATATGATATTTTCTTTGGATAGTGTTGATTCTCATCTAGCAAAGGTGGAGGGCTATTTTGTCAGTGATTCTACTTCTGAAGATCTTACAGATCCTCCAGCTGGCTCTAATTTCTTCATACCATGATTTGTATAGTGTTTTCAACTTTTTTTTGACAATGCGACTTGGTTCTATGGCTTTTGGGCAGCACTTTGGAATGTTGATTTTGATGCCTTTTATCTCAGGCATGTTCTGGGCAGCCCTTTGGGGTGTTTGTTTTGGTGCCTTTTCTCTTAGGCGTGGTGGATTATTACTTGGCTTTATGGTTTTTGGGCAGCCATTGGGGTGTTTTTTCTTCGGTGTTTTTTTCTCAAGCGTGGTGGAATGCCAGGATAGTTCTTGTTTTTCTAGCATTTGTTGTGTGGATTTTTAGTGGATCGACGAATATTTGTAGCTTTTTCTCTTTATCGATTGATGCGACTTTATTCTCTTCTGCATCGATGAGGATTTGTTTGCATGTATTCGGCTAGCTTATAACATTGTATCTTCTTCTCTAGGGCTTTGGTATTTAATTGCATATCTTTATATTGTAGTGATTTTGTATGGGTAAGGGTTGTCATGTATTTTCAAACTTGTGATGGTGTTTTGGTTTCTCTCGTTGTAAGCTTGGGGCACTGATAACTAGCCTGGAATCATGGTTTTGATCTAGAGCTTAAATGCTTTTGTTCATATAGGTGATGTCTTTTGTTGTTTAGAGATTTGAGTGATTAGAATATATATGACTATCTCTATGCCATTATTATTCATATAATCTTCAATTTTTTAAAATAATATATAAATATTTATATTTTAAAAAATATATATTTTTAAATAACTATTTTATTATTATTATTTTAGATTTAAAATTATAATTTTATTAAACTATTTTTATAACCTATATTATAAATAGTTATTTAATTTTTTTACAATTTATCACCATATAACAAAATTTATAATTTTCTCATTTAATTTTATAATTATAGAACATTGTAAAATCTCTTTTGGTAACAATCACATGCAATGAAACATTGTCGACACATTTCGAACCAATCAGTGTGGTTCATCATCATGACTAGATGATGAACCACACTGGTTGATTCGAAATACGTCAACAATATTTCATTACATGTGATTATTACCGATTTTTTTTTTACAATTTTATATGGATCACAGAAACATAAATTCTAAAATTATAAAACACTTTAGAAACCAACCCAAAGTTCAACCTTAATTTTAAATACCAACCAATAATATCATAACACACATAAAACTATGCAATAATGTTTCCGGGTTAAATGGTGGTTGTATTTATGATAAAACCATTTAGCTTTTAAGAATGAAGTTTAACTTTGTATCAAAACCTCATTTTATATATATATATATATATATATATATATATATATATATATATTAAATTAAAATTTTAAGTTTAAGTTTCTCCAAATTCGAAGATAAAACAATTATAAAGAAAAACTGGAAAAGTCGTTGAAGCGAGAAGCGAGGTGTTTTAGGTAGAGTTTTACATCAATGCGTAGATTATGGAACAATTAAAGCATCATGTTTCATCGAATTTTGACGATTGGAAAAGGCAGGGAGATATAAGAATATTATATTATAGTTAATTAAAATTTATCAATATAATTCTTAGGTTTTAATGATATAATATAATTTATTTATTAATTATTATGATAATTATAATTTTTAGGTTTTAATAATATAATATTATTTATTTATTAATTATTATGATCATTATTATTTAATGAATAATATATTTGAGATTTTTATTTTGGGTTACAAAGTTTATTTTTACATAATAAACTAGCTATGTGGAAGGTTGTCAAATTTTAGATGAATCATGATTATACATGCAACTATTTATTTTTTAAATCTACCAAAAAAAATCAGGTATGTTGATAAAGGTTGATCTCTCTCAAGCTTTTAACAAACTCAACTGGCATTATCTCCTACAAAATCTCTTTGCTTTTGGCTTTGACATAGATTGGAATTACTAGATTAAAAACCTTGTCTCAAAATTTTTCTCTATCATACTCAATGGATCTCCATTGATCATTTCCAGACCACCCATGGCATCAGGTAGGGGGACACCCTATCCTCGCTTCTCTTCATTCTTGCAGATGAAGGCTTAGGCTGAGCCATGAAGTCAACTATTTTGGAAAAAAAAAATATTGAAGGCTTAAGATTGTTTTGAGAGGACCTCCCTCTCTCACATCAACAATTTGTGGATGACACACTAGATATGGGTGTCCCAATGGTCTAAGAGGTTAAAGGATTCTCTCAAATGTTGGAAGACTTCGCCAATGCAATTAGCATGGAAATCAACAAGACCAAATCATAAGTTTTCTTCTTCAAAAACCCATTGGTTGTCATAGTGCCACATTGCCAGGCTTGTTGGTTTTCAAATTAGTAAGCTACCTTCCAAGTTCCTTGGCGCCCCCTAGTTTACAACGCCCTTAAATGCAGCCTGTGGGAAAACCTCATCACAAAAATCAATAGTAAGCTCACATGCTGGACTTTTCTCTCACTCAATATGATAGGTCAATTTGTCCTTCTCAAATCTGCATTGCAAGCTCTCCCCACGTACTTTTGCTCATCTGTTATGGCTCTTACCTCTTTTCTCGTCTCCATTCACAACATCCAATGCACTCCTCTGAGATGGAGCCAAAATAGAGAAAAAAAATGGGCCCTTGTTGCATGGGATGAGCTTTGCAAACCTAAGCTATAGGGAGACCTTAGCTTAAGAGACCCATTAACATTGAGGACAATACTTGAAACCAAAATTTAGCATAGGAAATATGCAAGATACATCCCTCTTCAACGGTTCGTACGCTCATCCTTCTCCCAAACAGGATCATCCATCTAGAACTTAGCTAAGAAAGGCATGCATATGGTTCAACAACATTGCTCCTGGGAGATCAAGAATGGTCAATCAACCTTGTTTTTGGGTGTAGCTTGGGTGGTAGGGAGGAGTTGTTATTGTCCTCCCCGCCCGCATTCTAGTCCCACCAAGATTGACATGCTTGCTCCTACATGAAAGATAATTGGCTAACCTAGACACGATAAATGTTTTATGGATGTAACTAGTATCGATTTCGAATGCAATGAACCGCAAAAAAATTATAAAATTAAAATGAGTACAATAACATTCATGAAAATAAAAGTTCATATTTAATTAAAATCACATACATATAATAATATATCAAATACAAAATTTAGTTTAACAAAAAAATTCAATACAAATTTATTAGACGAACCCTTTCCTCCCCTTTCAAAATTTTAATATATCAAATACAAAATTTTGTTTAACAAAAAAAATTCAATACAAATTCATTAGACCAACCCTTTCCTCCCCTTTCCTCATGAAAGAGATTTGTATATATAGAATAAAAGTTGTGTAACAAACAAATATTTTTTATTGTTCTAGTGAAACAACATATGTCTATGAATAGTAAATCCGTTGAATGGATGAAATCAAACTTTTAAATTAAAGGTTCAACTATTAAATTTGTTATCAAGGATGTCCCAATGAGCCTCGAGTTGGGTTTTTGTTCAGCGAAATCAAATCAACTCTAATTTTCATGGGATTTGACATGATACTTTTTTGCTTTCCCATTTCACCTGCATAGACAAATTTAGAAAATATGAGAATTCAAAAAATTAAAACGTTTACATAACATACTAACCAACATAAAAATCTAAGAAAACTTTTTTTTGAATTGAATCAGCTTGCCAAGGCATTATAGTCAAAGTTTTTAACCCTAATTTACCTTTTAGTTTCCTTTTAATGATATGCTTTAGGCATCCAAAGTCCAATAAGGCCACACGTAGTATCTATCATATAATTTTGGATACTGGCTTTTACCTTAATCATGTATGAAACATGTTTAATTAATCTAATCTCGGTAATTGAGCCAAGACCAGATTCAGTCATTTTGGGTGCGGGCCATGCAAAGCATTGTTGCTCGAAGTTGAGATCAGATGGTAGATTTTTTATTGAACGTTAATTGATTGGAATTAATTAATCCTTTCACTTAATTATTAATTAAGGGAATGAGATATATGGTTATCCGGGGGTAAAAGGTGTAAATCTTTGGCATTCATTACATGGGTCTAGATGGGAAGACATCTAGGCATCTAGGGAATGGAGTCGTTAAAATATCCTGAACCTAAGGTTGGTTCGGATGGGAAGATCCGGAGAGAAGTCTTCAAATAAAATGTAATAAAAATAACATTTGATAGTGGGTCTACTTCATTAAGGGAAGCAGAGGGATATCACCTAGATGTACAAGGCAGATGCTAAATGGGTGGATGGGTATATAGTAAACTCAAATTTTCAAAATTTGAACCCAAACTTTATGAACCGGAAGAAAATTGGTAATTTTCAAACAAAAATAAAAGAAAACAAACTATTAATGTTTTACCTGAGTAAGCAAGTCAAAATCAAAAAAATTTATTAGGGTACTTATTTATTCTTAAAAAAATGGGGTTGGTGAAAACAAATTGAAACATATTGGAAAGAACCATTTATTTCTACGAAAATAATGTTGATCAAAATAAATTCTTATTTATAATCTTAAAATAGCTATAAATATCTAATAGAATGTATAAAAAACAAATAATTCAATAATTAGGAATACTCATACTTTATTTAATACTTTATGGAGTTCATTTGTTAATTATTTATTCTTAGTAATATTAAGTGACTTTGAATTTGAAATGTTAAGTCCAAACCTTAATATGAGCAAGATAAATTGCGGGAATTTGTTCCTCATCTCTCTTTAACTTGGTGTTGCTTGGTTGCCCACGAGCATCCATAGTCTCAACAAAGGTGTGTTGGCATCATATAAAAATTGATGAGTTGTCAATGAACATTCATAGCTCTTACTACTTTCTTTATACTTTCCACATTTTATATAATGCTTTCAATTTCTTATTAGTCCCTGCCATGCCTTTATACTTCCCACATTTTATATAATGCTTTCAATTTCTTATTAGTCCCTGCCATGCCACTTAGTCCCTGCCGCCTGTGGCATGGCATGGCAGGGACTATAGTAATCGGTTTTAGTCTTTGCATTAGTCCCTGTACAAAAACCAAGTCAACGAATTCAATTTATTATAAAGTTTTTTATTTATATTTTAACCAAGTCAACGAATTCAATTTATTATAAAGTTTTTTATTTATATTTTAAAAGCACTTTTCCATCTGCAAATGAGCTTTTTTCCATCTGCAAATGAGCTTCATGTAATTAATGTTTTAACCAATAGACAGCTTGGAGGTCTTATTTGGCCTCGATTTATTATAAAGTTTTTCATTTATATTTTAAAAGAACTTTTCCAAATGAGCTTCATGTAATTAATGTTTTAACCAATAGACAGCTTGGAGGTCTTATTTGGCCTCGATTTATTATAAAGTTTTTCATTTATATTTTAAAAGAACTTTTCCATCTGCAAATGAGCTTCATGTAATTAATGTTTTAACATGTAATTAATGTTTTAACCAATAGAAAACTTGGACAATAGAAAACTTGGAGGTCTTATTTGGCCTCAATTAGAGTAAATGTGAATTGATACAAAGTTTCATAGTGTAAATGTGAATTCATACAAAGTTTTTCAGTTTCTATTAACTAATGCTAAAATTAGTTAGCAAAAATTTTATGCCTGATATCGAGGCAAGACCTGTACAAGACCTATTATGTATATCTCTTGGTTGTGGCAGTTTCCATAGCATTGTGGCTGCTATGTGGCAGTTGGCATGCTATGTGGCAGTTGGCATAATAGATGGCAGGATGCATGCTAGAACACATGCCAGAACGCATGGCATAGACAGTTGAGGCTATCAACAATGTAGCTGGCCTGCAGCATTTTAACACTATTCCAAGCATTTTTGCTGATTTTCCTCGACTCTATGACAGAGGAGGACTCTGGGCTTCTCATGTTGCTCTCATACCCATCATGTCTGCCTCTGTACAGGTTGTTGTCTGCCTCTGTACAGGTTGTTGTCCGTCTGTAGGAACCCAACCACATGGAGCGCATGTACTTGTATTTCCTCCATGGGGCAAGGTGCATCCCCTTCCTCTCCAACGAATTCTTTACGCCTTATGAGCCCTACCCACATATATCCTGCGAAGCAACCCAAGGAGGGCATTGTATTGAGTGGTAAGTCTGGCTATCTCAAATTGCGCTCTGAACTCCAAGTCCACAAACAAACGAATGCTTCTGTCTGAATTTGTGCTATTCAATACCACGTCAATGTACTCATAGTTGCCTGCCCAAGAATAGTGATCTTTAGATCATGAATTCATGCATTCGAAAAAAAAATGGAAGCCAAAAGAGACCCACTAACTAGAAGGAAAGGTTCTATTATCCTGGGGAAGCAATTTGCAGATCGCTGTGTAGAAATAACAGTAAAGGCAAAGGCAGGAGCAGATCTGAAGCAAGAAGTTTCCGTTGATTTCATTCGAGCAGAGCCATTTCCAGGACATCCAACTCTTCGCTTTTTTTAGTTTCTTTGTCCTTCTCTATGCCCTCCCTTGGGCCTCTGCTAACCCTCCTCTTGCTGCTCGACTTCATTGAGTTTCTGCTGCCATTGTCCACACTCCTCCTCGTACTACTCTAGACTCCTCTAATACTAACTGCAAAAAGAACGTTACATGTTAATTGCAAGCGTTGTGGTGGCAGGGACTTGCTGCGTCCGCAGCCCTTCTTGTTTATTTTGATATCCTTTTGATTTATATAATTTTATTGCTTTTTTGCATTTATGGATATGTAAGAAGCAATGTGATGTGAAAATTAACTCAATACTTTTCCATTTATTATCTGTGTTGGTCTTAGTTTTATGTGTTTAATAAGGTGAATGGAGCTATTGTAGAATATATAATATTAGTATTTTCCAAAATAATGATAACTTTAATATTTTCTATATAAAATGCATATCACGTCACATTTATACTTGCATAGGGGGCATAGTATGTGTTGTATCTTTGAGACTCTTCCGGAAAAGAACAATGCCAGGGCATTCTATGAAGGACGATATCCTCCTCTCTTTCGGCCTCAAGTTTACTCCTGGCCAGAGGGGTAATTCCTTAAGTTATCAAAATAATAGCTTGAGGTTTTACTCAATGAACCTCTGACATATCATGTGTGTTTGTGGCATATTAAACAATATCTTTACTTTGATTACATATTAGAAAATGCTTCTAATATTAACCTCCTACCAATATGAACCCAATACACCTTCCTAATTTTAAAAAAGCTTATTTTCACTAGATATTGTAGATATTCACTTATTCATTAACACTTTTTATACCTGTTTATATTTTTTCATTAACTTTGAGCTCCATTTTTTAAACTTGTCAATATAAAAATCCTTTACCCCTATTATATGCTCAATATATTATGTCATTTTTTTACTCCTATTATATGCTCAATATATTATGTCATGTTTTTACCCTTATTATATGCTCAATATATTATGTCATTTTTTCTTCAATATATATTTCTCAATATAAATACATGTGGTATGGTATTGCTTCCCAATAAAATTTCCTTAAATAATAAATGCTCTAAATAACCTTTTAATAACTCTCCTAAACACTCTCAAATATTATACTTAAAAATTATATTATAATAAATATCATATTAGATTTATATACTAGTCAACTCAAACTAGCTCACTCTTAGAATTCTTTCAATGTGCACCTTCATCCCACACATAGAAACACAGTATAAGTTGGAAAGAGAGTGTTGATGTCGAAGGGAATATCATCAATATTCCTCATTCCTGAAAAGAAATTTCAGGAAAGTTATTAAGGGTAGTAATCTTTAATTTTTTTGATAAAGATGAAAGCATATTGCAAATATTTAAATAAATTTTAATGAATGCAAGAAACAATTAAAATCCTATCTAAACCCAATAGCTGAAAACCCATCTAAGTCTTTTTTTTCTGAAAAAATAAAATAAAATCTCAATCACCAATAGGTAGCAGTAAATATCAGACCTATTACGAGGTTTTAAAAGAAAATATCAGTGGGAACATGAAAAATGGTCAATAAACTTAGTAAAAAGCAAGTGTTTCACTGAATAATTAATAAGCCAAATTTCCAAGACATTACTAATAAAAAAAAGTGAGATTGAAGCAAAAGTTTAGATAGTCTTGCAGGCCACCTCAAAAAGAAGACAATGTTGATAAACAAAAAATGAAAGTAAAAGAAAGGAAGAGAAGGTTTGTGCGTTCAATGGTAAATCCATCCATCGATATATTTCCATCAATCGATATATTGCTTTGTTGTACTGCATTGGCCACTCTGACCCTGACTACTTAGCCTCTTTGCCATATATCAAATTCCCACGTTCTTCTTTCTTTGGTTTTTGGTTTTTTTATTATTATTATTATTTTTATCTAAAATTAGTTTAGAGTCTTTTTTTTTTAATAATTATTTGTTAAAATTTAAAAAAAATTGAAATTCACTTATTTTTTTTACAATTTATAATTATTGAAACATTTAATAACTAATTATTTATTGATATGAGTGTTTATTTTATTATCAATAGTTATTAGATGGATGGTAAGGATTTAACCTCCAGAAAAATATATAGAATCTTTTTAGTGGTATGTATAAATCAAAGGTTAAGATTTATCTCCATAGTTATGTCATTTTTTCTTTTTTAATTTAATTGATTAATTAAAGAAAATAGCATATAAGTAAGTGTCATATAAAATGACTTATGATTTTTATGGACATGTAGCATTCATAAGTCAAAGTAGTGACCTTGGTATTATAACAAAACCTATTTATAAATATGATAAAATGGAGATGAATTTTCATGGTTAAAAATATTTTTGCATATTTTTTTTCAATGTATATATGTTTAATTTATATATTAATTATTTTTATAATTAATAATAATAATAATTTGAAATAAATTTGTAATTTAATTATTTTTATGATCTTTTTAATTTTAACAATGTGAGATGTCTAATGAAGTAAGTGTTTTGATGTTTATAATGAATTGATATCTATCAAGTTTACCAATCATTTAATTTATATGGCTTAGTCTAACTTACTAGATAGATTTTTTTCACCTGAATCAAGAAAAACAATTTCAAGAAAGAATGTTATTTATTTATTTTTTTTAAATGCATTTTGAATGCATAAATGGTTTTTTCACATGAATCAGGAAAAACAATTTCAAGAAAAAATGTTATTTTTTGTTATTTAAAATCCATTTTTGAATGTATAAATGAATTCAGCCTCTTGGAACTCTGGAGAACTTGAATTCTACACATTAAACAACTTAAACTAAAGTTTTTAAAAATATCTACGTGATTTGCACTATGCCAATTTATATGACTACTCTAATACATCCACGGGCATCCCCTTATTGGAAATTGACACATTAACCTTTTTGCTAATTATAAATCTTCATATGCCCTTACTGGAAGTTGACACATTAACCTTTTTGCTAATTATAAATCTTCATCTGATTGTGTAGAATTAAAATGCTAGCATATTCTAGTTCCCTCTTTTGCATCAATGGATCATATTACTAAAACTAACTTGCTTATATGTATTAAGGTAATTTTTTGGGGAGCAAACAACATACATAGATATTTGTGCATGCTAGCATATTCTAGTCCTCTATTACATCATTGAATCATATTACTAAAATTAACTTACTTGTATATATTAAAGTAGCATTTTGGAGAACAAAAAACATACATAAACATTTATGCCACCTATCATTAATGGGAAGTGAAATTACTATACCTCAATGCTGAATAGGCCATGTATCATAATGATGGGAAGCTGAATTACTATACCTAAATTACTATATTCAAATTATTAGGCCTGACTGATGAGACTTGGAATTACTACACATTTATTCATATTCCTAACTTAATAATAAGGCCACTTATTAAGCATAGTGCAAGGACTTGGAATTAGTACACATTTATTCATATTCCTAGTCAATAATAAGACTACTTATTACATATAATGCAAAGTGAAATCAGTCTATATAAAACCTGTTAAATATGTAATGGTTGGTGGTGGAGTATAGAGGTTGTATGACCTATTGTCCCACATTATCTAAACTATTGCAAAACCAAAAACACAATTCATCTTAATGGAATATGAATGTTATTGAAAAAGCACAAGTACAGAATAAACAATAAACACAGTCTGCAATGTATGTGAAAACAATGTTGTTGATTTTTGTACGTATGTAGTTATCAAATTATCTAAATGCATTATTTGATTCTCTAAATATTTTTTTTTAATTTTCTACTCCTTAACAGAATTTGCAGGAGAAATCTTAAGGAAGAGTTATATGTGCTTCACCGAGAAAGGAAAGCAACATAGCAACCCTCTGTGAGATATGTAATAATACTGCATTTTATAAGTGTGATATCAAATATATAATTTAAAAATCCAATCATAAAACCCATTTTTTTTTTTGTTGATACCCCATTCTTGACTTGCATTCATTGGAAATCAAATCAAATTCCTCCTCTGGATGCTCCAAACGTCTACTTGTCTTTCACCTCCGGCCACGTCTACTTGTCTTTCACCTCTATCATCTTCTTCGTTTCCCACATGCTAATCTAAGGTTCATACGTGTCGTTTCCAGCACGTCCACTACAACAAGGCTTTTTTATATGTTGAAGATTGCAACAAGAAATAGTGAAGGAGGCATCCTGAAACATCATTCCTGATCCTAGTTGGAAAGTGATCACCAAAACTAGGTGGGGGGCCACACAGGTGATTTTTGTTGCAAAGTCTATTTTTAGACTCTGTTTATTTTTAGACATATGGATCATGTTCTATAAGTTGCGGGATGCTATTTGTGGATGGTTGGTCAAGTTGGAAAAATAGATGGACTTCTATTTTTAGACATATTGGGCGGAATCTATTTTTAGATTTACAGTCTAAAAATAGATATGTCGAATATTATTAGCTCTTAATAATATTTGGACTATAAACATTATCTTATTCTCTTGGAGCACTTCAATTAAGTGCATAGATGTGGCACAGGAGCTGACAGAAGGAATTACGCTATTCCTGAGGGTTAAGTGGAGCTATTGCATGGATACTTCAGTTAGAACTCATGTGACAGAGTTTGGTGGAGTTGATTGAGGAAGTTAGTGGAGTTGTATTCAGTTTAACTAATCTAAACACAGTTGAGCTATTTGTATTCAGTTTAACTAATTGATACAATTAGTGAGAGTGGTGTGAATTAATTATTAATTAATTCACTAATTATAAACTCATTAATCAACTAAAGAATACATCAGTTAACTTCGGTGCATGGACAGTTTCAGTGGAGACCAGTGCAGAGATAAGTGAAAGGGCAAGTGTGACTATCAGTTGTGACTATAAGTGATGCATGGTTTTCATCCAACACTTAGTAGAAATGCCTATAAAGACTACGTGAGAAAGGCTGGTGTAATCAATTCTCATCAAGAGGCATTCTTCAGCAGGGATTGCGCAGTAGAGGCAGGCTATCAAGTGGCAGAGATTGGAGCATGTGTTTTGCTAGATCTAGCTTGATTAGTGTGTAGCAAGTGGAGATTATACTTAGAGCTTGTGAGGAGATTTGTATGATGATTGTTACATGATCTATATGACATATATAATATACAAATAGTTGGGGGTTTTCAACTTTAAGCTTTCCCATTACATACTGTGTTCATATGTGTGAATTTTTATGGCTTTAATGTGTGCATGCAATTGATTTTATTTCCGCATGTGATGATCAATGGTAGAAGAGATTCTGTATTATGCATGAAGCTAAAATAGTGTGTGATCGGGAGAATCTCGGTGGATAACATATCAGTTATTCAAATTTCTACATGGTATCGGAGCCGTGTTATAATTTTTCTACATGGTATCGTAGCGATATTGATCATTGGAGCAATCGTTAAAGTTATCGCTGCTGAGTTTTGTGATAAACTCAAGAAAATAAAAATGGAGAAGAATGGCACTATTCCGGTATACTTGAAAAAGTTATTCCACTGCAGGGATGAGCTTCAGAGTGTAGGAGTTAGTGTGGAAGAGGAAGGACAAGTCAAGAAGGTTGGGATTCGAGCCAAGAATCTCTACAGACTTGAAGTAGATGGGATTTCTACGGAGCTTCCTATTGTTGGGAAGTGCAAGAAAGACATGCAATTGATGCTTGAGAGGGAGCAAGTTTTTCATACAGGTAAGAGTGAACATTGGGATGTGGAGCAACCACAAGATGAGGATCATGGAGTGGGAGAAACCACTCATGTAGAGAAATTTCATGCCAGATGGGCAGAGGGAGTGCATGCAGCTATACCACCAGGTGAGAGGTGGGGCGACATGCATGAGTAATCCCAAGAGGATATTTCTGGGCAGGATCTGCGAGATGGTGTGGATCTCATGAATTGAACCTCGGCTACGAGGGTGCCCACAAGAAGCAAGAGGCATGATCGGGGTTGGATTGATGCGTGCAGATCAAAGTGACAGGTGTTCGATACCGGAGCGCTTGATCGAAGTCGACAACAAGTGCAAGAGTGCATGGGTGCAGAGTTCAAATGTCACAGCGGTTCCCTGGATGACATGTGCAAGCTTGGTACTAGCAAGGCTTCTCCAAGACTTTGATGATAGATGCATCAGATCGATTGAAGTTGTTTGAGCGATTCGGCCTTCAAAGAGTTGCAGAAAGGGTATGCATGGAGTCGATACGCTTATGAAGGTCAGTAGCAAGCTCAGTATGGAGTTGCATGTCTTTGTAATGATTCCTTTCTTGTTGAGAGGGAGTGTTGAAGATTGCAACAAGAAACAGTGAAGGAGGCATCCTGAAACATCATTCCTGATCCTAGTTGGAAAGTGATCACCTAAACTAGGTGGGGTCCACACAGGTGATTTTTGTCGCAAAGTATATTTTTAGAATATGTCTATTTTTAGACATATGGAGCATATTCTATAAGTTGCGGGATGCTATTTGTGGATGGTTGGTCAAGTTGGAAAAATAGATGGATTTCTATTTTTAGAAATATTGGGCGGAATCTATTTTTAGATTGCCAGTCTAAAAATAGATATGTCGAATATTATTAGCTCTTAATAATATTTGGACTCTAAAAATTATCTTATTCTCTTGGAGCACTTCAGTTAAGTGCACAGATGTGACACAGGAGCTGACAGAAGGAATTACGCTATTCCTAAGGGTTAAGTGGAGCTATTTAATGGATACTTCAGTTAGAACTCATGTGAGAGAGTTTTGTGGAGTTGATTGAGGAGTTAATGGAGTTGTGTTCAGTTTAACTAATCTAAACATAGTTGAGCTAGTTGTATTTAGTCTAACTGATTAATACACTAGTGAAGAGTGGTGTGAATTAATTATTAATTAATTCACTAATTATAAACTCATTAATCAACTAAAGAATACATCAGTTAACTTCAGTGCATGAACAGTTTTAGTGGAGACTAGTGAAGAGATAGGTGAAAGAGCAGTGTGACTATCAGTTGTGACTATAGTGATGCATGGTTTGAATCCAACACTCAGTAGAGATGCCTTTAAAGACTGCGTGAGCAAGGCTGAGGCAATTTGAACTCATCCAGAGCTATTCTTCAGCAGGGATTGCGCAGTAGAGGCAGGCTATCAGGTGGCAGAGATTGGAGCATGTGTTTTGCTAGATCTAGCTTGATTAGTGTGTAGCAATTCGAGGTTGTGCTGAGAGCTTGTGAGGAGCTTTGTACAATGATTGTTACATGATCTCTATGACATATATAATATACATATAGTTGGGGGTTTTCAGCTTTAAGCTTTTCCATTACATACTGTGTTCATATGTGTGAATTTTTATGGTTTTAATGTGTGCATGCAATTGATTTTATTTCCGCATGTGATGATCAATGGTAGAAGAGATTCTGTATTGTGCATGAAGATAAAATAGTGTGTGATCAGGAGAATCTTGGTGGATAACATATCAGTTATTCAAATTTATACATGGTATCAGAGCAATATTGATCATTGGAGCAATTGCAAAGCATTGAAGCGGTTGAGTTTTAGGATAAACTCAGGAAAATTAAAATGGAGAAGAATGACACTATTCCGGTATACTTGAAAAAGTTTGTCCACTGCAGGGATGAGCTTCGGAGTGTAGGAGTTAGTGTGGATGAGGAAGGACAAGTCAAGAAGGTTGGGATTCAAGCAAAGAATCTCTACAGACTTGAAGTAGATGGGATGTCTACGGAACTTCCTACTGTTGGGATGTGCAAGAAAGACATGCAATTTTTGCTTGAGAGGGAGCAAGTTTTGCATGCAGGTAATAGTGAACCTCGGGATGTGGAGCAGCCACAAGATGAGGATCATGGAGTGGAAGAAACCACTCATGCAGAGAAATTTCGTGCCATATGGGCAGAGGGAGTGCATGCAGCTATACCACCAGGTGAGAGGTGGGGCGACATGCATGATTAATCCCAAGAGGAGATTTCTGGGCAGGATTCATGAGATGGTGTGGATCTCATGAATTGAACCTGGCTACAAGGTGCCCACAACGCAGCAGTAACATGATCAGTTGGATTGATGCAGGCAGATCAAAGTGACAATGTCAGATACTGGAGCGCGGATCAGAGTTAACAGCAAGTGCAAGAGTGCATGGGTGCAAGAGTTCAACAGCGAAGTGGTTCCTGATGACATGTGCAGTTGGTACCAGCAAAAGTCGAATACTTCGATGATAGATGCATCAGATTGATTGAGTTTTTTGGAGCCTGTTCAGTTTCAGAGGAGTTGCAGAGAAGATGCATGGAGTTGCATGGCGCTTGTAAAGGTTGCAGGGCGAATGCATGGAGTTGCATGTTGCATGAAAAGACAATCATTTCTTGTTGAGAGGGAGTGTTGAAGATTGCAACAATAAATAGCGAAGGAAGCATCCTGAAACATCATTCCTGATCCTAGTTGGAAAGTGATCACGTAAACTAGGTGGGGGGCCACACAGGTGATTTTTGTCGCAAAGTCTATTTTTAGACATATGGATCATGTTCTATAAGTTGCGGGATGCTATTTTTGGATGGTTGGTCAAGTTGGAAAAATAGATGGACTTTTATTTTTAGACATATTGGGTGGAATATATTTTTAGATTGCTAGTATAAAAATAGATATGTCGAATATTATTAGCTCTTAATAATATTTGGACTCTAAACATTATCTTATTCTCTTGGAGCACTTCAGTTAAGTGCACAGATGTGGCACAGGAGCTGACAGAAGGAATTACGCTATTCCTGAGGGTTATGTGGAGCTATTGCATGAATACTTCAGTTAGAACTCATGTGACAGAGTTTGGTGGAGTTGATTGAGGAAGTTAGTGGAGTTGTATTCAGTTTAACTAATCTAAACATAGTTGAGATATTTGTATCTAGTTTAACTGATTGATACAATTAGTGAGAGTGGTGTGAATTAATTATTAATTAATTCACTAAGTATAAACTCATTAATCAACTAAAGAATACATCAGTTAACTTCAGTGCATGGACAGTTTCAGTGGAGACCAGTGCAGAGATAGGTGAAAGGGCAAGTGTGACTATCAGTTGTGACTATAAGTGATGCATGGTTTGCATCCAACACTCAATAGAGATGCCTATAAATACTGCGTGAGAAAGGCTGGGGTAATTCAACAATTCTCATCAAGAGGCATTCTTTAGCAGGGATTGCGCAGTAGAGGCAGGCTAAGGGCTGGCAAAAGATCGGTGCATGGGATTTGCAAGATCAAGCATGATTAGTGTGTAGCAAGTGGAGATTATACTGAGAGCTTGTGAGGAGCTTTGTATGATGATTGTTACATGATCTCTATGACATATATAATATACAGATAGTTGGGGGTTTTCAGCTTTAAGCTTTCCCATTACATACCGTGTTCATATGTGTGAATTTTTATGGTTTTAATGTGTGCATGCAATTGATTTTATTTCCGCATGTAATGATCAATGGTAGAAGAGATTCTGTATTGTGCATGAAGATAAAATAGTGTGTGATCAGGAGAATCTCGGTGGATAACATATCAGTTATTCAAATTTCTACATTATATACCTAATTTTGTTGTTCATGAAAAACCTACCAAGAATTCTCTCATTGAAGCAAATTTCCTTGATGAACCGTGGAACGAAACATTAAATAATTTGCTTATGTGTGAGAAATATGCTCATTTTTTAATTGGCTGGCTGCTGCTAAAAACCAACCTATATCCATCTTAACTATGGATCTATCAAACTCCTAGAGGGATCAAATATCTCAAAGTGTAAACCTCTTTTTTTAGTGCAAAACTTGAGGAAAGGTTTGCACTTCGAGATATTTGATCCCTCTCTGCGACTGATAGATCCGTAGTTAAGATGGATCTTGGCTGATTTCAGTCCTGTGTGACCAAGGGCAATCTATCAGGAACATATGATTAAATTTATCAATGATATGTAAATACATCTAATATTAATATAACCATTTTAAATATGCTAAATATGTTTGAGATTTATCGAGTCATTTTAATTTTAAATTTTCTTACCTACCTCACTTTGTTGAGATGATATATATTGTAAAATAACTTTAATGATGAAAGATGATGAAATAAAATTTTTGAATGCAAAGTGACAATATAATAATATTGAATAATAGAAAATGTGAATAATAAGAATGTAGTCAATTACACATAGCCTTCATTGTGATCAATGTCAAACTATTTTCTTCTACTATTCTTATTGTCACCCTTGTTAGTTTTGTCATCTTTTCATATTGAGTATATGAAAAAGACAGTAGAAATCATAAATCATAAAATATTTAAATAATTAGCTCGAGATGTTGTAGTAAACATCATATCTTGTCTCTCTTGATCTCCAATATTATTAGGTTTAATTACTATAACACAAAAATCGTTCTACATTGTCAATAATTTTTTTCTTACACTGAAATACCAATAACAATAAGGATGGGGATAGAGGGAGGGATAGAGAGATGGAGTTGTATGGGGAGAGAGGGAGGGAATAATAGAGTGACAAGTGGAGAGAGAGAGAGGGAGTGACAAGGGAGATATTGAGAGATAGTTTGTATGTTTGGGGGTGAGATAAAGAGACAAAGAACAAGAGAATGAGAGAATGGGGAGAGAAGGGGAGAGAGAGGCATATACACTGAAAAAAATTCATCTAATGTAAGAAATCAAATAATATTAGAAAACAACATCTACACAGAAACCAATGCATTTAATGCAAGCAATCCAATAGGATTAGAAATCAACATCTATACTCAAATCAATGCATCTAGTGCAAGTAAGAAAATAGAATTAGAAACCAACATATAAACTAAAATCAATGCATCTAGTGCAAGCAATCAAATAGGATTAAAAATCACCATCTACATTGAAATCAATGCATTTAGTGCAAGCAATCAAATAGAATTAGAAATCATCTACATTGAAATCAATGCATTTAGTGCAAGCAATCAAATATCATTAGAAATCAAAATCTACACTAAAAATCAATCCATATAGTGCAAGCAATCAAATAGGATTAGAAATCACCATCTACACTGAAATCGATGCATCTATTGTAAGAAATATTCTTTCCTCTCTCCCCCCTCCATATATATCTATATGTCCCTCCATCTCTCCTTCTTTTTCTCTTTATCTCACCCTCATAAACACACACACTCTCTCACTTCATATTTATAAATCTCTTTGTCCTCCCTCTTTGTCTCCATCTATCTCTTCTTTCTATTCACCTTCCATCTACATCTCTATCTCCATTTGTCTCTCTATATCAACACCAAAACATACACTCTCTTTCTCCAATCTATCTATCTATCACTACCCCCTCCTGTCCCTCCGTCTCTCTCTCTCTCTCTCTCTCTCTCTCTCTCTCTTCTGCCTCCCTCCCTCTCCCCCGCTTCTATCTCTCTTTCCTCCTGCTATCCTCTCTCTCTCTCCATCCATCTTCCTTATCACTCCTCTATCTCTCTCTAACTTTCACTCTCTATGTCTTTCTTCTTACCTCCCTCTTTCTCCCCCTCCATCTCCATCTCTCTTTCCCTACCGCCCTCCACTCTCTCTCTTCCTTTATCTCACACCTCTCTCTCTCTCTCTCTCTCCACCTTCTAAATTTGTCACTATATGCCTCTCTCTCTCCTTCTCTCCCCATTTTCTCCATCTCTTCTTCTTTGTCTCTTTATCTCACCCCCAATCATGCACACTCTCTCTCCATCTCTCCCTTGTCACTCCCTCTCTCTCTCCACTTGTTAGTCTCTATGTCTTTCTTATTCCCTCCCTCTCTCCCCATACAACTCCATCTCTCTATCCCTCCCTTGCTCCCCCTCAAACTCCATCTCTCTATCCCTCCCTTTGTCCCCATCCAACTCCATCTCTTTATCCTTCCCTCTCCCCCCATCCAACTCCATCTCTCTTTCACTGCCTCTCTCCTCCTCTCTCTCAAGTCCCCTCTCTTTTCCTTCCTCTCTCTCCCTTTCTATCCTACCTCCCTCTCTCTTCCCCAATCAGTCACACACTCTCTCTCTCTTTCCCCTACAATCCTCTATATTCCCCCATCACTCTCTCGTCCTTACTCTCTCTCCTTTTATCTCCTCCCTCCATCTATCTTCACCCCCCCACCCCCCTCCCCCCCTGGCCCTCTCTCTATCTGCCATAAAATCCTCTCTCTTCCCTCATCACTATCTCTCTCTCCAACTATGTTACTATATCCATCCCTTTCTTCTTCTCTATTCTTCTCTCCCCCGTTGTCTCCATCACTCCTTCTATGTCTCTTTATCTCACCCCTAAACATACACACTATCTCTCCATCTCTCCCTTGTCACTCCCTCTCTATCCACTTCTCAATCTCTATGTATTTCTTCTTCTCTCCCCCTCCAACTATGTCTCTCTATTGCTCCCTCTCTCCTCCTCTCATCCTTCCTCTCTTTCCCTTTCTCTCCTACCTCCCTATATCTTCCCATCTCTCTCTCTCTCTCTCTCTCTCTCCCCTCCAATCCTTTCTCCTTCTCCCTCCCTCTCTCCTTCTCTATGTCTCCCACCTCCATCTTTATGTCTCCCCCTTTCTTACCCTTCTCTCTCTCTTCATTCCTCCTCTCCCCTCTCCTTCAATTTATCTCCATCTCTCCCTTGTCATTCACCTATTCCTCCACTTGTATCATATGTCTTTGTTCTTCCCTCCGATATATATCTAGATTTAATATATATATAACAAATTTAACATTGTATTAATATAAAATTATTAAATTTAATAATTTTAAAATTATAATATATTAATATCGATATTAGATTTAGTAATAAGATTTAGTAATAATAATAATATAATATTAATATTAGGGTTGATAATGCTTTTTTTTGCATGGTATTATTATTAATTTGGTTCATGGTATTTGGTCCATAGGCTTCAAACATAATTAGATGTTGATTTCTACTCCTATTATGCCCATGGTATTAATAATAATTTATCCCATGGTATTTGGCCCATAGGCTTCACTTAAATAAAATTTCTTTTTGAGTTTTTGTAAATATAAAGAGGTTTATGGAGTAAATATAAAAAGAGGTTTTATTTATTTACCATATCTCTAGTATATTTATATTTTTATTTATTTACCATACCTCCAGAGTAAGTATAAAAATAGGTTTTATTTATTTACCATTCCTCTGGTTTATTTGTATTTTTATTTATTTACCATATCTCTTTTTTGAGTGTTAGTAGAACTTTTCATATTTAAAATTTTTTTTTAATTGTTTATTTATATGGTTATGTAAGTTAATTTTAAAGCCGAAATTATTTATATTTTATTTATAAAAAAAAAATTTGATTATTTTGGCTTCCGACATACTTACACATCGGGGTCATACTAGGCTATAGAATGCGCCTTTTAGCGCAATCACATCAGATAAGCTCGTGGAAACATTTTGATGTGTGACATCCCTTAGAGGCCTAGGCCTAGAGATTGTCGATGTGGTCGGGTTTTGGGAAGAAAGAACTTGCCCATATTTTTATTTGTAGGAGGAGAGAACCCTAGGTGCTTCTGTGGCCAGGGATCGATTAGGATGTTTGTAAGTATCCCGTGAGGGGAGAAATGGCGTCTCTATTGCCTTAAGTTTTGTTGAAGCTCTTGCAGCATTTAAATTTTGTTGCAGGTCATTGGCATTGTTCCCGCCTTGTATGACGAGGAGTAGTTGTGGCCCAGAAAGCTAAGGTTGGGTCAATTTAGTAGGATGAGTATCCGCTCTGCTCATTGTTGAAATCGTTGCGATGTTAACTATCGTAGGTACATTGATGGAAGACGTAGGTCCTTTGATCGAGGAGGAGTGGTGACCAAGTCTGGCATTGATTTCCCATGCCTTCAGCCTATGGATCTACAGGGCATCGTGTGTAATGCAATGTGAATGTGATAAGCTTCAATAGTGCAGACATGCAGGCCATTTTTTAGATCAAAAACTCTCTGTAGAGCAATTTTTTTTTGTTAAATCTGCATGCTTGGTTGGAACAAGCATCAATCTTCTGCCACAGTAAAATATGAAAAGTAAATTTTCTAAATTTATTTAGAGTTGGTAATATAACTCCATTGAGCTTGATCAACTCAACATAGAAATGCAATTTTGATTATGATTACATTTTTAAAAACTCCAAAGAAAACAAATAATGGTATTTATAAAATGTTTTTGGAATTTGAAGCATTGAGTCTAGCTAACTCAATGGAAGTGGTTTTGTTAGAATTAGATACTTTAACAAATAAGTTTGAAGTGCAACAAATATTAATTTTGTGCAACAACCCAATAGCGACACTAAAAATTAAGGGATGATTGACAATAAAGCGAATGTTTGTGTGAGTTAGTGTGGGTTTGTGGGATAGACTCCCTAGCATGTTGTATTATGAGTCACACATTTTAATTGTAAGAAAGTCTAGGATGTTTTTGTAGTGGTATTTGTAAAGTATGTACCTGGTAACTCCGAGAGATGGAGTGTGTAATGTAAGCCTGGTGAGGCATATGTATCCCCGTGAATTTCGTGATAATCTAAAAAACCACTTTGTAATTACAGGTTTGTGGTCAGCCGGAAACCAATTTGCAGTGTCGGTTTGTGGTAAGCCAGAAACCACGTGTGATATTGAAGTGGACAAGGATTCCTGTAGACATGGTTTAGGGTCAGCCGACAAAACCCTTAGCATGGTTGAGGGTGAGCCGAGAAAACCCCGGGCCTGGTTGAGTCAAGCCTCTAGTGGCCCAAGTGGTTGGAGTTCCTTAGTGGAAGATTTGTGGCCCATAGTGGCAGGAGTGCCTTAGTGGTATATTTGAGGCCCTTGGTCGCTGAGTGCCCTTGTTGGCATTGTTGAGGGTGATCTGATAAAACCCATGATGATGATGTTGGAGGGGATTTGTAGGTACAGGTACATGTATGCAATGATAATGGTGAAGGACATCCTACAAGACTAGTGGTTGTAGTGGTTGGCACCCACGCATTCTGGTGGATGGTTACTCCTTTATATGGACATCGACATATCCTTTTTTTGTTATGTTTGACCACAACTAGATTTTGCAGATTGATATCGAGACAAGTAGCCATTAAAGGGGTGTGTTGGAATATGTAATTCCTACTTGTCTCAGTTGTGACTTTTTATGTATGGAGTATGCTCCTATTCCATAGGAGTTAGTTAAATCTATATGTTCCCAGTTCGATGTGTGGTTGAGAAATTCTCTCAACCAAGTGATTGTGTGTCTAGGATAGTTTCCCTATCTTTAGACGACACTTCATGTATATATGTAATCACCTTTTTTCATATCAAGATTATATATATATATATATATATATATATATTCACCTAATAAGCATAATAATATTTATGCCTATAAATCTAATAATTAGTATATATAAAAAAACATGATTAATATGGTAAGTGTAAATTAATAATGTAAATTTGTAAATCTAAAGAATGACATAGCATACAAAGATGTATAATTTGCATTAAAAGTAGTTATAAATAGTTAGTAATCCATTTATTGAATGACAAAAAAAAATCGAGTTTAGGTGTCATCAAACAACATTCATTCAATTTTTTGGACTAATATATTCATACCTATCAAGATTTACTCTTAGGTAGTAACTTCAATGTCAATAAATTCTTTTAAAATACACTTGTAAAAGCCAAAAAATCATATGTAAAATTCAGATGTATCAAATAATATATACTAGCACAACCACATTTATATTAATATAAATGTGGTTGATAAACGCCCATAAACTTCTAATGTAATTAGATATTTATTTAATATATTACATTAATTTCAATATTATATAAAATTATTATAAATATAAATATAGCATTTATATATAACATTTAATATAAATATTTATATTAATATACAATTTAAACCTAAATATTATATAAGTTAAGTTTAAATTAATTTAAATATAAGATCTAAATATATTAAATTTAAACCTAATTTTTTTTTCACTAATAAAGATCTATGCCAATAAATTGCATAAATCTTTAACATATATTAGAGAACCTGAATATCAATATGATGATCAGTATAAATTAATATTGTAAATCTTAAGAGTGGTGTGGTATACAATGATGTATAAATTGCATTAAATGTATTTATTAATAGTCAGTAATCCATCTACAAAATGAAAAGAAGAAGCTTAGAGATAATACCAAACTTTTGTGACATTAAACAACATCAATTCAATTTTTTTGGACTTATATATCCACACCTATTAAAATTTATTTTTTAAGTAATAACCTCAATATCAATAAATTGGTAAAAACTACCTTTATAGAAGAAAAGACCAGTATGTAAAATTTAGATGTATCAAGTTATTAACATTCGTTGACATTCCAAGGTGGCAAGAGCACGAGGGGTAATCTTTCGCCCCGATCAACAAAAGGAGATTAAATTTGCTTAGGGATTGGGCATTTCGTCCAATAATAAATATGAATATGTAACGTTGTAGAAAGGTCTATAATGGGTTATCATTAGTAGAATGTTGAATATTTAGCATTGTGGCAAGGTCTAGAATGGGCAATCACAAGTAGAATCTCCAATATTTTGGTTTTGATGATTCAATGCTTGTGATTCGACAAGTCGAAAATTCAGGGAAAATTCTAATTCCTCTCTTCATTTTTTCCTTCATAAGATTATTTTGAAAACTTATCAATTTGAACAATTGAAATCTATCATGTATGTAGAAACCCCAACTCTAGTCTCTGGGGCTAATAAAATGGCCAACAAAGGAACAACATAGGCTCAAGGGATTATGGAAATAGATCCAAGTTCATCATTTTATCTCCCAATTCCAACGAACAATGTGAATCTATTCACAATCTTCATAATTGAAATATATGACCATCTCTGTTGGAAAAATTGCTTCAAGAGGAATCTGAGGAAGTCCTACCTAGCTCAGAATTCAAGAATAGTTATAACCTTAGTGACCTCAAGAATAGAAAGGTGGCACATTAACGAAAATTGCAAGAATGGCATGAAGTTGGAGTATTTTTGTTGCATGGGTAGCAACAAATGGCATGCCTAGGTAGCACCTGTCGTGAATAGGTAGATGCAGGCTCATCTTTCAATAACTAGATCATGGTGGATGCAGGTGAATAACAGGTCTTTTAATCAAAGAAGGGCCTTAATTTCCCTCGGCCCCTTCACTATTCTTCATCCTTGGCATTCAATTCAGAAAATTTGCAGTGTGGAACACACAAATATAGCAAATTCATGTCCAATTGCATTGGAAAGGCGCTACAAGGTTATGGGTAGCTTAATAATCTATGTAATTACTCTTCAAAGGAACCAAAACAATTCTTAGTGGTGAGAGATTAGTTGGGATCTTGATATAATTAGAGTCTCATGATGTGCCTAGCCGTGCTAAGGAACAACAATGGTTGGGAATGATGTTGAGTCTCATAAACAAATGCATGAGAAGTTTAATGCGCTATGAAATCGGTTGTTAACAACGATTGAAGGATTGATGCAAGCAATGAGGAGGAGGATCGACTTGAAAGAATAGGGGACGTGAACCAAGCTGTAATTATTGGAAACAAAGAATATTTTGTTGAAAGGGAAGTTTGGAAAAATGGAGCTAGAATGTAAGACAAAACTAAATACTTTGGAGATAAGATTGACTAAGCTGGAAGGCAGAATTGATAATGGGAATCAGGATAACTTCAGAGACACTGGGTCTAGCAAGGATCCAGAGAGAAAACAAATTAAACGTACGTTGGACTGGGAGTAGAAGAATGAAGATCATGTCCCTAAGCAATCAGTTGAAGCTCTAGCGGAGGGACCATCCAATGTTAATTAGTCTGCTAAGTTTTAGTTTTTTTTATGCTTTGTAAATTTGAACTCATTCTAGGAGTCTTTTTTAGAGTCTATAGTAGGCACATGTATAGAATAGTTGGAAAAAAGTGTCATAAATATGAGTTGTCTCTATTTTGGATTGTTAAATACAATGTTTATGAAGAACAATTTAGATTTTGTAAAAAACTTGGCCCAGATTCTAGTCTTTTTGTAATATAAATTATCTAGTAGTTCTTTATAAAAAAAAACATTTATTAACTTGCCTACTTAATTTATGGCAACTACCCACTCGCTTTATTGTTAATATATTAAAACACTTATATAATATATAAAATATTAATATCAATATAAAAAATAAATTAAATTAATACAATTTGTATCCTATAGATAATAAAATAAATCCATTAAATCTATATATATTCATATCACATAAACAAAATTTACTTGTACAGAATTCTTGTACTTCGAAAATTTTGAAATCCTTGCTTATTCAAAAGTTAGCTTGAAAACCCATAAATTGATAGAAGAATCTCACTAAATCTATTAAATCGTTGTCTACAGCTTAATTATTATATACAATAGTTTAATTATTATATACACTTTCATGGTTAGGTGATTACCCATTAATATATTAGAGAACTAGGATATCAATATTATCTTTGTAAACTAATATCATAAATATACATAATAACATAGTATACAAAAATGAATACTTCGTATTGCATTAAAACAGTTATAAATGGTTAGTAATCCATCTGCATAATAATGGTATAGTATACAAAAATGAATACTTAGTATTGCATTATAATAGTTATAATATGAATATTTAGTATCGTATTAAAGTAGTTATAAATTAGATATAGTTTTTGGGATTTAATTGCATTAAGTAAGTTATTTATTCATGATTATTTTTATGAGAGGTAGTTGTAACTGACTAATTTTTCATGATTTTTGAATAGTTCACTTAGCACTCATTGCATCAGGTGATGCTCACAAAGGTGAAGAAATAAGATTGAAACTAGTGAAATGAATCACATAGTGTCAATCATCACTTCCAAGGCTTGCACCGGATAACCAAAACTTTCTGAGAAATCACCCATCCCAAAAACTCAAAAATAATATCATATTTTAGATGACATCAAACAATATCGATTCAATTTCTTAAATTAATATATTTATACTTATAAAGATTCATTCTTACTTAATAATTTTAATTTTAAAGAATAACAACAAGAAACTAAAAAATAATACCATATTTTGGATGACATCAAACAATATCAATTCAATTTCTTGAGTTAATATATTTATACTTATAAAGATTCATTCTCACTTGGTAACTTTAAATTTGTAAAAATTGCCCATATAAAACTAATATATTATATAAAATTCACATGTATCATGTTAATAATATTGGTTGGGGCAACTTGAGTGGAACACAATTAATCTTTGTGCATGATATGATACCTATAAATTGATATAACAACCCAACTTTCTACATAGCATACGTAATTTATGGCAACGACACACCGGTAGTGAAGTGGTGGGTTAGCCAGTAAAATCTCTTAGTACTAATCGTAACAACCAATGGAAAACTAATAACTAACGGTGGTTATGTGATTCATATCAATTGCATGTACGCCGTACTGTTTACAATTGGCGATAGAATTGTGAGCATCGCCTTCAATATAATCCTTGAATGGTATTTATAAAAGGATCCATTTAACCAACCAGAAAATAAATAGCTGGTTGTTACCCTGGAAAGCCTGCGGCTTGGTTCCATCTATTCAGAATGCTAATTACAGACACACCTCTATCTATATATATATAATATAATATAATTTAATTTGTATATTATATTTAGTTTAATACATATATATATATATATATATGGTTTTATAGAACTTACATAAATGTACATATGTATTACATTTTTTATTTTGAAGGGTGTCACAATTTATTGAAAAATATTAATATTAATAAGTTTTTAGGGATAGTTTAGTTGGTTAAGTCTTTATCATTAAAGCACTTTTATTATTGATAGGTTACAGGGTTAATTTTTTTTGACACTCTTGGGGTCAAGCTCCGTGGTTGAGCCAATAGGAAGTGATCATTTTGGGTAGATTTGTTTGGTACAGTGATTCTGTAGATGTAGCGATCATCAATCTCTAGGGACCATGAAACACATTATATATATATATAGAGAGAGAGAGAGAGAGAGAACTAAATTAATAATATGATCCCCTTAAAGAACTGGGATATATATCTTAAGAATCTTTATGATTCCCCTAACGCCATGGGCACCATCTTGTAAGCTCTTATAGAGGAGGATATATTTTCTTTGGAAGATGTTGAGTTTGGGATTAAGCAACTCGCTAATAGGAAAGCTAGGGATATTGAAGGCTACCAAGCTTAAATTCTCAAAATGGGAAGGTCTGTCTTCATCCCTCATATGCATAAACTCCTCAATATGGCAATGAAACAAGGCTTCCCTAAGCCTTGGACACAAGGTCTTATTGTATCTATCTTTAAAAGTGGGGATAAAAACACTCCCTCTAACTACATGACCATTATAACTAGCCACATTTTAGCCAAGTTGTATGGATTCATTTTGGAAAAGAAGATTAGACTTTGGCTTGAAAGCCATGGTAAAAGAGCTAAAGGGCAAACAAGATTTAGGAGACATCACTCAAATATAAACCATCTTGTTACTCTTAGGATCATTGTAGAGGAATACCTCAATAATAAGACTAATCTCTTACGTTGTTTTGTTGACTTTAGAAAAGATTTCAACACTATTCCTTTGAATAATCTATGGAAAAGGCTTGAAGATATAATGGTCCCTCGTGAGCTGAGGGTTGTTGTGGCTAGGCTATATGAGAATGTTATTTCTAAGCCTAGGACCACAGAGCGTTCGTTGGAATAAATTACATGCAATATTGGAGTTAAGCAAGGATGTCCTTTATCCCGTACCATTTTTGGAATTTACGTTGATAATCTAGAAGAGTGTTTGGGAGCTATAGGATGTGATGGCCCCAATCTCGCTAGTCTGGTCATTACTCTTCTCCTATATGTTGATGATATTGTTCTTTTAGCTAGGAGCCATAACATTCTCAAAAATCAAGTTAGAATCCTCCAAGGTTACTTCTCCAAAATGGGTATGACTGTTAATACTGGCAAGAATAAAGTCGTGATAATTAAATCCAAAAAGGTCAAATATGATAATTTCATCTATGATAATAACTACTAGGAGAAAGTTCCTTCATACAAATATTTCGGAATAGACATTCACCATCGGATCAATTCGAATTATAGTATTGAGAAAAGTATAATTGGAGGTTGAGAGTGTATTATGGGCTTGTAAACAATTGTAAGTTGACAGAGCTTTGGGCATGGAGTAAAAAAAAGTTCCTCTTTGAGACTCTTGTCACCCTTGTTATTGTATATGGATGTGAGGTTTGTGTTGTAATATATTTAGAGAATTGTGGAGGAAGATTGAACTAATCCAAAAGAAATTTATAACCTACGACCTCAAGATTAAAGGAAATACTCCCTAACTTATCCTCTTGATTGAAGCTAGCCTTTCCCTCATTGAAATCATGGCTATGGTTAGGTATTTCATGTATAAGAAGAAGTTATACAATATGGAAGCTAAGAGGTATCCTAAAATTGCTTCTAAATCAAGCCAAAACCCCCACCTCCAACTCAAGTGAGGTTGGTATAAGGATGCCCAATCTTCGCTAGACCATCATGGGGGGTAAAGAAGTAGATCATCTTGAAGAATAAGGATAATATTAAAAATATTATTACTTCCAAATTTAAGGATAAGCTGTGGGACGATATGGAGTTGGAGGGAAAAATTAAGTTAAGATAGTATAAGGAGGTGTTCATCTCCAATCTCAAAAAATAGAATTATCTTTCTATCTTGACCAATGCTAAAAAGAAAATTATCTTTGCCAAGATAATAACTAATTCTCATGAGATTCATAGTGAAATCGGGCATTGGTATATTCCCAAAACACCTTGGGACGAAAGTGTTTGTCACCTTTGCGACACTAAGAGGGTTGAATATGAAAAACACTTTCTCTTGGATTGTCCGGTTCTTACTCACATTTGTTCTAGTTTTCAAAATCGTTGCCAGACTACCAACCATCTTGACTTGCTAAGTCAGCAAAATCACGGTGAGCTAGGAACACTCCTCTCCCTTCTTTTCAGTCATGAAGATAAAGTGTTAAATAATATCGGTTAAACTCTTTCTTAAAGTCCGATAGACCATATTGATCTTAGTGGACATTAAACATCATCATCAATGTAATAAATATATCGAATTTAAATAATAATACATATAATTTAAATTTAAATAGTAATACAAAATTATTGCAATTCGCCAAAAAAATATTACAAGTATAAAGTATTAATATCAATAATATAAATTAAATTAATATAATTTCTATATGGTATATAACCTTATTAATATAATAAATATTAATTAAATTTAAATAATAATGCATGCTATTAAAGGGTGCACATTGTATCCTAGTCAAGATGACTCATCATGTAGCCAACATTACAGATATTTATATGAAATAAATTGTCAGGATACATGGTGTGCCTAAGGTAATCATGTCTGGCAGAGGTCTAAAGTTCTCTTCCAAATTTTGTAGAGGATTAATTAAAGGATTTTAGACAATCTAACTTTCAACACAACATATCATCCAGAGCCATATTAGCAAACAAATAGGATTAATAACCAAATCATAAAAGAGATGCTTAGAATGCATGTGATGGGAAAGCCTTCCAAGTGTGAATACTATCTTCTTTTGGTTGAGTTTAATTATAAAAATGTGTATTAGTCATCATTGAAGATGAACAACTAATAATAAAAAGTAGTCGTTAGAAAGGATACATGATAAAAAGAATAGTGAATAGAAAGAAGACCTTAAAAATCAAGGAGTAATTCTTCTCATGAGTCCTTGTATATAAAAGGATGTAATGCACTAGTGAGTTGGGATAACCCAAAAAATGTAGTGGTTATTGGGTTGTAAATACTAAAGGAAATGAAAGAGAAATGGTAAAGATCAAATAGAAGTTAAAGGTTACATAGGATAGGTAGAAAATAAATGTTGAAAAAGGGGATAAAACATAGGGAATTTAGAGTGGACAAATAAGTGTTTCTAAAAGTAAAGGGTAAAAATCACTCGTTGATATTGGGAAGTTGCCTAAAGTTGGAAATGAGATATTGTGGGGCATTTGAAGTTCTAGAGAGAATAGGCCTAGTTGCATACATGCTTGCAGTACCTACATCCATGATAATTCATAATATGTTTCATGTTTCTTTATTGAAGAATTATGTGACCAATCCTTACCATATTATTGATTGGATTGTCATCCATGTGGAGAAAAAAGGGGATTTCAAGTGGAGCTAATGCACAACCTAGATAAAAAAATTCAAAGTGTTTAGGAACCAATACATTGACTTGGTAAAGATCTAATGGACCTACTACAGTACTTAAGATGCCATGTGGGAGCATGAGGAGGCCATGTGGATGAGTACCCATAAATGTTTGCAAATTGTAAAGAAATATGAATGTATATTTGTATGTAAGTGTACAAAGACTTTATTTTGGTAGTTGGAGATTATAGATCCATAGCTCTAAGACTTCGTATCTAACTTGTGTTGGAGCCCTAGAAATGAAGAGGTATAGCCTTAGGGATTGTGGTGCAGAGAATTGGGGTAACTTTATTAGGTTGTGCAAGTTCAGGGAATGATAATTTTTGCTTGGAATTGATGTAGGAATCATTAAACTAGTTATTGAGTATTGTGATTTAAATTGTGTATATATGTACATACATACTAGTATGGTGATGTGCATTAATGATAGTGAAAAATGTAGGGGGAGAGAAATGTAACACCTTGGTTTTTAATCCCCATATAATAAATGTATAATTGTAAGAACAATGATTACCGTAAGCCAAGTTATGTAATATGTAAACAATGTACGTAGAAAGTGAATTGGAAAAAAATATATATCACCAGCTATAGAAAAATAAGAACACAAAGTCATGGGGGGTATGTTTCCATAAGAGAGAGGGGGCTAAAGTGGGGCCCAATGGAAACTCCACATGCCTAATGAACCCAAGCCACTTTTCTAAGTCATTTGTTATCGAAAATTTACCTCCTCTCACTTATCAAATCAATCATTAAACACAAGAGGTTGGTGGAAAAGTCACCTCATATAGTTATTGAAGAATGGGCCAAGTACACTCATGTGAGAGGCTTGTGAAATTCATCTCACCAAATTATTAAAGCATGGGAAGGATAAAATATTCTTTGGGAAGTATGAGATTCAAGCATTCATGGAAAAGAGGAAAATAAAATTTGAGTATGGGGACAAGGTTGTAGACAATTTTCATGGTTGGGTAGAAGAGATAAAACGAGAGTTAGATGCTAGGAAAAAGGAGAGATGACCATAATGGAGTTGAAAATATCTTGTTGGAGTTAGAAAATGCATGGGGAATTAGGTTGTTATGCCTATGAGTGGATTTATATTGAAAATTCACCCAAATGAGCAAGTGATAATGCTACTATGAGCTCTCTTGTACAATTAAAATTTTTGGAGTCCCTAGTTGAGATATTTCTTTACCAACCTATATTGGATCCCAAGAAAAAATGGGATAGTTTATGGAATTGCATGGCAGAGAAGTAGATCACCAATCTTGGGTTGTGTAGTTTAAGGGGAAATAGATTTGGTGGATTGAAATTGTTGTAGGAGTTAGCATGTTGTGAATTTTACTAAGTATTGGAAAATATTGAGTAGATAGTATCCAACCATAGGAATCATCATTTCTTGTGGATTCATAGCCCCAATTTGGAGGTGACCTACTACTGAGAAAATTGGGGCACTCGAGCCTATGTTTGGGTGGAATATCCGACATCTACAACTATTTGTCTATTTTTTTACAACAATAAGTGTTCTTATCACTATTTCTATTTACAATATTAATGTTATGCTTGACTATTATGAGTAATTGCTACATTTTACTATGTTTTCCTCATATTTATAATCAATATTGGATCATTATATTTCTTGTCATACATATTGAAGCTTTTAGAGTGTAGATGGTAGAGGAATCAACTCACAATATCATTTTTACCAGCAAGATCCAATTTGGAAAATTGGGGTCTAAAACCTTATAGGAGTAGTTTGAGGCCTCAAATAATGTTTTTTGGGGGGTAAAATTTTGTTGCTTAAGTGTAGCACATTTTTTGCTATTATACACACAATTGTCTTTCCAATGGTGTAAGAATTTCCTCAATCAAAGTTTGTATGTAAAATTTATGCCACTCAGAAGTTGACCTTCTTCTTTTGACCACCATGATTCTAGAGGAAGCCACGTAAACCCACCTTATTCATGAAAAGGGGCTAGCTACATGATTATGATGAAGAATAATTTAGAAGATTCCATATTGTATCTCTATTTAAGAGTTAAAGGGATGAACTTAACCATTAATAGGCTATTGGGTTCCACTCTATTTTAGTGCATTTTTCCATAGATGAGCAGAGTAGTCGTGACTAGATAAGGAGAGAGTAAATAGAGAGGATTGTGCATTGTATTATCCCATGGGCCACGTGCCTCGCTTCTTTGTACTTGCATCCATTTTTCCATTCAAATAAAGAGAGTAGAGCAGCCTCACCTTCTAGTTCGGTTTTCTCTAAAAGGGTTTCCTGGGTTATACCTTGTGTTAATTTGTGGTGTGTGATTTTTATTTCATTATTGCTTGTTTTCTACATAGTTATAATTTGCATACATACTAATAAATAATAATTTACAGATCCATAAATCTAAGGAGAAATAAACCCTTATAGTGTAGAATTGGATTTTTGAGCATAACTTTATCAAATCTATTGTGATGAATTGTCGAGTGGAATATCCATGGCATTTTATGGAACATATTGGTATCAAAGTAGGTTTCTCTAGGTATATTGTGGCGAGTTATAGGGGATCGTGATTTATTAAGCCAGAAGTCATAAAACCATAACCATGGTCAACGAATATGTTAATAACCCTCAATATTCCATAGAGGAGAGGTTTGCACGACTAGAAGCCCAAGTCATAGATATAAGCCATAATGTGAGCCTACTCATGGTAGCCCTGACCAATAAGATTAGGCTATTTGAAGAATATGGAGGTTCTAATTTGGAGGTAAAAACATAGGGGAAATCAACAGATCGAGAAGAACTAGAGAGGGAATATAAGAAATAACCTGAAAAGGATCATCCAATTTTTAGTGTCGAAAACCATTCAAAGTCCATATTTAAAATGGAATCGAAGGTTGAAATCAAGTTGTATCAAGGTGAGTTTTCTTCTATGAAGCTAAATCAATGGTC
Organism: Pinus albicaulis; assembly: GCA_034641835.2. Taxonomy (NCBI): domain Eukaryota; kingdom Viridiplantae; phylum Streptophyta; class Pinopsida; order Pinales; family Pinaceae; genus Pinus; species Pinus albicaulis. The sequence continues at coordinate 657,372,696 of CM076569.1, forward strand.
ACAACAATTAGAAGTTTATTTAGTGCTCATCATATAGAGGAATAACATAATATTTTGTTGGCTCAGTTGAAATTAGAGGGCCATGCCTTGACATAGTCGTAAATCTACATGGATACCTTGAGGTTGGAGGGAGATCCTCTAGTGACTAAGTGGGAGTATGTTAAAAGCCTCATAATTTCATAATTTTACCTATTAGGTATGTAGAGTACCAATCAATCAAATTTCATTACTTCGGGAATAAGCAGGGGTAAAGTGTACAAAAGTACACCACATATTTCAGAAATATGGCCACAATGTTTGGTATCTCCCTAATGAACCCAAAAACACTCCTCATGTATTTGAGGGTTCTACACAACCATTTGGGGAAGAAAGTGATGTTTTTGAAACCTAGATCAATGGACGAGACTTGTGTACAAACATAGTACCCGGAGAACATGGGCTATAAGAAAGGTAAATCAAGTGGGTCGAAGCAGAAGGAACATTGAGACACTTATAAGGAGGGGAAGAAGAAGTGGGAAAGAGGGTAAACATAAAAATACAACAACCACATCAAACTAGTGTAAAGATCCTATCAACCACTGCAGCCACTATAACATTAGCAATCATACAGAGAAGAAGTGTTATAAGTTAAGAGCTTAACCTAAATAATAGATAGAAATATGCAAAGAAGAATAACCTCATGGCCATTGATTCGAGAAATCAGGTTGAAAGAAACTCAAAAATGGATGGGAATATCATATGTAAAGCAACAAATATTTCCTTCCAAACATTTTTTCACTATATTAGTTTATCCGTCAGATTGAGGATGATAAGTTGAGCTATGAGATAATTGAGTACCAATACAAGAAAATGATTTCATCCAAAAATTTCCAGTGAAAATGGGATCTTTGTCACTTACAATAATCTTTGGGTTTCCATGTAGCTTTTGAATTGTTTCCATAAATGCAATAGCAATTGTATTTGCTTTAAAAGGATGAGATAATGCGCAAAAGTGTGCATACTTGGTAAGTCTATCAACTGCCACCATGATGAAACTCTTTCCTTCAGACTTAGGTAAACATGTGATTAAATCCATTGATACCTCCTCCCAACGCTAACTTGGAATGGCTAAAGGTTGTAACAGGCCCAGGGTCTTAATTGTCTCAAATTTATTTTTTTGTCAAACCAAACATTCTACCACAAACTTCTTAATATCAGATTTAAGGCCATCCCAAAAAAAATTACTTCTTGACCCTGTGGTAATTTAAAAAAAATCTTGAGTGCCCTCCTGAAGGGGAGGTGTGCAATTCCAAAAGATTTTTTTGCTTAAGTTGGGAATTCTTACAAAGATACAAGAAATGTTTGTACCATAATGAATAATTTTTCAGCTAAATGTATCAGATGTACTGAGATATTGCTGCAATTTTTGAATGAGTGTCCACACTTCTTCGTCATTCTTCCATTCATCCCTTGCTTTGGTTATCCAATAGGGTTGGATAATAGAAATGGCACAAATAAATGATTCAACATCCTCATCCTTTCTTGAGAGTGAATCTACGACAACATTTTGCTTCCCTTTTTTTGTAGATCATTTCAAAGTCATAACCCAACATCTTTGTGACCCATTTTTTATGCTCTTCTAAAGATAATATGTGTTCCAAAAAGTATTTAAGACCATCATGATCAGTTTTTACGTTGAAGTGTCTTCCAATTAGGTAAGGTTGTCATTGATTTAGTGCATATAGTATTTCCAACATTTCCTTCTCATAAATAGGTTTGTGTAAATACTTTCCTTTGATTGGATGACTTTCAAAATCAATGGGTCTTCCTTATTGCATTAAAACAACACCAATTCCATTTCTTGAGACTTCACATTCCACAATAAAGTTTTTTATGAATTTTGGCGTATGTAAGACCGGTGCTTGGCACATTGCCTCTTAAGATGTTCATAGGCCTTAGTTGCTTCTGGATTCTAAGAAAAATTATCTTTCTTCAGTAATGTTGTTAGAGGTGTTGTTTTTCTCCCATAATTCTTAACAAACTTGCGATAATACCCTTTCAACCCGAGAAATCCTCAAAGAAATTTAATGGTTGTGGAGATTTCCCATTCCTTAATGGCTTTAATTTTGTTAGGGTCTACCTTAACACCCTCATGAGATACAATATGACCCAAATATTCCAGCTCTTCTACTCAAAAGAAACATTTGGAATTTTAGCATATAATTGTTACTCCTCCAATAGTTTGAGCACCCTGTCAACATGTTGAACATGGACCTTCCAAGACTTGTTGTAGATTAGTATATCATCAAAAAATACTAACGCAAATTTTCTAATGAAGGGTTTGAAAATGGAATTCATCAAACCTTGAAATGTGGAAGGTGCATTAGTAAGGCCAAAAAGGATCACTAAAAATTCATAATGACCCTCATCAGTTCTGAATTTTGTTTTCAAAATTTCTTTAGTCTTCATTCTAATTTGATGATATCCTAAACAAAGATCCAACTTAGTGAAGTAAATTTCTCCATGTAATTCATCCAACAATTCATCAATGATGCGAATGGGAAATTTATCTTTAATAGTGAGCTTGTTTAGCTCCCTATAATATGGACACATACACCATGATCCATCCTTCCTATGCACCAATACTACTTAAGCAGAGAGAACTTTGACTAGGTTTAATTATACTAGCCTCTAAAATTTATGCAACCATACGTTCAATTTCACTCTTTTGGGAATAAGGATATTTGTAAGGTTGATGTTTTGAGGAACACTTACTAGAATAAAATGAATAGCATGATCATGATTACGAATAGGTGGGAGGCCTTTGGGTGTCTTAAATACCTTGTAATGTTTGTCCAATAATTTTTTGGAGATTCAGAGAAATATATGATTTCAATGTTAGAACCTCTAGTGAGCATAATTGTGTAATTACGCCTTGTATTGGTGTGTTTAGTACGAGGGTGTATGAAATGCATCGGTGCTTGGTAGGGGTGATTTCTATGCTACAAGAAATGTCACAGGAAAAAATTGGGTTGTTAAATGGTTAGTGAGGCGTCATAACATGTAGAATAACTAGTTATAAAACGTAGTACACTACAAAAGAGGAGGAAACAAGAAACACCAAATACAAATATAACACAAGCTCAATATCAAGTAAACAAACTAATAATATCAACGGAGAACAAATCCACTTTTATTAGTTGTTTGTGGTTAAAAAGAGGTAGAACTCTAAAACACTTGCAGTGAGTCCTTAGAGCTATGGAGCTCTAACACTCAAAGCAAGGAGAGATCTTCCCTTAAGATGTTTGCAAGCCTCTCTCTTCTCCTCAAATGAGTGATCAGATAACGGACAACTGATGCACTTCTCCTTTAGCATTGAGATGTTGGATGGCCAACAAATGAATCCCTTCACTCCTTCGTTGCTTAGACAACACACTGTTGGTTTTCTCATGGGCAATTTGGCTAGCATAACAATGTGTTCTAAATTGTTCTTCTCATGGTGGTATTTTATAGGAAAAATTCAAATCTTCTTCCCTCTCTTGGTAAAATTGTGGATAGTGACCCAAGAGTGGTGGTTGATTCCATTGTGTGCTTACTTGAGGTCTCAAGGTGGCTCTAGGCGACTACCCTTGGAAGCCTTAAGTGGAGAATCATCTTCCTGAAGTATGTAAAGTGGTCCTGTATGGTGACCTTCCGCCATACCCAGGACCGTGCGACATCTTGAGGGATAGACGCGGAGATTGTTGAGATTCAACAAGATGATGAGCTTAGTGAAAAGAGTCGCCTTCACTAAGTGGGCCCGCAGGCTATTTTTGGCGCAAGTCTATTTTTAGACTATGCCTATTTTTAGACATGATGATCATATTTCAAAAGTTGCAGGATGCTATTTGTGGATGGTTGATCAAGTTGGAAAAATAGATGAAATTCTGTTTTTAGAATATTGGGCGAAGTCTATTTATAGATTGTCAATCTAAAAATAGATACATGTCGATTATTATTAGCTCTTAATAATAATCAGATTCTAAACAGCAACTTATTCTCTTGGAGCACTTCAGTTCAGTGCACAGATGTGGCACAGCCGCTGACAGAAGGAATTACGCTATTCCTAAGGGTTTACTGGAGCTAATGCATGGAGGACTCAGTTAGAACTCAAGTGGCAGAGTTATGACACAATTGGAAGAAGTAGTTATGGAGTTGTATTTAGTTTAACTCAGTTAGAATCAGTTGAGCTAGTTGTATCTAGTCTAACTGATTGATACACTAGTGAGAGTGGAGTGAATTAAATTAGTTAATTAATTCATAAATAATAACTCATTAATCAACTGAACAATACAACAGTTAACTACAATGCATGGCAGTTTCAGTGGAGACCAGTGGAGAGATAGGTGAAAGGGCAAGATAGACTATCTGTTGTGACTATTAGTGATGCATTGATTGCATCAAACACATAGTGGAGATGCCAATGAGGATTGCGCAGTCAAGGATGGAGTAATTCGAATTCATTCAGAGCTATTCTTCAGCAGAGATTGCGCAGTGGAGGCAGGCTTGCAGGTGGCAAAGATCGGTGCATGGATTTGCAAGATTAGGCCTGATTAGTGTATGATGATTGTACTATACTGAGAGCTTCTGATAAGCTTTGTATGATTGTATGAGATTTTCATATGATCTCCATGTTACATAATATATAGTTTGGGTTTTTAGCTTCAGGCTTTCCTGGTTAAAAACTGTGTTATGTGTGATTGATAATTTTTGTTTATGCTTCACATGTGTGTGCAATTAATTTTTTCGCAAAAGATTAACAAGTGGAATAGATTCAGTATCTTGCATAAAGTTAAATAGTGTGAGATCAGGTGGATCTTGGACATATGCATGCTTAGTGCATATAATTTCTACATGGTATCAGAGCATTGTTGATTGAAGATTGCAATTGTGAAGTGAGTTTGTGTTGGTGGACAATTCGAATTTGCTACAGAAGATTCTTGGTGCAGAAATCGAGTATACATTGAAATGTCTTTCAACGGGTTGAGATTGGAGTATGCCCTTGATGGGAGCTCGAATTACATAGCCTGGAAGGACAGGATGGAGGCAGTGTTGGAGGATAATGGGCTGAAGGAGTTCATCGATAGCGATGTTCCTAAGCCAGGATCTAGCGATGCTGCATTACTTGATGCATGGCAAAAGAAGACTGCAAAGACGAGGAGGATTCTGTTGGAAGGTGTGAAGGACCATATTGTGTCCAGCCTTCACAGGAAAGCCACTCCATTCTTAATGTGGAAGGCTTTGACAGACTTGTTCCAAAGCAGAAGTGACCAGAGGAAGTTGGCGCTTAAAGACAAGCTCATAAAAATAAAAATGGAGAAGAATGACACTATTCCGGTATACTTGACAAAGTTTGTTCAATGCAGGGATGAGATTGGGGGTGTAGGAGTCAGTGTTGATGAAGAAGACTTGGTGATCTTGGCTCTCGTTGGGCTTTAGAAGAGTTGGCATAGCTATGAATACTCTGTCAATGGACGGGAGAAACTGCCAAGATGGGAGTGAATTTGGTCAGATCTTGTGCAGGAGGAGATAAGATAGCATTGTGATGACCCTTCATCGAAGAATGAAGATGAAGAGAATAGCGCTTTGGCTGCCAAAGCAAGGAAAGGGAAGGGGAATAAAAGTCCTTCGAAATCCAGTGAGAAAGGAAAGAAGCAGGACTTGTCCAAAGTGAAGTTTTTTCACTGCGTTTACATGGAAATCGCCACCAATCGCTCCATGAAGAATAGAAGAACAAGGTGTCGCTAGACTGGCATCGGAGAGGCCTTAGCCTACAATTTGAAGCAATTTGAGTCGGATTTTTCCTTGATCGCATGCTTGGTTTCGAAGCTGCATGGGATCGGTGTGGTATCTTGACAACAGTGTCTTTTCCATGACGGAGACAAAGAGTTGTTTAGTGACTTGAGGAGAAGGACCCCCCCGTATGCACATAGAGATGGGGTGATGCATGAGTTGGGTGACAATGCGACTGGCATTGGGACCATTACCTTTGAGAGGGAGTCCGGTAATCCATTCTTGTTGAAGAATGTCATGCATGTTCCAGGTCTGAAGAAGAACTTGGTCTCAGTCGCAATGCTGGAGGACAGGGGTTATGATGTTGTTTTCAGTGAGGGAAAAGTTTTCCTTTGACATAAAACAATGGGTCAAACCAAGAAGATAGGGGTTCGAATTAAGAATCTCTACAAGCTAGAGGTAGATGGATGCGTTGCAATGGTGGGCAAAGCAGAAGAAGTGGTGAGCGGGGATGAGGGCGAGTTATGGTACAGGAGATTGGGCCATCTTCACCATGGCGCTTTGAAAATTTTGCAGCAAATTTCTACTGGAATTCCCATGAGTACTCTTGCGCAGTCAAATCAGTGCAAAGGATGTACAATGGGTAAGTTTGTGAAGACCACCTTTCATGAGAAGGAGTACTGTGCTTCGGTGATCCTAGAGAGAATTCACACAGATGTGTGTGGAACATTCTCGATTGCTTCAATAGCAAGACACAAGTATTATGTGATATTTTTTTATGAATTTTATCATAGATGCTGGATCTTCTTCATGCAGAAGAAGAGTGAAACGTTCTCAAAGTTCTGTGAGTTCAAGGCATTGGTGGAGAAGGAGTGGGGGAAGCAAGTGAAAGCTCTAAGGAGCGATAATGGTGGTGAATACATCTTTGGAGAATTCAAAGACTTCTGTAGCAAAGAAGGAATTAAAAGAGAACTCATAGCGCATCATAACCCACAACAGAATGGGGTCGCGGAGAGAAAGAACAGAACGATTGTGGGTGATGCACGAGCGATGCTGCATGACCAGGGCCTACCGATGCACTTGTGGGCGGAAGCATGCAACACTGCGGTTTATGTGCAAAACCGTTGTCCTCATAGAGTACCACTTGGCATGATTACACCCAAGGAAGCTGCGGTAAAAAGCTAGATATTTCTCATTTAAAGATTTTTGGCTCATCTGTTTATATTCATGTGACCAAGGACACCAGGAAGAAGTTGGAGCCGATTGCAAAATTTGGGATATTTTTGGGGTACACAGAAACACCCCATAATTATCGTGTGTATTTGCCAAATAGTCGGATGACTGTTATCACAAAAGGCGGGATATAAAATTCAATGAGGTGAAAGCCATGAAGTTGTAAGCTTGAGAGGGAGCTGCCTGCATCACGAGAGGAGGAACTTCTTGTTCCCAAAGATGAGCCTCTAGATGTGGATCAACCCCAAGAGGAGATTCATGGAGTGGAGGAGTCCACTCATGCGAGATCGGAAGTCAGACAAGGCGGGAAGCATACCATGGCGAGAGGCGAAGGTGGATGCGACACGAGATGTAGGAGTTCCTACATCACAGGCAACAAGGAACAATCACCGTACCTAGCGTATACATATTCTTATGCGCAACAGCTGTTGTGTGAATCCATCTTCTTTTGAAGAAGCAGTGCAGGAGCCCACATGGGTAGATGCCATGGTGGAGGAGTATGACTCCATTGTCAGAAACAGTGCTTGGGAGATTGTTCCAAGGCTGGTGGGAAAATTAGTTGTAGGATCAAGATGGATCTACAAGGTAAAGCAAGCTGCTAATGGGAGTGTCGAGAAGTATAAGGCAAGATTTGTTGCCTGGGGCTTCTCACAGATTGAGGGGATTGACTATGAATAAACCTTTGCACCTGTCGCACGGTATTCTTCCATACGGACCATCCTTGCTCTCTCAGTGCAGATGGGTTGGCACATTCATCAGATGGATGTGAAGACTACGTTCCTTAATGGGATCATTGAGGAAGAGGTGTACATTGAGCAACCTGAAGGATTTGAGATCTTCAACAGCGAGTCGCATGTGTGCAGGCTCAAAAGAGAGTTGTATGGGCTGAAACAAGCAACCTGTGCTTGGTACACTTGGATCGATAGTTATTTCATTGGACTTGGCTTCACCAAGAGTGAGGCAGATGCAAACCTGTACCAGATTGTGGTTGAGGGTAAGCTTTTGATCATTGTACTTTATGTTGATGATTTGATACTAACAGGTGATGAGCAGTTGATACACTCATGCAAGGCTGATCTTGCAAAGGAGTTTGAGATAAAGGATTTAGGCCTCCTTGATTATTTCCTTGGATTGGAAATATGGCAGCGGGAAGGTGAACTGTTTGTGTCTCAATGAAAGTATGCTCAGGAGATACTGGAGAAGTTTCACATGCAAGGCTGCATGCCTATCGACACTCCTCTTCCAGGAAATTGGAAGAAAGAGGATGCTACATCGGTAGAGGTAGTGGATGCCATTGTTTATCGACAGTTGGTGGGTTCGCTCATGTATTTAGTCAATACAAGACCAGACATATGCTATGCAGTGAACCAGCTTTCACAAGCGATGTTTAAGCCTACCAAGCTCTTTTGGAAGGTGGGCAAGCATGTCCTAGATATCTCAGGGGCACATCTGAGTATGGATTATGGTACAAACAGACGGATGAGGTGAAGTTGTATGGCTTCATGGATGTAGATTGGGCAGGAAGCCCAACAGACAGAAAGAGCACATCAGGAGGGATTTTCAGTATCGGATCTACGACAGTTTCTTGGTACAACAGGAAACAAAGATCTGTGGCACTCAGTTCAGTGGAAGCGGAATACATGGCAACAAGTTTAGCTGCATGTGAGGCTATCTGGATGAGGAAGATCCTAGTTGGTTGGTTCAGTTCACATTTAGATCCCACGGTGATTCATTGTGATAATAATGGTTGCATTAAACTCTCGGTTAATCATGTTTTTCATGATAGATCTAAACATATTGATATCCGGTATCATCATATCAGAGATTGTGTGCAGCGGAAGTGTTTGGTCTCAATCTAGTCTCCTAAACTGAGCTCATTTAATTGTCAACCAGGATTTGTAAACTGCTGAAGTGAAGTGTACCATATGTACCTAGTTGCTTGTTTCCTAATGTGTTGTGTGTAGTGTTTTGTGATGTTTTTGGTCTTTTGTGATGATTTATGATGTTTTTGGTTTTTTTGGTGATTTTTATGTTCACAATGGAAATGCCTAGAAAACTAATGGAAAGGAGTTGGTGGTAAAAAAAAACAGAGTTAAGCCTAATGTATGGAATGGCAAATGCAATTGGAAACACTGAAGCAGAATCTAAACTATGACTAAATAAAAGCAAAAGCTTGATAATGACTTTTTAGGCAAATGACACAAACTAAACTTGAGAAATGATCACTAAATATGCAAATCCTCTAACTAAATAGTTAAACACTAATCTTACCATGATGCAACATTTTGTCCTAAGCTCTTCTATTCTATGACTAATTCCTAGTTCTATTCTGCAATTTAATTGAATGTCACAGAACCTTTACTCAAAGAGTTATTGGTTTCTTTTTCAAAGTAGTTCTTTTGAGGAAGAGCTCTGTTTATAAAATGATGAGGAAATTACAGAGATACTTCAGACCTTATAGTGATGTTGTCTTCTGTTCATATGGCTATGGATCATTTATAGATTTTAGAACAAAAAGATGTTTGTGAATAATGAAGGCTGTTTTGTTAATCCTAATAACTGAAATAATCTATTGTGCAATGGATGACAATTTGAATATGAAATGCAAGTGCAATGAGTTAATCTAAGAATGAACCTAAGATGCCACTAATCTAGAACAATGTTGAACTATAAGTCATCATCAAACTTGAAACAAAGTAATTGAACATGAGTTAAATGCAATGAAACTCTGGAGCATTCTAACTATGCTAACATGCATTATTCTATGAAGTTACACAATCTGTTTGTTCGTCATTAGTGATATTTTGGAAGAGTTCCTTCTTTTGGAAGAGGTAGAAAAATTCTGACTATGTAATTGAGTGCAATTGTAAGCAAATAGACTGAAAGCAAATGAAAAACTAAGATATCATATCCATACCCTACTCGTCATTATGATGTCTTGGGCAAGCGTTTAAGAGCAAGAACAGAGATGATACTTAGTAAAAACACACAACTAAATCATTCATTATCACAGTCATGTCTTGAACTTCTTAAGGATGTCTTGGAAGAGTTTCTTCTTGTGGAAAAGTGATTAGAACAAGTGTGACTATGATAGTGAATAGCAAAAACTACAACTAATTCCTACAGTACTATAGCTATTCATCATTCATCATTATAATTTGTTGGAAGAGTGTCTTCTTGTGGAAGAGCTGGAATGAATATAACTACAGTAGCTAGTTAAAACAACTACAAATTCAACTCCTAATCCTACAATACTATAGTCATTCAACATTCATCATTATAGTCTTTTGGAAGAGTATCTTCTGGTGGAAGAGTTAGAATGAGCACGACTACAGTAGCTAACAAAAACAACTATTAATTCAAATGCAAAGCGTAAAGGCAGCTAGAAAAACTTATCTAATTTACGCAAAATAAATCCGTGCAAGAGGCAGGGGCCCTCTACCACTTGACGGCATTCAACTCCAAATTAAATCACGCCTTCAAAATAAATTTGTCTGCTCCATTAAAGATGAAATAGTTTGAACATAACACTCTGCGTTTTCAGGAATGTAACACAGAGTTTAAACAAAATCTAGCAACAAATCTAACATAAAATCTCTAACATAGCTCTCGATCTCTCAAGAGTTTATAAAGAAAATGCACGTAACAATAATTACAACAATTTAGGAACACTGTCTTTCCTTATCGGAATCACGTTAGGACTCTTTGAAGTGGCTGCGTGAAGAGGAAAAGACATCTGGACTGAGACAGTCCTAATAGAAGTCTTCCTTCATAAATGTGTTCCCCATGTTCAAAACCATACCCAGAATTCGTTTCTTCCTCCATGATGAGAAACGAACCATGTAGACATGACGTGGATCATGCCCATATGCGGTTTTTCTCAAGAGGCCACTTGGAACATACTCAAACATGAAGGCAGCTGCAGAATCGCCGGTTAACTCTGAGATATGCATTAAATGCGCATTAATTGGAATTAATGCTTTCAGATGGCAAAAATCATACAGAATTTAAATCGATCATGTTCATCTTGTCCCAAGTAATTTTAACTATATTGCTTTGATCGGTGGGTCTAAGATAGAAATGGACAAGGAAAATGAGGTAAAATGAAGAGATTGAAGGAAAGCACAATTTTGAGGCTCAACGGGAAGATCATGTTGCTTCGATGCATTCACGGAGGATCGGGATGGAGATATTATGAATACGGAGCAAATTCAAATACCAGAGGGGCAGGATCGGGGTGAAGGATAATCCCTATCTTGTTGAGAGGGAGTGTTGAGATTCAACAAGATGATGAGCTTAGTGAAAAGAGTCGCCTTCACTAAGTGGGCCCGCAGGCTATTTTTGGTGCAAGTCTATTTTTATACTATGTCTATTTTTAGACATGATGATCATATTTCAGAAGTTGCAGGATGCTATTTGTGGATGGTTGATCAAGTTGGAAAAATAGATGAAATTCTATTTTTAGAATATTGGGCGAAGTCTATTTATAGATCGCAATCTAAAATAGATGCATGTCGATTATTATTAGCTCTTAATAATAATCAGACTCTAAACATCAACTTATTCTCTTGGAGCACTTCAGTTCAGTGCACAGATGTGGCACAACAGCTGACAGAAGGAATTACGCTATTCCTAAGGGTTTACTAGAGCTAATGCATGGAGGACTCAGTTAGAACTCAAGTGGCAAAGTTATGACACAGTTGGAAGAAGTAGTTATGGAGTTGTATTTAGTTTAACTCAGTTAGACTCAGTTGAGCTAGTTTTATCTAGTCTAACTGATTGATACACTAGTGAGAGTGGAGTGAATTAATTAGTTAATTAATTCATAAATAATAACTCATTAATCAACTGAACAATACAGCAGTTAACTACAATGCATGGCAGTTTCAGTGGAGACCAGTGGAAAGATAGGTGAAAGGGCAAGATAGACTATCTGTTGTGACTATTAGTGATGCATTGATTGCATCAAACACACAGTGGAGATGCCAATGAGGATTGCACAGTAAAGGATGGAGTAATAATTCATTTAGAGCTATTCTTCAGTAGAGATTGCGCAGTGGAGGCAGGCTAGCAGGTGGCAAAGATCGGTGCATGGATTTGCAAGATTAGGCTTGATTAGTGTATGAATATTGTACTGTACTGAGAGTTTGTGATAAGATTTGTATGCTTGTATGAGATTTTCATATGATCTCCATGTTACATAATATATAGTTGGGGTTTTCAGCTTCAGGCTTTCCCGGTTAAAAACTGTGTTATGTGCGATTGATAATTTTTGTTTATGCTTCATGTGTGTGCAATTAATTTTTCCGCAAAAGATTAACAAGTGGAATAGATTTAGTATATTGCATAAAGTTAAATAGTGTGAGATCAGGTGGATCTTGGAAATATGCATGCTTAGTGCATATAATTTCTATAGTTGCACTGATATCAAAGAAAAGGCCACGTGGAGCACTTTGTGTCAGTGTCTTCTCTGTGTGACTTAATACATTTTCCTTTTTACCATAGAGAAAGTTAAATTTTCCAGATTCTGTAATGTTTTTCTATCCTGTAAATCCTTCTGATTGACATTTTATGATGTCCTTTGCCTATTAGATTTTCCAGTAATAACATTTGCCCCCTAATGTATGAGGTCTAAGAAGAACTATATAGTTGAAAGACATTATAGTTTCTATTTTGTATAACCCATATTGAGAGAGAGAGAGAGAAACTTGTGTGCACCCTAAGGTTGGAGACCCCTTGTTGTGAGTAAAAGAGGGACCATGTTCTATTGGAAACCTACAAGAGATAGCATACATATAATATTTCTACGAGGCAAGCATGTCCCATGCTCATGATGCTTTGGCTAGTTAAAGCCTATCTGACAGATAGAGGTTCTGCCTATGTGACTTATATGGTAGTGATCTAATGATTTGGTTGATGACGATGATTGTTGATGCCCTCAGGGGCGTTTTTTCTTTGACAATAGGTTGAATGTAGTGCCCACATGCATAATATTGGTATGGAATATTTTAGAATAAATTCTCATTGTATGCATGGGTGTATGACTGGGACCTTCGCGTGTAAGCATTGCTGAAAGAGATGCTTATAATGGCATGGGTCTTCGGCGAATTCTAAGAAAGTGCAATGGTTGTGAAGTACGATACGGTATTGAAATGAAAGATTGTGTTGTAGTCGAATGCTAGGAGGATCAATGACATCAATGGGAAATAATGTTTCCCATAGTGCCATCTGATAATGCCCCTATTGAGGTGAGGAGCCATCCAAGGTACTGCTTCCTTCTTGGAAAATGGTTGTTGAAGTCGACAAGAAGGAAGCCTCAACCAATTGAGAGAAGTACTGATGCAAGGGACCAAAGTCTCTGACATAGTAGGTGGGGGATGATAGGTTAACATAGGCATGATGATGTGAAATGGCTGAAAACTGATGATGGGAGTTCAGTGGCCCATTGTTGGAGCTTGTAAAAGCAATTTGGCGCAAGTCATAACGATTTATAATGAGGAAAACCCTAGAGTTGGTAGGATGTCCAGTGTGGGTATATGTTTGTTATGAATGTCATGGTGGCTTTGTGTGAGAGGTGTGAAGCTCCGACCAAGGGTGATTAGGGATTTTTGCCAGGGGAGAAAGGTGGATGGGTGGGTAGGGGGTGTTCTCCTAAAAAAATATTTGTACACTTTCCAAAAGAATATAAAATGGGTTTGGGTGTACGAACACAGAGACGGGTGCCCCAAAAACATGAAAATGATCGCCCATTGATGATGTGAGGAAGGTGTTTTTGCTGAGGGTGGGGGTCCCATTGGTTAGTCTCAGTGTGGGAGTGGTGAAGCAAATGGAAAATATCGCAGATGGGCTATGTTGATGAAGGTATGGTAGGAAAAATGCGAGACGTGGTGGTGCATGTTCGATCTGATTGCGAAAATGGTATTCTAGGAAAGGGGTTTTATCATGACATGGTAAATATTGACTTGATGCATGATGGATGGATGAACATGAAGTGCTTCCTGGACTGGGGTGTTATGACCATGGCATCCTATTTTTTGATGCATGGTATACTTGAGTGATGGATGCCATGGACGGTGAGGCTCTACCGACTGACGAGAATGTTTATCATGTGCAAGGTGGGGAGATGATTAACATGGTTGCGTGTTTGGAACCTATGGCTGACTCTTGTGGAGAAATTCTTCTGTGGGAATCTATCATGTTGGGGGAAGAATTATACCTGCTTTGTAACCTTCAGTGACTGGGGAAACATGTGTTTTGTCGTATTGTGTAACACCTGCAACTGATACCCCAGGTGAAAGCATATTTTTCATTCAAATATACCGACAAACATTCTGAATGAAAAAACGAGAATAGAGGATCACCTACTATGCTTCCTGGATCGCCTACGTTTCACAGGATTGCCTACTACGCTTCCTGGTCCGTAGCTAGAATAGGAGACGTAAGGTGATGATCTTGCAAGGCAGGGACATTCCTATCAGTTCGAAGATGGATATATACTTTATGATCGGCTTGATACCTCAGGGTGAGGCACTTCCCCATCCACTCCCACCTCAAGGGGTGTTGCTCTGTTGTTGGTCGGAGCAACATTGCGGCGGGGCGCCACTTTCGGAGGGGTGCATCCTTATATCCTCTGTGACTGATCTAGCTGAGCGATGTGCTTAGGATATTATCATACAATTGACAGGGCCATCATTGCCGCACAAGGCGTCGAGACCCCAGATCGTTTTTCTGCACTAGCTTTGGGCTAGGCATCTTTATGACTAGTCACGACATGTTTATGAAGGTATGGTGTCACAGTTGGGTAAGGTCTGAGGATGATTTAGGTTATTCACATATGATAGCATCCTGTGTAGCATTGTGTTTGAGAGGGTGGTACTACTGCGTCCCATTGTGCCAGTTCCTATTTGGCCTTGTCGGGACCCCCGGATGAGGCAATGGGAATCGTTGATGCCTCGAGGTGGGGGAGGGGAGGTGGGTCACTACTGGAATGCAACCACAAAGGCATGGTTCAAGGCAAGCCGCAGGATGTTCCTCGACATCCCATGCTCTGGGATGGACTTTTGGGGAGATCCAGATGTATGTCTTCCTGTTGGTTACGTGTGGGGATCTACAGGTATGATTTTTTATATATTTTTTCATTTGTTGAGTATTTATGATGTGTATATGTATATGTGTATTGTGGTGAAATTGAAACTATATTTGTTTCTCTTGCAGATGTGGGATCATTTGGATGACCTACTGCTCGGTTGGTGGGACACCATCCCCTTCGGAGGGTTCCAGGTGGAGGTGCTCAGCCCCAGGCTAGGGAGCAGGGTGGCGGTCATGGATAGCCTCAGGGCAAAGGACTTGATGATGGTGTTGGACCCTCATGGGAGGGTAGCAACTCGGATGTTTCTGAGTATGCTGCAGCTATCGCTTGTGCTGAGGTGACAGGGTCAGAGATGGCGGAGCAGTTAGCTGCAGGTGAGGCTCGATCCACCGACCTAGATGATGCTTGGGTTGAGTGGAGAGGTTGACCCAGAGTATGTCGACCTGGGGTTTTGTTTATGATTTGGACGATGCTTTGCTTGAGGCACTGATGGCGCGGGAGAGGGATTATCGTCTAACGCTACGTTGTGTGGCGCTTTCTTTTTTGGCTGTTGCCCTAGTGTTGGCACCAGGTGCAGCTGTGGGTCCAGATGGTCCACTTAGAGGGGATCATCCCTAAAGACACTTTGTACATAGGGAAAGCACCCATTATGAGGATTCTTCCATAATTTTTTTATGACATATATATACATATTTTTTGGCTGACCTGTGGGTCAGAGACATGACTTGTTATTTGTACTCACACATATTTTTTGGTATATATTCGAGATGTGTTTTTTGCGGCTCTTTATGATGTGTCTATGGTTATATGATTTGATGGATGTTGTGTATCACTGATGGAGATCTATATTTTTATGTTTTTGGTTATATGTATGATGGTTTATACGAGATGCATTCCAGTCTAGGATGTGATTAGCTATGTGATTTTTTGTCTAGTTTTGATTTCTTGGTACATGTGTGATCAAATTGACGGCTTGATCTTTTTTCATGTGAATATTTTCTAAACAGTTGTGAATCTCGTACTTAAAATTAATTGTTTAACTATGAAACCAATTACTGGGAATCAAGGTAGATATGCAAGTGGCGGATGACTTCGTTGAAGGCATCGCTCATGATTCCGATGACGACGTCATATTTTGCCTGATTATTGGTAATTGATCCAATGCATACTCTGTTGGTGAAGAATGGTGGTCGGTCAGGATAGTAGATGACACAGGCGACTGCTGCTATATTTTGAGACCATCGCGACGCTCCATCAATGAATCCAAAATAATGGTTGGGGGGACGATCCATCTGTGACACCAAAGCGCTTTTTAGAATAAGTCTTGTGATGTTTGTGATAAAAAAACAAAGTTTGCTACATGCGAGGGTTGAAGCCTCCTGACCCTTATGGGTAAAACTTCTTGAGGTAGAGCCCATTGACGGGGTTGCTTATGCATGTTCTGTCGGGCTCTGACAAGATGTATGCCCACTTGAGGAGGCAACGTTTTATGACTTATGGACTTTTCCCTAGGTTTTTGAACTTCCCAGGACCTAAGGCTTCTTTGCAACATCGTAGCGGAGGACTAACTCTCCCTCGGTAAATGATCAAGGGGTAATGTTGCGATCAAATGATGCTTTTACCCACTTTTTATGGGCCTCATTGTTTTGGAGCGAATATTGTCGATTTTCTTCGACGACTTCAAGTTGCACCAAGAGTTTCTCTAGAGGTTGGGTGTCATCGAGGAGTTTGATGGCGGTGCGTAAGTTCGAGATTTCACGTTATATGGGAATTACGACTTAGACCCCGTACACTAAGTGGAAGGGTGTGGACCCTATTGAGGTTTTCACTACTGTGTGGTATTCCCACAGAGCAGAGAAAAACATGTGGTGCCATTTTGTCTTGTGGTTATTCACCATACGTTGTAACATCATTTTGAGCACTTTTTTTACAACTTCTACTTGTCCATTGGACTAGGGGTAGTATGGTGAAGTGAATTCATGTGTGAATCTGAGGTGTTGAGATAGTTCCTAGAAAATCTCATTTTCGAAATATTTTCTGTGGTGGTAGACTAATGATTTTGGTACACCAAACCAAGCAATGATGTGGTTGAATAGAAATAGCACAGTGGTTTCTGCCATGTTGTCGTATGTGGGCATGGCCTCTTCCCATTTGGTGAAATAGACGATGACTACAATAATGTATTTTTTTTTGCTAGACGACATGGGGTTGCAAGCCATGAAATTTATTCCCCATTTGCATAAGGGACTAGCTACTATGACCAAGTGCAGGGGAGCGAGTGGCGCTCTTGCCTTGTGAGCGAAGCATTGACATCGGTTGCACCTTTTGACTGTTGAGATGCAGTCGCAGAATAAGGTGGGCCAAAAATATCCTTCCTGTAGAACTTTTTGGGCAGTAGCCATTTCGGAGAGGTGGCCACCGCAAGTTATGATACGACAGTCATTAAGGGCTTGCTCGGTTTAGTTGTGAGTGAGGCATCGATGTAAAATGGTGTCGATGCCCTACCGATAAAGGACATCTCCCATGAGGAGGTATTGGGGGGCCTGGTGGCATATGCACCTATGATCATCGTGAGTGAGCTTTGGTTTGAACTTTTGGGTTCGTAGGAATAAGAGAATATCTTCGTACCAAGGGTCGTCGGTCATCACTAGGAAGAGATGTTCGTCTGGCAGTGAATCGTTGACAGGTGATCCTTTGGTTTGACTTGGGAGGTCAGCGATGAACTCAATTAAAATTAAATCCTTCTTGATTTTGGGGGAGCTAAGCTATAAGTCGAACTCTTGCAGTATAACTATCCAGCAAGCATATTTATCGTTGTTCAAATGGTGGGTGAGTAGGTATCGCGTGGCCTTGATATTTATGACGACTATTGTAGTCCTTAAGATAATGTAGTGGTGAAGTTTTTGGGCTACATGTATTAATGCTAGCGCAGTATGCTCTTTGGGCTCATACCTTAATGCAGGGCCTGAAATTTTTTTACTAATGTAATAAATTATGTGTTCTTTACCATCGAGGCCCTCCTGGATTAACACCCCGACCAAAGTAGTCTCGGACGCTGATAGATACAAGGTGTAATCTTTGTCATAGCTGGGTGGATTGATCAAGGGTGTTGAATATAATGAATCTTTCAGCGCCTCAAATGATTGTTGGGCTTGATCGTCTCATTTGAATGGGATGTCATGACAAAGGAGGCGTAAGAATCCCTGGGCACAAGTGGCATAATCTGGGATGAAGCGTCTCAGAAAATTGGCTTTTCCCTGAAAGCTTTAGATTTTCTTAAGGGTTTGAGGTGGTGGTAACTCTTTGATAGCTTGGACCTTGAGGGGGTCCACTCTAATCCCTTGTTGGGACACAATAAAACCTAGAAGTCATCCAAGCTACTTGAGGGGATTCAAGTGTAGGTTGTATTATCGGCATCGTTGGAATACCAGTTGCAGATCCTCGAGATGATCAGATTGCTTCTTGGATCGAATGGTGAGATCTTCCAAGTAGGCGAGGATAAGTTGGGCCAAGTCATGAAAGATATAATCCATGGCCCACTAGAAAGTGGCTCCATAATTTTTAAGACCAAATGGCATAACCTGATATGCGAACATGCCCCACGGAGTGGTGAGCGTAGTCTTGTACCAGTCGGTATGTCGAATTTGGAATTGATTATACCCAGAGAAACCATCCATGAAGGAGAGGGCCTCGTGTCCCGTGCAAGCATCGATAACTTGGTCAATGAATGGGGTAGGGTAATTTTCCTTTGGACATGCTTTTTTCAAATCACGAAAATCGGTACAGACGCAAATGGTGCCCCGTTTTTTCATGATGGGTACAGGGTTGGAAACCCATGATGTGTAAGTGATGGGGTAGATAAACCCATATTTGTGAAGCTTATCGATTTCTCGTTTAATTGCTTCTGCCTTAGATGGGTGCAGTTGATGTTTTTTTTGGCGTACTAGTGTTACGTCAGGCGAGGTGTCAATGTGGTGCTCTACTATAGTGGGACTAAGCCCTGGCATTTATGAGTAGTCCCATGCGAAGATGTCTCTATACACTTGCAAAAAATGGGTGTAAGAGGTTACTTCATCTGGAGAAAATGCTGCCCCCAACGATATTTCTTCGACTTTCTCAGGATTTTGAGAGATATTCACCTTGATGGTAGGAGAAATGTTAGACATGTTCCCTTCTTCAAACGCATCAGGCGCCAGAATGGGGTTTTTGAGCCAATCGACTTTCCCAGATGGAAGGAAATATTTTGATTCGATTGTGTATATCTCATGGTTTCCTGGGTTGTTAGGGTCAAAGGTATTTTCAGGGAGAAAAAAAAAGTGGTGATGCATTGCATCCCATAGATAATCTGGTTCCGTCATGGACTCCAAAATATCCTCATCTGAGTGGAATAAGGATCCTAGAGGGGATTGAGTCTGCGTAAGGCCGTGAGGAGGTGGTTCAGTCCTAACGGAGTTGGCTGACAGACATGAATAATATTCCATAATAGATGTGGTGGAACCAGACATAGTCGATAGGGTGCAGATAGATTGGGTTCGCACCGTCGTTGGTACAGCTACTCTTCTAGTTGCAGTGGTCTTGACACCTATAAGTGATGATTAGACAAAATGATTCATGGTTCCTATACATGACGATATGAATCATATATGATGTTTTGTGTCATCAGCATTTCGTGGGGGAGGAATCTCCATTGTGGTGGCTTGCGTGAGAGCAAGTCTAGGCTCCTCACGAGGCGTAAAAAGAGTACATGCACTTTCCTAGATTTGGAAATTGCGCTTGGTGAAAAGGTGCCTAAATTTTTCCATTAAGGGGCATGCCTATGTTTCGTGGTTATGACCAGTGAAAATTGTACACGGTACCACGATGCCTATCGAGTAGATGGTCTGAGAACCAACACTACTCTTAGTCCCTAAAGTGGACGATCGGAAAGGATCAGGCGTAGGGGAAATATTATGCTATTTCCATCTCTGAGTTTTTGGTTTTGGGAGGTCCAGCTCCTTTGGGGGTGTTAGACTGAACACTACTCTTGTTGCTCTTAGCCTTGGGAGGTACTCACAATTCATTGTATGGTGAAATTTTGAGCAGATCCTGCAATAGCAGTGTGTGATAGGGGAGACCATACGAAAGTTGTTCATTAGGTGCTTCAGTTTCTTACATTGATTGACTTGGTGGTTGATTCTATCGCACAATTTGCATTCCACCCTAGACTGGACATGGGTCCTTCTAGGACAGTGCGTATCTTTTACTCACCCAATTATTTGGTATTGATATGGGGTAGGCTGCCTAGGGAAAGACTGTCTTACATTAGGTTCTCTTAGCTCTGGATTGACTATATCCCAGTGTTTCATTTCTAATGAACATATAATGTTAATTAGCGGGCACACTCGAGGCCCGATGTAAGTATAGTTTTGAGCATGATGGTTGCCTTGACACACTAGACAAGAACGTTTTCTTGGGTATTCCTTTCCCTCTGGGTTGGTGAGGTGATTGGATACCATCTGCGTAGTGACTCTAGGTCCGGTAATTTGGCGACCAAATGGTTATGTGCGTTGCATAACGCACGGGTTGGTCTTCTCCATGGAGGGTGATTGGGGGTGACTATGTGCCCCCCAACTGGCCGCTTTTCCGCTGACAGAAAGAGAATGGATCTACTTGTCACCTCCTGTTGTGTTGTCGATCTCTCCATGGATTCTATATCTGAGTCATCTCCTAGGGAGAGGGGCATTATGGCCAAGCGTAAACTGGTTAACATTGAACAAAATCGAGGGATGTAATGGCAATGTAATGGATGATCAACAGAACATATCTAACACAAATACTGGACTGCTCGTAGGCCTACATAGTATACATGGTTAACCAGATACCATATCTGAAACAACTCTAGGGCTTCACAATCAGCGATGAAATGATCGCATTCGTCATAGAGTGCACAGCGTTGGACGGGAGGAGGAGGGATAAACGAGAGTCTTTCTGGTGACTGCCCTGCCTCTTGAAGGTATAATATAACCAGAGGTTCTTCCCCATTTGTCTACATGGGGAATCCTCCTGATATGATTGTTCTAGGGCATGTAAGGGATCCCTATATCGCGGAATTTTTGGGCAATGATGGGTGTAATTCTCATAATTGTTTCAGATAGTGCATCAGTGGTTCGTATGCAATGCTTTGCCTTGATTTTTTGTGGTTAGTTCCTTTTTACGAGAACTTGTCGCCACGGTATTTATTTCAAAGCTTAGGAGAGGTTTCAATTCATCCAACTCTGGGCAGATATTGGTAGGATGGCCTACAATATCGCACAATGCACAAGGTTTTAGTTCCCTTGGCATGATGGGGTTTTATATCTTTTTCCCTTTTTTGCGGGTTTTCCTAGTCGCTTTAACTGGAATTGCTACGGGAATCTCTTTAACCGGTGTCGCCTCCTGAGGATGGATGGGGTTTATTCTAGTAGATGTAATGTTAGGGGCTCCCAACATGGTTGGTGGGACCAGGTACCATAAAGTTATCATAAAAGACATGTTTGGCAATGTTACTGTTTCCGAGACCTATTGTGACACGAAACCAGGTGGAGGGTATAGAAACGCAGTTTGGGAGATGACATAGGGTAGAAAAGTCGTGCCTGTGGCCTCAATTTCATTACTACTAGTCTCTGTCTCTTAGCTAGTTTCAATGTTTGATGATGACATCATGCACACCGGGGCCCTTGTGATATCAGTGAATGATTCTGGTATAATAAGGGGATCTCCTAGGAATGATCCAAGGATAGATGACGGTTTGAATTTTCCGGGGCCATATTCTTGGTACTCCATGAGCGATTCTATAGATGTGTCAACATAGGGTAGAACAACATCGACATTCGTCATGGGTCGTTTGTCATGGTATGTCAACTGGTCGACAGTGATGATGCGATCCTTGTGGGGGAACATCATAATCCAGAAGAAGGAGGATGCTATGGCAGACATGGCATACATATAACTCCACCCAAGGAGTATATTAATTTAGTCCAACTGAACATATAAGACCTCAATATCTATAAGTACTGTCTTGTCGGCGAAGTAGACCGGGAAATTTTGATAGAGACCGACAGGAGCAGAAGCGCGCCCGTCGTATGCTCTGATTGTGATGTTGGATGGCTTCATTTCGGGAGATCCTAACTTTTGCCAAAATTTTTTTGACATGATTCTTGTAGATGCACCCTCGTCAATGATATATTGGTGTATATTGATGTTCTGTACTGACACCAGTATCTGGAAAGCGACCAATGAAGGAAGCCTAGTGGTGGCTTTATCTAAGTCAAAAGCCCTTAGGCGTGAATCGGTAGGGTCGATGGTGCCTAACGCAGAAATTAAGGCTTTCCTTTTCTTTGGGAAAGATTGCAGGACCTATAAAACTGACATGGCAGGGGGAGATTGTGCTAAATAGTCCATGATGCTATAGTAATGGGCCGCTTTGGAGTGGTGTCCTACTCGCCTTGTTGGACCCTTAGCCATTTTTGGTAGGGGTTCAAAAGGCATTTTTGATATAGTCAATGGTGTGGTAGGTGCACTCATGCTAGCCCTGACGAACTAGTATCTGGCAGGGTATCATAAATTCGATTCCTTGTCTGAAAGAATGTTTCCTCGCCAATCATATAGATTTCATGGAAGTTTTTTCTGGAATCATTTGGGGTTGGTTGTTGCTGTTGGGTACTAATAGCCCTTAGTGGGGGATTGGGCTCCTGCATTGCATATGTTTGTTGTGTAGGTCCCCCCCCCCCGTCCACAGTTACCTTGGAGTTTCTTTTGCTCAGGTAGTTCGAGAAAATGATGAGTGTAATCGCCATACTCACCACAAATAGAACAAGAGTGGTTGGTCCATAGATTAGCTCTCTTGTTCTACCCTTGGGAGTTATTTGGCTCCTGGTTTTGATTTCGGTTTGGGTTGCCCCCAGTCTGAGATCGCGAAGGTCATTGTTGGTTATTGTCCCCCTGTCTAGGTTCTCCCTTTTGTTTATTTTTTGGCTTTTTCCTTTCGACATTAGGAGGACAACTACGATTCTCCTGGTCATAATACTAGCGTGGTTGGGCCTGAGAAGGTTGCACGAAGTTCACCGGTGCATTATTTTTTAGCGGTGGGTTTTGTGCTAGGGAGGGGGAAATTGGGGTCCCTGTCCCTGGTTTGTATATGGATGTCAGGGAGATATCTTCCATCATCATTCCCATCTATGTATTCGGTACCCTGCGAGGGAGGGTACGATCCTCCCTGTCGATGATGGTACGATGATGCCCTATTGTTCATGTTTTGTAGAGTTGCAGGATGACTCTAATGGTAGTTTGGTTGTGAGATGTTCTGGTTAGGATCATACAAGTAACTGTGGTACGGGATATTATTGCCTAGGTGACTTTGGGTCAATGACCCGATCAATCCGTCTGCAGTATTCGACGCACTTGGAAATTCTTTGTAAGTTTGGGAGTTAGGCAGGATGTTATAAATGTATCCTAATTGAGTGTATACCATCTCGAGTTGTTGGGATTTACTAATGGCATCCTCCTCGGAAGCAGGTCCTTGGGTTTCCATGTCTTTTGAAATATCTGTTGTGAGAGTCTTCAAAAATAGGTCCAGTAAAAATCGATCATCGAGTTTGGCTTTGCAAAAACTTTGACATCGCTGCCATTCATGGAGATGGTCCGAGATATGGACGGTTGGCATTTGCCTAAAATGAGTCAGTAACGCCATTCCTGAATCATGGTGGATGGGTAATTGAAAATATGTGAGGAACGTAGTAGCGAGGGCGCGAAAGGTTCCATGGGAAGTAGAAGGCTACTCCACATACCATTTCACGGTTGGTCCGGTTAAGGTGCGCTGAAATAATCTTAATCGAATAGTATCATCAATAATATTTTTCGATGAATACCATGGGTGGAAAGTCATTACATGATTTCCATGGTCTTCCGTTTGCTTCCCTTCAAATTTTGGAATGTCTGAAGGGAGCTTCGTGGGCATGGGGGGGAAATTGGGATTGTGTGTAATGGGATCATTTGTTAACTTTGATAGATGTGGGAGGTTTAAGGATGCTAGGAAAGGTAACTAAGTATTAAGTTCCATTGTAGACTGTGAAAACACAGGAATATATTTGTGTATGGGGGGTGTCTAGAGGATAGTACCCTGTGACGTATCCAACTGTGTGTTTTGTTGGCTCCCCGAATGGGTAGCGCTCCTCTACCCTCTGGGGTTTGTGGGAGGATTGGTGTATGGTGACCTTGAGGAGGTTTCCACAGGTGTGGTGTTGGGTGAACCTTGGGGGTTTCCAATTAAAGATGCCCCAATAAATGATGAACCAATAAGGGTGGTTGTGTGTCATCGTTGACACCTGAATAGCACAAGCCCTGGCACTCCTCCCTCTAATGGGGGGAGGTCCAAAAAAAGTCTATATCGATGAGGTCTCGTTGGGTCTGTTATGGTGTCGACTTGGTTTAATTTTGAAAATATTTTTTATTTTTTTCTGAGAGGAGAGAGATTATTATCAAAGAAAAATGTGATCACATACATAAAACAAAGCGAAAAATAAAAGGTAAATTTCTCCTTTATATTAATCCTATGTGATCAGTCAATAAAAAAATATGGTTTTGGTTGTTTTGCGTATGATACTCAAAAATCATAGAAGACCTAACCGTCCTCACACTCTCAAATGTATCTGGGCTTTGCGAAGATATATTCTGGTGGGTACTGGGGCTAACGTCTCGAAAGAACTGGCAACACCTTCCAGCAACCGAAGAATCGACCAAGGTAATGGAAAGAGGATTTAGTGCTACCTTCACCGTCACCTATAGGGAAGGATGCTCTAGATTTTTCCACTAAAGTACCGTCGTCCCACGTGAGCATTCGATTCTTGAGCTTCTTGGTATTCAACTACTAGTACCGAGCACTAGATGGATCAGGTGCCCCAAATAGTATCGCATGCACTGGGCCTAAGCTTAACCCCCTCTGAATCGGGTCTTTGTGGCCCTCAGGAATTATGTTTCGTGGGCGGATAGACGGATTTTAAGCTCCCTAAAAAAAAAAATTATATGTTTCAAGAATGTAAAATGACCATGGAAACTTATTAGATGCCTACCCCCAATGGTCCTAACCTAAAATATTAATTCTTTTGTGGACCCTGTGGGGATATTTTAATGAGTTTGATTAATGGTTAGTTTTAAGGAGTCTTACTTTGCTTATGGTGTGCCTTGGTGAAGTGATGGTAAGAAGAGGACCAAGGTCCTATATTCCTTAAGTTTCGTGTGTGTAATTAAGTGTACAATCACGATGTTATAGTATGTGGATATGTGATGATCCTTTACACTCCCTCCTAATTAAACTATGTTTGATTGTTCCTTTCAGAAAGTAAACAATGCGCGGATAATGGGCCGCTTACAATTTTTCCTATTTAGACTAAATTTTTCACTGTAGGGAGATGAGAAACTATCAAAATAAAGTGTTCATATGCGTACCTAGGATAACCAAGAGGTGCAAGGGTGGAAAAGATTACTTGCCTTCTTTGATACTTTGATCCTAGTCCCGAATCCTAATGCAAAATTCAAACTGAACTTAATGAAAAATTGAAAGCTAACTAAAGATGTGTGGATATGGGCCACTTACTTCTTTCTAATTACCTATGTGTTTGGTGTCTATTATTAATAATTATTTCATTCAGATAGCATGTGTTGATTTAAAAACCACTTACTTGCCTCCTAATTAAACTATGTGAATTTGTGATAATAAACTAAAATTAGAACTATGTAATAGCTAAGCTAAATTTCAGCTAAAAACATGTCCTAACTATCAAGAAACACCATAACACAGTGCTGGCATATTTATTATGGGTTTCTAGTCACTTTACACTTGCAAAAATGGAGAAAATCACTGGAAAAATGGCTCACTGGTTTCCACGCGGGTTATTTCTACACAGGCGCGCGGACCTGCGCATCTGCCTGAGCTGAATGCACACGGTTTTCCTGTGCACGGAAATTTTGCCTTTCCTGAACTGAATCTCTTCACAGAGGGTGAATGAGAGAAGCTGAGGAAGAGGAGAAATGGTCATGCATCAATCCTGAGCAAAAAAGAGGTTCTGCAAAACAACAACCACTTAGCTTAAGAGGAAAAAGAAGTGGAGTCACCAATCCTGTATTGGTGTGTTTAATACGACGGTGTAAAATATGTGTCGGTGCTTGGTAGGGGTGATTTCTATTCTAAAAGCAATGTCGCAGGGAAAAAATGGTTTGTTATATGGTTAGTGAAGCATCATAACATGTATAAAAACTAGTTATAAAACATAGCATACTACAAAAGAGGAGGAAACAAGAAACAACAAATACAAATATAACACAAGCTCAATATTGGGTAAACAAACTAATAATACCAATGGAGGAAGAATCCCTTTTTATTAGCAGCTGGTGGTAAAAAGGAGGTAGAATGTTAAAACACTCGCAGTGAGTCCTTAGAGCTATGGAGAGTTTTCAAAATTCTCGTCCGAGAAATTTTAAATATTTCGGACGAGAGTTTGGTCGGGTTTAACATGAGTTAAAATTCTCTCGGACGAGAGTTTCGCATTTTCTCGTCCGAGAGTTGTGGTCACAAAAATCTCGGACAAACTCTCGGACGGGAGTTGGAGAAACTCTCGGACGAGAGTCGGAAAAACTCTCGTCCGAGAGTTTTCCAACTCTCGTTCGAGAGTTTTTCCAATTCTCTGATCTGCATGCAGATATTTCCGCCCCCCAAACGAATGAAAGGTCGACCTCGACCGTCGATTAAGGTGGCATGTGTGGAACAGCAATAGGACGGCAGTGAAAAAACAGGCGCAATCATGATAAAGTCAATCAAATTAAGTAATTACTGAAATCGATGCGTACAAAATAATGAGGGAATCGCGTTGTGATAATTCAAGTATGAGGTGAAGGGACAGCAAAATATTAATGTAATTGCGCTATTTACCACATTAAAGTAATATGACCGATTTATAATATTTTTCATGTGTGATGGTTCGGGGATAGAACTTAAGGAATTTTATGCATTTCGTTTGATATTCAATAAAAATTATAGGAAAGAGGGTTAAATAACTATTGATTTGTATAAGTATGACTTCAATACCATTAACGGAGCTCTGCTGCCCACAGGTGTCCATAACCTTGACAGAGTTGTTTTGTAACCCATGGAACCATTGTCCTTCATACATACTTGAGGAAGTGCTTTATTTTTTCTTTGTATTTTTGTATTGAAAACTTAAAACAATCGTTCAAAACAATCGTGCTTTAAATACAAACTTAAAACAATCGTTCAAAAAGTGTCGTTCCTTTAAAAGGAACAGCAAAGATAATCTGTGAAACTACTATTCCTTTCAAAAGGAACAACAAGGAAATGCTCAAGGGACATGTCAGTTCCGCTTTGAAAGGAACAACAAAAACACTCACAAGGGCGAAACTACCGTTCCATTCAGCGAAATCCATTTAAAAATATCCTATTAAAGGTGCTATTCCTCTCAAAAGGAACAAATAAAACACTGCTAAACCTGTTCCTTTTAAAAGGAACAGCAAAAACACTCTGCGAAACTGCTGTTCCTTTCAAAAGGAACAGCAGAAGTGTTGTTCTGTTAGAAAGGAACAACAACACGAAAAAAACACAGAATTTTTATTATTTTTCGTTTTTAAAGAAACTAAATTCAAACGAAATAAAGAAGTATTAACAAGGAAACGAATTTCAAAAACAGAAACCAAAAACAGAAAAAAAAGAATGCATTATGTACAAAAATTAAAAAAACCAATTTATCAAACTGGCGCGGGAGAGGGATTCTCCCCTTCAACAAGAATTTCAATGGTGGAGTCTTCCCTTCACTACTGGCAAAAGGATTCACGGGTAAGCAGCTTACGATATAATCGAACTCGATGGCCATTAACCTTAAAGGAATGCCCATATCCGTCAATGGTGACTAGTGTGAGAGTGTCGTTATCATGCACTTTCTAAATTTCGTAGGGTCCAAGCCACCTAGTCTGGAGTTTTCCAAGGAAATCCTGAAACCGAGAATCGTATAGAAGTGCCCAATCTCCTTCGTGGAAGATCCTTTGTTTAATGTGGGTGTCATGCCATTTTTCTCTCTGTTGCTGGATTAATGCGGTGTGCTGAAGAGGAGAGAGTCTGATTTCATCCAATTCATTCAGTTGCTGCAGTCTTTTTGCTTGGGCTTCATCTAAATTCAGACCTATTGTTTGAGCTGTTCGTAATGTCTGAATTTCAAATTCGATAGGAAAGATGGGTTCTTTTCCAAATACCAACTGGTATGGCGAATGTCCTGTGGTAGGTCTCCATGTCGTTCGGTACGCCCATAATGCCTCTGGTAGTCTGTAGGCCCAATCTCGCCTATGTGAAGCAACCGTTTTTGTCAGTATAGATTCGATTACCTTATTCGTGCTTTCGACTTGGCCGTTGGCCTGTGGGTGGTAGGGAGTTGTAATTTTACACTGAATATGGTAATTCTGTAATGTTTCAGCCAATTTGTTACCTATAAACTGTGGTCCCCCATCTGTGATTATGTCTCGTGGGAGGCCATACCGCACGAAAATTTGGAAAAGAAAATGTATCACGAAATCCTCTGTAGCTTTTGAAAGAGGCTCTGCTTCAACCCATTTAGTAACGTATTCAGTGGCAACTAGGATATATGTTTTCTGGTTCGATGGAGGGCTAATAGGACCAACGAAGTCAAGGGCCCAACGTTTGAAGGGTTCAATCACTAGTTGAGGGTTCAAGGGCATTTCATCAGACTGCCCAGGTCGACCAGCCCTTTGACAGCTATCACAGGCCTGCACAAATTTTTTTGCGTCTCTAAAGATATTAGACCAATAATAGCCAGTCCGTAGGACTTTATGGGCTATTCTACGATCTGCAAAGTGTCCGCCACACTGTCCGTCATGGTACGCTTTCAAAATATCATATACCTCATCATCCCTAACACATCTTCTTATTTGCATATCTGCACCTGTATGAAATAAGTAACCTCCTATCCATGAAAAACGGGTGCTACGATGTATTATTTGCTTTCGTTCATTAAGGGATAGATGTTTGGGTAATTTACCTATTGCCAAATAGTTCGCTATATTAGCATACCATGGTGTTCTGGTGGTAACAACGAAGAGATGCTCATCCGGGAAGTGATCTTCAACTGGTTCTACATCTGTTGGCTTTGGCATCCTGGACAGAAAGTGAGCTACAGGGTTCTCTTTGCCCGGTCGATCCTTGATCGTGATATCAAATTCCTGTAGTAAAATCAGCCATCTAGTTACTCTCCCATTCATAACAGTTTTATTTGCTAAAAACTTAATGGCAAAGTGATCTGTGTAAAGCACTACAAGATACCCAGTTATGTAATGCCTAAATTTATTTATAGCGTGAACTACAGCCAAAAATTATTTCTCAGTCACAGTATAGTTTAATTCGGCAGGGGTCAGATTTTTTGCTAATGTAGTAAATTGCATATGGCTTTTTGTCTTCCTCCTGCCCAAGTACTGCTCCAATTGTTGTGTCTGAGGCGTAAGATGAAATTTGGAATGGTAAATTCCAATTTGGGCCCCTCAGCACAGGGGCTGTTGCAACGAGCTTCTTCAAATCATTAAAAGCATTTTCACATTTGTCTGTCCAAACAAAATCAGTATTCCCAGTCAGCGCATATAAAGGTGCAGCTATTCGAGAATAATGCTCTATAAATTTTCTATAATAACTAGAAAATCCAAGAAAGCTACGTACCTCTGTCTGTGTAGTAGGTGTAGGAATTAACAAGAGTATTTGAATTTTAGTTGGATCTACTTGAATTCCTTCTACTAAAATATAATGGCCTAAGATAACTCCTTCAGTCATCATCATAAGACATTTTTCATTGCTTAAACAAAGCCTAGTGTCTATACATCTTTGCAATACTTTTTCTAGATTTTGCAACGCAAGTTCAAAATCATCCCCATAAGGAGTGAAATCATCCATATATACTTCGAGACCTTCATTTATTAAGTCTGCAAAGATGCTGAGAATTGCCCTTTGAAATGTAGCAGGAGCGTTGCATAGGCCAAAAGGTAAGACTCGGTAGGCAAATGTACCCCATGGGCAGGTGAAAGTAGTCTTGTCCTGGTCTTCAGGGGAAATTTGAATTTGGTTGTATCCACTGAAGCCATCCAGAAATGAAAAGAACTTCTTTCCTGCCAATGTGTCTAATACCTGGTCAATGAAAGGAAGAGGAAAGTGGTCTTTTTGTGTTGCTTTATTGAGTTCACTGTAATCTACACATATCCTCCACTTTCCATTCTTTTTAGGTACCACCACTAATGGGGAGACCCACTTGCTATCAGATATTGGATAGATAAAATTGACATCCAATAATTTTTGTAATTCATCTTTCATAGCATCCTTAAGGTGAGGATTTAGTCTCTTTTGAGGTTGACGAATGGGTCTTGCGTCTTTTTCAATGTAAATGTGGTGAGTACATAATTGTGGGTCAATTCCTTTCATATCGGGGTAATCCCATGCAAAGGCTGCTTTGTATTTTCGTAATAATTGGACCAATTTCTCTTCTTGTTCAACAGTGAGATTCTTGTTAATGTTCAAGGTTTTTCCTGGTTCAATTTCTACAACCTTAGTATTATTCACAGAGGTAGTAGGTATTGCTTGATCATGGATGTGTTTAAAAGGATCTTCTTCTTCTTTATTGTTGAATGCTGCCTCAATCATGTGACATTGCAAGTGAGATGTAGTTTGTGATTTATTAATGAAATTACTAATGACATCATCCTCTATTTGATCTTTAAAATCCAAAGCTTCTTCTATCGTTAGAGGTGACCTCATGTTTTCCACAAAATATGATGGTTCGAATTTCCTGCACTATGGGGGCGCCCATGAGCATTGTATCATCTACGAATTGCCGATGCGTTACTGTGGGTCCTTGGTGTACCGGTTTGATGCCTTTGAGTTGATTCTGCTGTTTTGCCTTGGCTAAGGATCTTCCTAGCCCTTCTGCCATAATGACAAAGAGAAACGGAGACAGGGGATCTCCTTGCCTTATACCTCTGGATGGAATGAAGGGTTGAAGGGGTCCTCCATTCAGTAGCATTGAAAAGAAAGCACCTGAGACCAGTTCCATTATCCAATTTGTCCATTGCTGACTAAATCCAAAAGCCTGGAGGATTGCTCTCATATAGTGCCAGCTGATTTTATCAAAGGCCTTTGAAAGGTCAAGCTAGATAAGCATACCTAGAGTCCTTTTTGTTTTGAGAGAATGCAACACTTCCTGAGTGAGGATTATGCTGTCAGTGATCTGCCTACCTTCAACATAGCCAGTTTGTTCCTGAGAAATGATTGAGGGGAGGACAGATTTAAGTCTGCTAGCCATCAGTTTGGAAAGGATTTTGTAAAGGACATTACAAAGGGCTATGGGACGAAACTTGTCGGGGGAGTCAGCCTGGTCTGATTTGGGAATTAAGGTGAGGAATGTGGCATTGATGGCAGGCAAAACTTTCTTGGTTCTATGAAATTTCCTTACTAGGTTGAGAAGGTCAGCCTTAATAATGGGCCAGCAAGCTTTAAAGAATTCGATTGTAAAGCTGTCTGGTCTGGGAGCCTTGTTCGAGGCCATGTTGAAGATTGTTTCTTCAATCTCCTGCTTAGTGAATTCTCTTAGAAGGAGGGAGTTTTTCTCCTCTGTAACTAAGTTGGGAATGGCAGCGATAATTTCATTGATGGCTTGGGTTCTATCTTGAATGGGATCGCTGAGAAGAGAAGTGAAAAAAGAGTTGAGTTCAGATCCTATATGCTCCCTTTTATAAACTTGATCGCCATCAAATTTTTTGAGGGAGAGGATGCGATTATGTGCTCTATGCTGGATGGTTGACTTATGGAAGAAACTAGTGTTGCGTTCTCCGTGTTTTAACCATTGCACCCTCGACTTCTGCCTCCATAGCAGCTCTTCTTGTTTTAACCGTTCTTCCCATTGCCTTTGCAGATTTGATTCTTGAGCTATTCTTTCATCATTGGGCCCTTCTTTGATCAAATATTGCTAGAGGTTCGCCATTTTTTCCTCGAGTTCTTTTTTGGCTTGAAATATGTCGCCAAAGGTGTTTTTGTTCCAGCGTTTGAGGTTGATTTTTATTGTTTTGAGCTTCTGCTGGAATATGTACATGATATTGTCACTCCTTATGGTGGCTTGAGTCCACCAGCGTTGTATGTTTTGCATGAATGATGGGTGCTCTGTCCAGAAGGCTTCAAATCTGAATTGTCTGTTGTGGGGCTTATCCAAATTGGTGAAGTGAATCTGCACTGGCCAGTGATCAGATCCTCTGATAGGCAGAATGCCGGCCTCCATGTCGATATTTTGCAGCAGAATGGATTCCGACATGAGGAACCTATCGAGCCTTGATGCTATCTGCCTGTTTCCTCCTTGCTTATTATTCCAGGTATGCAGACCATTGACTGTGGAGATGTCAATGAGTTTGGATTCAACAATAAAGGTGTTGAATGCTTCCGAGTCCTTATCCAATCTTCGTAAGCCTCCCTTTTTTCCTGCTAGATTGGTGATCATGTTGTAGTCTCCG
Source organism: Pinus albicaulis (assembly GCA_034641835.2). Lineage (NCBI taxonomy): Eukaryota > Viridiplantae > Streptophyta > Pinopsida > Pinales > Pinaceae > Pinus > Pinus albicaulis. Next base: position 657,405,337 of record CM076569.1, read on the forward strand.
CCTAAAATCTAGTGGTTTGCCCCATGGTGTTGTCTGACTTCGTCCAGGTCTAGCAGCATCTTCAGCTTTTCCTGGATTCGTTGGGGTCCATACACGTTGGTGATGCAGATCGATTGCCCTGAGTCTGGCATGTTGAAAATGTTTGATAACGAGTGCTTGGTGGACAGAGCATTCTGCAAGAAGAATTTTCTTTTGTTCCAGAACGTGAGTAACCCTCCTGCTTGCCCGATAGCATCTATGCTTATGCAGTGATGACTATTGGAAACAAGTTTTTTGAGTGTCTCTGTGCCTTTGGGAGAGCATTTTGATTCTTGAAGAAGTATGATGTCTGGGTGTAGCGAGAATAAGCGGTTTTTCGAGATCCTTATTTTGGTGGTGCCGTTGAGCCCCTTGATGTTCCAGGTTGTGATTTTCATTGAGCTACCTTTGGAGCAGATAGGACCAAGGCCCCGATTTTTCCTTCATTGATTAGGTGTCTGCCTGGTTCTTGTATTTGGTGTCTTGTGGATTTGCGCCCTCTTTTTCTTCCTGGTCCTTGTGGCTTGTATTGATCCAAATCCAGGTTGGCTTGAATGCCCGTTTGGTTGCTATTTCCCCATTGCCTTTTGGCTGCATTTTGGTTGATGTATTCCAGTTGTAGGTATGCCATTTCTATCTTCTCCAAGTGTTCTTGGGGAATGGCATCGACTCCCAGTTTGGACCATTGCTCATTGACCTTTTGGAGATCTAGATCGCCTAGGATCTCCTCCAGAGGATTGTTTGAAGTGGTTGAGGATGGCTGCTCTGTTTGCATTTCTATGCATTGAGGGGTTTGCAGTGAGGTGTGGCTGGTATTAATTTGAATGGGAGAGGATTCTGGTTTGTGTTGCGGTGCCTGGGCGTGGATTGAATCCGAGGTTGTGCTTGGGGCGTTGGTTGTAATCAAATATTGACTTAATAATGACGGATCTTGATCAGTGGGGGCCTGGGAGACTATAGGGTGCTCCAATGAGTCAATATTGCTCAGAACTTCAAAGTTGTTTCGCTGGGTTGAGGCAGTGTTGGTGGGGGTTGTATTGGTGGAGGGTTTCGGAGGCTTGTTGCCTTTCTCCCCTTTGTTCTTTCTTGAGATGGAGGTGAAACCAGGTGTCAACAGGCTTGCACAATGGAATACATTTCTTTTTCATAGGGTGATGAACTTGGTCTGATGTGACCTTTCTGCAACAGCTCCTGAATCTGCCTCTTGATTTCATCATTCTCCAGAACAGAGCGCCGATAGATCGGTCCATTGGGTAGCGGTGCACCTGGGGTCAGATCAATCGGGTGTTTGACCTGACAGTGCAGAGGAACCCCTGTGGGTGAGGTGAAGATGTCCCCGTACTCCTCCACAACCTTATCCATTTGTTGTTGTCATGCAGAGGAGCCCTGTCTGGAGGTCGTGGAATTATCTTAAAGCTATTCTTGAGGTGTTTGGATTTGATTTAAGATGGATCTATTGGATAATGCCTTTTATTTCTTCTCCTAATTACTTTATTCTTCTTAACGAAGTTCCTTCAACTCCCTTTAATGCTACCTAGGGTTTAAGACAAGGGGATCCACTTTCCCCCTTCCTTTTCATTATTGCAGTAGAAGGCCTTGGTTGACATATTAAAAGTAAGATCCAAGGAGGTCAACTTAAAGGCCTTAATCTTTTGGGGGCAGGTTTAAAACTTTCGCACCAACAATTTGCAGATGACTTTATGCTCTTCTGTCAAGCCACTCTAAAAGAATCTAAGGAAATTCTATCCATTCTTAAAGATTTCATGGAAGCCTCTGGAACTCTTATCAATAATGACAAATAAAATGTGTTTATATTTAATACTAATATTCTCTCCCAAAGATTCCTATTTCCTACCTTGGGATTCAACATCGGATCCTTCCCTATGAAATATTTAGGAATCCCTCTCAATCTAAATTCTCTTCGGGTCTCTGGGTGGAAATATCTCATTAATCGCATATAAGCTTGACTTCAAAATTGGGCATTTCAGGTGCTTAATGCTCTGAGTCGAGTTGTTATGTTAAGAACAGTCTTACAATCCATTCCCATCTATCAACTCTCTGGATTGGAAACGCCTAAAATCTGTTGTAATGATATGGCTAAGATGTTTAAAAACATCCTATGGCAAGGATCTCAACAAGCCTATAAATGGGCTCTCCTTTCATGGGATAAGCTTACGAAAATAAAAAGGACCGGAGGCTTGGGGTTAAGAGATCCATATTTTCTAAATCAAGTTATGGGAGCTAAGCTCTGGTAAATATGGATACAATGGGGTAGAGATTTGTGGAAAATAATCTCAGAACAGAAGAATGAAATTTCCTTAACTATTGTAAGGAAATTAAAAGTTCCTAGCTGACTGACATATACTATGTGTAAGAAGAATGTAGAAACATTGGAACACCTATTGAATAACTTCTTTGTCATTGAGACCTTGTGGAAAAACCTTTCCTCCCTCTTTCAATAAACAGATAGGGACAACAAGAGCCTCAGGCATACAATTGAAGTCTGGAGAAAAGGAGGGTATAAAAGCCTTGTTCTTAACATAGTGTGGGGACTCTTTATGGGATTTCTCATATGGGTCACCTGGAAAGAAATAAATTGGAGAACATTCAGAGATGAGTATCGACAAATTGAAGAGATATGGAAAGTGGTTCTCGAGAATATCAGAGAAACTGTCCTCACCGAGAAATGGCATGAAGTTGGCTAGAAAGCTAATGGGCATGAGGATAGGATTTTAGCTATGCTTAACTTGAAACCCCAAATGCTTGCCCCAGCCTCATGGAAACAAAAACCTTTGGGAAGACATCCACACGATTAATTCAATGCTCTACAATAGGAGGTTATTAATCTTAATTATGATGGGGCCTCTAAAGGTAATTTGGGTCAAGCAGGAGAAAGAGGTATATTTCATGATTCAAAGGGTTTAGTAAGTAGAATTTATGTGACCGATTTTGGATTCGCTACAAATAACGAAGCCAAAATCACAGCGGTAAAACAAGGCATTTTGATAGTTGTAAGAGAACAATATCAGAGGACTATAGTAGAGGGGGATTCAGCCATGGTAACAAGTGTTCTGTAGAAGTTGCAGTAGGGGACAAGTTGGGAGAAAATTAGTCGAAGCTGGTGAACAACTCGTCTAATTCAGGAAATAAATGATATTCTTCCAAGCATTGGTTACCTTATCTCATCACATATTCGCAGATCAGGGAATGAAGCAACTAACTACTTGGAGAACTAGAGTTGTACTCACGGGGGTGTGACAACTGGACATCAACCAAGCCAAAATGGTATAGGTGGAGAAGCTACAATCTCTATAGGAAATTGTTGATAGGGATAACGAGGATACTTGGGATCCCCGATCGGGGTGCCAACTGGTTAATTCAAATGACGAGGTGGCACGAGCTCGTGCGTACCACATGGATAGTTGATGTGGACATGAGGAGACGATGGTGGGTACTACCACCCACGCCAAATAATGATGGAATTAAATGCGGGTGGTAGAAAACTCACGGTGTCAGAAGGGTGTTGGAAACAGGGCTGGCATGTAAGGAATGTTACGAAGGCTAAAGGTGGTAATGTTGAAGGTGGTAATATGGTCTGGTAGTTAAACGTGAAGTTGAGATTAGAAAAGGAAGTCGGCGAGCAGTTGAAGGGCTGGGCGATGGTTATGTGGTGCTTAAATTTGGGTATGTTCATAGCCTTTGTATCATGTCTGTTGCTGCGATAGGAAACATAATTCATGTCTTCACCTCATTTCTATTTTCTGCGTATGAAAGATATGAAAAATTATGGGGGTTTTGTTTGATGTACATGGATTTTGGGACAACTTACTGAAATTAATGCGGAATTTTACAGTCATTAAGCCTTTGAACTATTGTTGTATTAAGGATTGGGGAGTATATGAAAATTTTCTTGTTGTCCTCTTCTGTGTTTTTTATTCTAAACCTACTTACCTCTTCTATATGGGGGCTGAGGGTTTTTATTTTTCTATTTTCTAGTATATTCTAGTTATTGTTAAGGAGCTTGGTGTTAACGTCCCAGTTTCTACGAAGGTCGCTCATTTCCTCGACCCTTATTTTACCCAATTTAAATCTGAATGTCTTTCAATTGGCTCTGCATGGCCTCCTATCGGCTCTAGTTGCTTTTTCCCCATCTTGAATTTCCTCATCTCTTATCCTATTACTCATTTCCCCATCTCCATTACTAGACTGGCCTTCTGCCCTATCTGTAACCTTCACAGCTTGGCTTGCCAATCCTATGAAGTTCAGTGTATGGCCTCCAATGACATTTTCACGGGTAGCACTTTGTTAGATACCCCATCCAGGGTTTTGCCTATTCAGATTTTTTACAATGTTACAAAGAGGAGGGGTTTGGGCCCTAATTGTAATGGTGGAACTACTAAAGTCTGGTCTCGAAAGGGTTGGATTGTTGTCAATCCATTTGTTTTGTTGGGTTTCGGTCCAATTTCTAGGGGTTCTTGTCCAAATTTATGGGATTTGAGTCTGGTTGGTGGGGTTCTTGTCCTATTCTGTGGGGTTTCAGTCCTATTAAGTGGAGTCTCTTCCATGTGTTAGTACACACGATGCAGGAGAATGGAAACACTCTATCCATGCATGATTTTTTGCAATAGTTAAGGAAATTTTTGTTTCTTTGGAAAATGATAGCCTCTCCTAGCCTTCCTATTGCAACCTTCATAGCTCTACGGATGATTGGAATAAGGAATGATGACATGCATTACACTGCTAAAAATGAGGATGCTACTCTCGGTAATCAGGATCTTTTCCTCTGTTATTTAACTAAATAAATTATTGAAATTATGTTACACTTCACAGGTATTTTTAAATCATATATAGGTGTTCATCTAGCCATGGTTTCGTACTCGCCTCGACAGTGTCAGTTAATCCAACGATTGGTACTCCACCTGTAAGACAGAATGGTGAAAGGTCAAGCAGTGTAAAATTTTGCATAGGAAAAAGGAAATAAGAACAAGAGTAAGTCCAAAGAGGGCCCGAACAGGAGGGGAAGAAATTATTGAAAATATTTTTGATATCTACATGTCAGGTACTCCTTCTCAAGTAAAATAACTCATTTCAGGTTGGGAGCGTGACTGTGAAACCAAAGAGGTGTAGAAATTTGCTAAATAAATCACTTATTCAATGGAGATTAACCTGATCACACATCAATTTCGAATTGCATGCATAACACATAATCTCTTCTACAATTAATCGTCACATGCGGAAAGAATAGAAGCAATTCCACATCAATTCATCACACACATTAACATAGTATGTATGGGGAAAGCTTATAGCTGAAAACCCCTCAGCTATTTTGTATATTATATGGAGAGAACATGCAGCAAATACATAGCACAATACTCCTCACAAGTACTCAGTACTATCTCACAAAGCTACACACAAACTAGATTGGTTTTGAACAAGTCAAAGGTTCAAAACTCATCCACTAATTGCTTGCCTCTATTGCGCAATCAACGCTGGTCTAATGAGAGATCCAAGTTCGAATCTCACTAGCTCCAACTGCGCAATTCTCATTGGTAATTTCCTCCAAGTGTGGTGCAAATCTCATGCACAACTAATGTCACAACTGATAGCTATCTCGACCCTTTCATCTACCTCTTTCACTTGTCGCCACTGAACTGTCCATGCACTGAGTTAAACTGATGTGTTCTTTAGTTGAATAATGAGTTAATAATTAGTGAATTAAATAATATTTAATTCACACAACTCATCTCTAGTGTATTAGCCAGTTAAACTAAATACAACTAGTTCAACTAGTTAACCAAAACACCATCTCCATTAACTGTCGCATCAACTCCACCGAACTCCGCCACTTGAGCTCTAACTGAAGTCAACCATGCATTAGCTCAACTAACCCATAGGAAAAGCATAAATCCTTCTGGAAGCTGCATGCCCCACATCCGGGCTTGTAGTTACATGTGTGAAAACATCCATTAAATCTATTGCATATTGAATAAAATATTGAGGCCAAAACGTTTAAAAATGTTTAACATTGGATTTTAATAAATTATAGCTTTTTTTTTTTTCTAAGTATGACTAATTCTATTAAGTATAAAATTACTGGTACAAAACTGCCACAGCGTCAGCTTGGTGAGCCTGAGCACTAGGCTTGATAATCAAGCAAGTCAAAGAGTGTCTGGACTGCCCAGGATGGGAAACCAGTCCTTTAAACCACAAATTCTGAACCGCCCATGAAAGGGAAACCGGTTTTAAGTTTACACAAAACAAGCTAACATGAAAGTAAATACTAAAAATAGTACGGTGCTTATAAAGCTTGGAAGCATATGATTCCGACAGAAACAGAACAAAAAAAACCTGAGTGACTTTGCAGTTGCTATCCATGATGCTTATGCAATAGAGCAGTAAAGCTTGGAAGCATATGATTCCGACAGAAACAGAACAAAAAAACCTGAGTGACTTTGCAGCTGCTATCCATGATGCTTATGCAGCAGAGTAGTAAAGCTTGGAAGCATATGATTCCGACAGAAACAGAACAAAAAAACCTGAGTGACTTTGCAGCTTCTATCCATGAGTAGGAGAGGTAGGTTCCTCGATGACTCTGCAGGCATAAGCGTCGCTTCTGTCTTCTTGTCCTTCGCTGAGAGCTCTCCCTCTACCGGTGCGCCCCATCGCCATGCTGTACTCGTGCTGAGAAGGAGGAACAGAAGTGGCTGGAGCCGCGCATGGGGAGCTGGAGCTAGGATGGGAGAGAGGAGTAGCAGAACAGGGCGGAGCCAAATTGGGGACTTCTTCACGAAGTTTTACAGTGATAGAAGCAGTGAGGGTAGCGTTGCAGGAGGTGCAATCAAACCGGAGCTCAGCACGCTTAGAGGTTTGTCTGATGGAGGGTCGAAGGGGCCGAGGAGCGACAGAAGGGACCGGAGGGAGAGAGACGCAGGGAGACTCACGAGCAGGGGGTGGAGGGGCGGGGGCGACGGGAGAAACGACGGAATCAACGCAAAACGCAGGTACAGGGGCTCCATCTTCTTCTGGCAAGGTAGGGACAGAGCCATGGCTAGGAGGAGGGCGCTGCTGGTTGGATTTCCCACGACTGGGTCCGCGTCTGCATCTCATGCGTTCGCGGAGACGAGGCATGGTGACAGACGCAGGACCAGGCTCAACGAAACAAACTGAATTGGCAGGGGAGAAATGAAAATCCGGGACGCCACTGGGCTGAGGTGAGGGAGCATGAACCAGACCACTGAGACCACGAACAGAGGGAGGATTGACACTGCACCACAGACTGTGAGAAAAATGATAATCCGGAACCGGTTCAAAGCAAGTGGCTAACGAACAACGCCTCCCAGTGTTCGTTTTAACACTTGCATCAGCGCAGCCTGGAGAGCAAATCACGTGCAGGGGAGGAGGAGATCCATGAACGTCCGCCACACCAGTCGAGCAATTGCAAATGTAATCCGTCTCACATAGAACCACCATAACCAGGCGCTTGGCGAGCCAACCGAGAGAATTAACGTTCGCGCAGGGTGGTGAGTTAAGAGCCAATTAAATGCGAGTACCGGGAGCCACATGGGTTGCCCAAGTGAACCCCATCGGGAAGTGCACAGGGTGCCACGTTCCCTGGTGTGCATTGATAAATTATAGCTTATTAATGTATATAATATTTTTTATTTATTTTAATTTCTAAAATTATTTTAATTGGTTTTCTTCAAATTGATCAGATTTTTATCTTTGTGATAAGAAGTTGATTTTGACCACTAGTGTTTGTCTTATTATTTGTCGATTACTACCATTACTACATAAATGAGTAAATTAGAATTTTAGCAATCAACTTTTAATAATGAGTGCTCTAACAATAGACTTTTACAAAAGGATTGGTTTTTACCACATGGATTGTAAAATTACTTGAATTTAAAGAAGATAGACCACCTTAAACCATAAATTATTTTTTAACTTATTTTTTGAATGATGTCATATTAAAAGAAAAATGTCCTTTTTATATTATAAAATGAAAGAGAGGAATTAGAGGATAATAGCAACACTAAAATAGGACACATGGATGCCCTAAATTAACCTGGAAACCTTTATGGAAAAAACAATTCTGGATATTAGATTTATTAATCATTAGGCCAAATCCATCTTATAGGCCAAATGGTTGTGCTGGGAAGGGAAAATATTTGCCTTATGTGACATTAAATATAGAAAAATACTACCTCAACATTTACTTTTGTGGTATAAGGGGCAGTAGAAACAATACCAAGTTGTAATAATGTTAAAGGATCTTCGTGAGCATAAGAGAGGAAAGGATTTTCAGGACATTATGAATCTGGCTTCAAGAATGTCCCATCACAATTAATTTAAATAAACTCAGCACCTATCATAACTAGCAAGAACACAAAGCAAAATCTGGCTTCAAGAATGTCCCATCACAATTAATTTAAATAAACTCAGCACCTATCATAACTAGCAAGAACACAGCAGCAAGAAATTGGAAAGAAACGAATCTAATAGTTGGTTTGAGGATTAATCACTATTTACCCAAGTGGTCTTATAAAGCATATGCTAGAAATTCTCTTCTTTAACATCTGATCAACAGTGATAACCATCACACAATTTATCAAGTTATTCTACTTCATTGGAAGAAATGTCAATCCTTCCATAATGTTTGTATCTTGTTTAGCATGGAATGAAAATTCATTTATTTAACAATGCATTTAACAAAACATTACATTCCCATCATGTGGTGATAAGAAAACCGGATCTGAAACAGTTTCCAAAGTGACAACTTCTAAGAAAGGAGGAGTCTTGAAGTGAGAACAGTATGTGGGGATCATACAAATATGGGTGCATAACATCCCAAATAGATTGCGAGTCCAGATAAAGAAAAATCAACAGATCAGCCCTTAATAAGGGGAAATGTTTCCATCTGTTTCTGAACTCATAAGGATTGAAGAAAAAACATAATAATCATAGACAAAAACAGGCTCGCTTGATGTGTCTAATGTTGGCCCTGTAGAAAGCTATAAGCCATTGCATCTTATGAGAATAAAAACTATGATGTTATGAAAGAAACAACTAGAAGAAACTGGCTCTCCTGATGCACAATTATGACATTCAGATGTCAGTCTTCAGATCAGGCTCGCTTGTGAAAACCAAGTGTGAACCCATGACTGCTCCAAAAGGTGCACAATATTGATGATGACTGTGGATCCAACCAAAACGAAAGCCAGCTCGTGTACAAAAACCAACATAAGAAAAATAAATTGTGCCAAATTCAAACAAGATTATCTAAATCGCTATTGTCAGGAAACATCCACCGTCCAATTACAGCACGTTTCTGCAAGCTTGCCACCCTCCTATGCAAGTCTTCATAGTCCAAATAAATTTCATTTATCTCCATCCTGTGTTTGTAATAGTTCTTCTTGTTCTTGCGTCATCTTCTTCTTCGGAGCTCGTGGTTTCGGGCTTCTTGTTACCAAAAGCACTTTGGATGATTAAATCATCAATCTCATGTTCAATTGACTGCTCCTCCTGAGTCGGTGTTGATTTTAATACATCCATAACTTTACTGCCAGGTGAAGGCTTCCAAGCGTGTTAATAACCTTGCCTAATGTTCTAATCCGTCAGAAGTACAGTGATATATCAGTGTCGTCACCGTAAAAAAATATTACATTGATTCTGTAAGCCAGCTACATCATGGGACACTCCTCAGGAGTTCGGCCAAAAAGATGGAGAAATAGCCAAAACAAATGGTATTTTTCCGCGACTTAGGAAGGATAAGGCAAAGATTAATATGGGCGAAGAAAACACCCTCTCATCCAAGATAGGCAAAGTACATCTAAAAGGAAAAGAGGAATAAAGAAGGTAGCGACACAGACCGAAATAACCCCACAATCAGGTGTCAGATATCAGGTGCCACCACACCTCATGCCGTGGGTGAGTACTTAAAAGAGGACTAAATGAAGAGGATAGGAAGAATCCGAAAGAGGAAAGTCTAATCCCAAGGGGACCCTCCCCCTAATCTTCTGAGTAGACAAAATCCCAATGACCACCCAGAGACAGATTTGTCAGTCACTTAAAAAAAAAATTTCAGTGACTTAATAGACTGATGAAATCAAAAAGCCGCCACTACAATAAAATATTCAGGAAAAAACCGTTCACATAATGAGGCATGACAATCCCATAGGGTAAATATTCCAGCGGATCATCTGAGCACTCAATCTAATATAGTCTGGCAGCCCATATTTAGTAACTGTCAGTGTACATAAAAGAGGTAGTCTGCATACAACCTCGAGAGAAAGAAAAGCTATGTGATTACGAAAAACTCAAAGATGCCAAGTACAGAGCCTAATCCCTTCCATGTTCAAACGGCCATAAGTTATTAATATTTGACACCTCCTTACTAACCAATCAGGCTGCATTCAATTATCAACATCCGAATTGCATCCCCTAGAAGTATAACTCCAGACTGTCATCCCGAAAAAAATTTGAAATTAACCTGAAATGTATCACCAAAAATACAAAGATGGAAAGGAGCAATGGGAAAAACCAGGCAGAAATAGTATGCCATTAAAAATGACAACAACAGCAACAATAACACCCAGGAACAACCCACCACCTTTCACATAATCGGAAACCAAAATTTTTACAGGGCCTAGATATGATTAGAGTATCTACCCACTTTCTCCATAGAGTACTCCATCTTGCAAAACACCACGTAGATTCCAGATTGTTTGAATCCTCTGATGACTCCTGTGATGAAGAGGGTTGGTGTAACATATACACCTCCTGGCTAATCATTCGACTTGTGTTGGTTATATATGGAAATAAGAATATAGATGGCAATGACTAAGAGAAAAACTATCATAACAATCTCAAAACCATCCATATAATTCATTCCTAACCATCTAAATCTATTACATCCACATAATCAAACAATAGCCAGATTCCAACCAATAGCACGACCACTCCCACAAGTCTTGCCTCTCCTCAACAAAGACGACGTCCGCGACTCCACTCTCCAAATTCAAAATCTCCTTCCTTCAGGGAGCCTCCTCATTCCTTGAGAACTCCTTCAAACGCCCAGAATCCGAGGGAAGCAGAGATGGGAAATGGGATTCGCGAAAACAACCAGTGCAGAATGCCGCGCGAATGAAGAA
>CM076569.1:657416604-657519926 GCA_034641835.2 Pinus albicaulis
AGTTGTAATGGGTAAAAAGGATAGAACAAGGGGGCACAAACCATGGTTTGCGGACCTTAGATGAGCAGGCTAAAAGTATAAATAGGAGTCTAGATCGAGTCGTATAAGTCAGTTTTTGGAGAAGACATGAATGATTGGTAACATATCTGGTTGTGTTTTGGTATTTTTTGCGGATGTTTCTAGGCAAAAGGCTCCTGTTGGCTATGTGCGTGGAGACCTTAGTCCTGTTGTGTGCGGACCCCGCTAGCTGTGTGCACAGGTGAATTGAAGGGTTTTGTATGGAAGATATGAACTGTTTATGAATAAATAACTGTTGTTGTTGATATCTAAGTCTAAAATGCATTTGTTGTTTATGTTATGATCGTTTCTGCATATTATTTTTTCTTCTTGTATTGTCTGTGATTAGATCAATTGCGCAACTGCTTCTGGTTTTAGATGAATGGTTATTGAATGGATCTAGTGCTATTGGGTTAAGAGATAATACGTGTATTATAGACTCTGTTTTAGCTTGTGCGCAAGATATTCTGCATAAATGACCTAAATTTGTCTGTTAAGGGTTTCCTGGTTAGGGCTTCTGTTGCGAAGGTCCCTTCATGATATTTTTAGATCTAAGGCCACCCACATCATTTAAATATCTCTTAGGGTGTGGAAACCTAGTTCCAACACCCCCCCATACTGCTTTGAGTGAGACTTTGACTTGGGAAAATAGGTCAATGTTGAAAGGGCCAGTAGTAAGAGGGTTTTGTTGATTAACCTCAACTCTGAACCTGGGTCAAGACCTCTTATGCCAATACCACTTCTCACTTGGTCAAATTTTACAGAGTGAATGATAGCACATTATGATTATACAAAGAGCAACACCTTCTTTAGCCAATTGATAAATCTCAAACAAAAGGGTTCAATGGTGGAGTACATTGAGGACTTCCAAAAATTGAATATAGGGGTAAGTGATATTCCAGAGGAACATAGGATTGATGTCTTCATAGGGACTTTAAAGGATAAAATCCAAGATGAGGTTTTCTTTTCGGAACCTAATTCATTGGAGAAGGAATTCAGGTTGGCAAGAAAAATTGAAAGAAAAATTGTGGTGACAAGGAAGCCTACCACTCACAACTATAAAGATGGAAGTGTTGATACTCCTAGCCTTCCACAACCTACAAGGTTGACACCACAACAGTTGGAAGAAAAAATAGAAAAGGGGCTTTGTTATAGTTTTGATAGAAAATACACTAAAGGTCATAAGTGTGTTGAGAAGAAATTATTCTACATAGATTGTGAAGAGGAGGAAGAAAAGGAACAATAAACTTCAAAAGAAGAGGATATACGCCAGGAACCGACCTTAAATAAAGAAGAAATGAATCTGACCATATATTGTAATGCATTGGCAGGAATTACCACTCCTTAAAATTTGAATATAGATGGACATATCAAGAAGAAAAAGGTAATAGTGTTGATTGATTCGGGTAGTACCCATAATTTTATTCATTTTAAGATAACCAAGGAATTGAATTGCTTCCTATATCTAGCACTAAAGTGTCAACTTATGGTTGCAAATGGATTAACTATTACTTGCTTTGGAAAGTGCCATAATATCAAGCTAACCATGGGGGAATATGTATTGAATATCCCAATGCTTTCCATTCCAATGGGTGGTGTTGATTTTGTACTAAGAGTTCAATGGTTACAGTCTTTGGGTACGATAGCTTTTAATTTTCAAGAAATTTTCTTAAAAAAATTTTGTGAAGGAAAGGAAGTTGAATTAAGGGGTATCGTAGGGAAACCATGAAATATAATCAGCTCTAATGTCATTACAAATCTTCTAAAGAAATAAAAATGAGGCGTAATTGCACAATTATGCTCCCTAGAGTTTCAAACATCAAAATCATCTATTTCTACAGATCTCCAAAAATTCTTTGACAATCATTCCAAGGTATTTGAGACTCCCAAATGCCTCCCACCTATTCATGATCATGATCATGTTATTCATTTGATTCCAAGAATTTTTCCTCCAAACATCAGGCCTTACAAATATCCCTATGCCCAAAAGAGTGAAATCGAACATATGATTGCATAAATGCTAGAGGCCAGTATAATTCAACCTAGTCAAAGTTATTTCTCTGCTCCAGCAGTATTGGTGCACAATAAGGATGGATCATGGTGCATGTGTCTAAATTATAAGGAGCTCAACAAGATCATTATTAAATATACATTTCTGATTCCTGTCCTTGATGAATTATTGGATGAATTGCATGGAGAAATTTACTTCACCAAGTTGGATCTCCATTCAGGATATCATCAAATTAGAATGAAGATTAGAGAAATTCCGAAAAAGACATTTATAAATAATGAGGGTCATTATGAATTTATGGTCATTCCTTTTGGCCTTACCAATGCACCTTTTACATTTCAAGGGTTGATGAATTCCATTTTCAAATCCTTCCTTATAAAATTTGTGTTGGTATTTTTTGATGATATACTAATCTATAGCAAGTCTTGAAACATCATGTTCAACATGTTGACAGGGTGCTAAAAATATTGGAGGAGAAACAATTATATGCAAAAACCTCCAAATGTTGCTTTGGAGTACAGGAGGTGGAATATTTGGGTCATATTGTATCTCATGAGGGTGTTAAGGTAGACCCTAACAAAATTAAAAAGATTAAGGAATGGAAAATTCCCACAACCATAAAGTATCTGCCAGGATTTATTGAGTTAAAAGGGTATTATAGAAACTTTTTTAATAATTATGGGAGATTAAAAGTACCTCTAACAAGATTACTAAAGAAAGATGCAATTTCTTGGACTCCAGAAGCAACTAAGTCCTTTGAAGATCTTAAGGAGGTAATGTGCCAACCATCGATCTTAGCTATGCCAGACCTCACAAAAACCTTTATTGTGGAATGTGATGCCTCAAGAAATGGAATTGGTGTTGTTTTAATGCAAGAAGGAATACCCATTTCTTCTGAAAGTCATCCAATCAAAGGAAAGTATTTACATAAACCTATTTTTGAGAAGGAAACGTTGGAAATACTACATGCACTAAAGAAATGGCGGCCTTACCTAATGGGAAGACACTTCAAGGTAAAAATAGATCATGATAGTCTTAAATAATTTTTGGAACAAAGACTACCTTCAGAAGAGCAGCAAAAAGGGGTCACAAAGTTGTTGGGTTATGACTTTGAAATCATCTACAAAAAAGGGAAGTTAAATGTTGTTGCAAATTCACTCTCAAGAAAGGATGAGTATGTGGAAGCATTTCTTTTTTCCATTTATATTATCCAACGAGATTGGATAACTGAAGCAAGGGCAGAATGGAAGAATGACGAAGAAATGTGGACACTCTTTTGAAATTTGCAGCAAGATCCCAGTACATATGATACATTTAGCTAGAAAAATGATTCATTATGGTACAAATATCGCTTATATACTTGTAATAATTCCTAGCTAAAAAAAAATATTCTTTTGGAATTGCACACCTATCCCTTAGGAGGACACTCTGGAATTTTACAAACTTACCACAGTGTCAAGAAATATTTTTTTTGGGATGGCCTTAAATCTAATATTCAAAAGTTTGAGGCAGAATGTTAGGTCTTCCAACAAAATAAAGTTGAGACAATTAAGACACCGGGTCTGCTACAACCTTTATCCATTCCAATTCAACATTGGGAGGAGGTTTCAATGGATTTTATCATAGGTTTACCCACGTCCGAAGGAAAGAGTGTCATCATGGTGGTAGTTGATAGACTTGCCAAGTATGCACACTTTTGTGCATTAGCTCATCCATTTAAATCCAATACAGTTTCTACTGCATTTAAGGAAACAATTCAAAAGCTACATGGAAACCCAAATATTATTGTAAGCGACAGAGATCCCATTTTCAATGGAAACTTTTGGATGGAATTATTTTCTTGTATGGGTACTCAGCTAGCTCGTAGCTCTTCTTATCATCCTCAATCTAATGGGAAAACTGAGATAGTGAACAAATGTTTGGAAGGATATCTTCGTTGCTTTGTATCTGATAAACAAACACAATGGGTCAAGTGGTTACCTCTGGATGAATCGTGGTATAACACTTCTTTCCACACTGCATCCAAAATCACCCCATTTATGGCACTTTATCGATATCATCCACTATCCATCACATCATCTTTAAGAGAAAATTATAATGTTCAATGAGTAAAGATCACATCAAGCATCAACAATAACTTCTCCAACTCTTAAAGGATAACCTCACTTTGGCACTAAATCAAATGTAACAATAGGCAGATCAACATCGTAACGAAAGAAGTTTTGATGTAGACGACTGGGTATTTTTGTGGCTACAACCATACAAACAGATGTCCCTCAAACAGGCTAAGAAAAATAATAAATTATTACCAAAGTACTAGGGTCCTTACAAGGTATTGCAAAATATTGGTACTATGGCATACAAATTGGAGCTTCTTGCATCTTCCCGAGTGCACCTAGTTTTCCATGTTTCATGCTTAAAGAAGGTTATAGGTGACAAGCTCCTGGTTCAAACAATATTTCTAGAACTTGAAGAGGAAGGAAAAATAATATTGGAACATGAAGCAGTCATGGAAACAAGAACTCAACAACTATGAATCGATTAATTTCAAGGTATCTCATGTAGTGGGAAATCTTACCTGCTGAAGATTCCACATGGGAGGATGGAAATTTTATACAGAAGCGTCCAAAACTACTCGAACATTGAGGACAACACTTTTTTGAAGGAGAGGGGCATGTTAGGTCCCTATAATACTAGTGTAGCCACTTATTGTTATTGTTAGTGTCACCCCTTATTTTTATTATAGTGCCTGTTAGTGTCATAATTTACATTCTTCCATCAGTGATCAAAATCACTCTTTTCATATTCATTTTAGGGGTCCCACTCAAGAAATTTTTTATCATTCCATTAGGTCATGTAAAAAATTGATTCATTGATGGTGTCCCTAGTCATAAAACCTCGCTCTCCCTCAAAATTTCACATTTGTTGACCCACCTTCATGTCTTGTTGAGCATAAAACAATCTTAAAAGCTCGTTTCACTATGTCATTATTTCAGTCAAAGTCAACCATGGAGTCAGGTTATCCAAGGTCCCATTAGGTCAACTAGGTTTCATTTTTCATGGTCCAATAAAAATCCATTCCATTGCATAAGGCCAGCAAGTAAAGGGTGATCAAATAACATCTCTTCACCATGTGAAGATGATTTTTAAAGAGAAATGTTTATTTCATCATGTAATTTTGAGTTCAAATGTGAGTTTCATTCCAAGATGTAATTTTATTTTTATTCATGTAATTTTATGTCAATTCAAATGTAATAAGTGCTCAGTCTCCCAAAAGCTTCCAACTCAGTTCCACGTGCCAAAAAAGCACAAGTCAAAGTGAAAGATTTTTTAGTTCATCAATTGATCAAATTTCAAAGGGAGTTGTCTTTTCCCAAGGGTGCCCAAATCATCATTTTCCACAAGCACTAAACCATAATTTCCTCTCCCATTGAGCTAGGGGTTTTCTATGGAATCAGAGACAATCTGAGAAGAGGAGGCATAAGGTAGGTCATATCAGTAAGTATGAGGTCATTTCAGCTCATAAACATCATGTCTCCATCATTTTTCAAGAAGTCACTCCAAGAGTCAAATCATTTGCCATTCATAGGGCCAATTTTGTTTCAAAGTATGTTTATGAGAAAAAATAGATGCATTTGATAAAAATGAGAGAGGTTTTTGTCAATAATAGGTCAATAAAGAAACACCTCCTTCAATTTTTACACCAGTATCATGGTTTGGGAGAAATGTCAAAAATACAGTTGCTACAACAGGTTTGTTTCACTTCTCGAGCGACCTTGGGAAAATAAATATTTCTCCTATATGAAGTGTCTAAATGACTTGCTTTATGAGTCAAATGATAAATATACAGAGATAAATGAGTTATCTTGAGCTCAATTTCGAGTTTAGGAAGGCCTCCAAAAGTTGCCTGCAACATCACACTACATTTTTGCACCCTCATTCTGCACTTTTTTACCAGTCTTGGGAGAATCAATTTTTGACAGATCAAATCAAGTCCATTCTATAAAATAAAGGCATATTCGGAAAGTATACAGGATATTCTTTCCAACGAGTTATCCTAGGCCCAATTTGGACACCGAGAAGGCCTTCAAAAGTGGTCTGCAAAAAGGCATTGCGCAAATCCTTAAGCGAGGGCGCAAATCCTTAAGAGAGAGTGCAAATTCTTAAGAGAGGGTGAAAATGCTTTTATGACGGCGAAAATGCTTCAAGTGCTACACAAATGACCAGGAAGCCCTAGAAATGCATTCAAGTGGAAAAACATCATTCCCAAAGCTTCATCAACCTACTCATCGACCTCTAGCAAATGAGTAAGAGCTAATGCCATTAAATATCATCTTCATCAAGTTCATGTGTTTGGTGTTGTGAAATTTATGTTAGAATTTGGTGTTTGAAATTGTTTAAAAACCCTAGTATTCCCATTGAATTATTTAATTTACTAATTTTCACTCCTTTACACCTTTATACCCTTCCTACAATTGCAAATACCCATTCCTGAACCCCTGTTTTACAAAATTCCCATTCCCTAACCCTTTTTCCCAAAACCCTAAATCCTAGGTGCTACATTTACCTAGGTTCCCAATCCCAAAATTCACATCCCAAATCCCATCATACTACCACTCCTTATACCCTCCCCCATTTAATACATCCCTAGCACCATCTCCTTCATTTTCCCTTTTCCATTCCTCATTCCTAAAACCATATTCCACATCATCACACTTCCCTAGGGTTTTGGTTTTAAAACATCATTGTAGAAGAAGAGAACAGATCGTACAGTGAGGGAGAATAGACAAAGGCTAGAAGGCCACATAGAGGGGTTAGAATACTCAAACTTGAGCCAACAAGTACTAAAGAATTTTTGGCATCTCCTATGGCAGTGACATGTTTCAAACATGTGGGCTGCTTTGATTTTTGTGAATTGGTCCAGAACTACAAACCCTAATCAAGTAGAAAGAGAAGGGTAAGTTGGATTTGCTCATTGATGCATCCATGATAGCATGTCATACTGTATCAGGTGTCCATGAAGTAAGTCTGAAGCAATTTTGAGGAAATTTGAAGAAAATTTGGGAAAATTTGAAAAAACTCTTCGAAGGCACATTTTTCATTAATATCCTGTTTGGTCACCTTTTTGTAGACATATTTTGGATAAAAGAAATGATTTTTTGGAAAATTAAGGTGTTTTTTGTTCCTAAGATATCAAAGTACAAAAACCTATCTCATGTTTTATATAGGTATTACAGAAATAGAGATCCATTCACATCTTCACAACCTATTTTTATGCCTGTGCAAAATCTTGTTTAAGACACCTTTTTTCAGAGACGATTGTGGCCAAAACAAAATGAATTTTGAGAAAATGGAGGAGGTGTTTATTCACAACATTCCAAATAAAAAAATATATCTCATTTTTTCAAAAACCTGCATGGTTAGTGAGATATTGCTCCATCTTGGAGGCCAATTTTTCAAGAAAATTCAGAATTTTTACACAGTTTGATTGTCATTTGCGCAATGCCCTAGGCGCTACACAAATGTTTGAGGCACTTTTTTAGGGGAAGAAGACCACAATTGGATTCCTGAGGACAAATTAATTCCAGAAAACCATGTTTCCAGCCTTGATTTTCATATTTGACAGGTGAAAAGGTCAAAAAACTACCTAAAAATCACATTTATGCCCATGTTTTGACCTAGGCACTGCACAAATAGCAGTCTTGGGAGAATGACATTTTGAGGGGTAAAATCAGCTTAATTTTGGAAACTAAAGGAATATATGGAAACTATACTTGAAGGGCTTTCCAACGAGCTATCCTGGGTCCAATTTGGGCACTAGGAAGGCACCCAAAATTAGGTTGCAACATGGAGGGTGCAAATGACCATTTGTTGATATTTTTCAATTTTCTCAATTTTTTCCAGTTTGACCATGGTCAATGAGATTTTTACCAATGTAAATCATGAATGTAAAATTAATTATGATGTGGATAAGTTACCTAGGGGTACATTCATTAGGTAAAATTTATCATTAAGTCAAATGAATCAGTTTGAATGAATTTAGGGAGGAGTCACTTGGACCTCACTACACTCTAGGTATCAGTTCAGATTATGGAGGATCAACTCCTCAACTTAGGGATTCGACCCCTGAGGATGGGAGAGGTTGTTTGAGGCCTATATCATGTAATTTTTTTCCATTTTCAAAACTTGGAATCAGTTTGGATGTTATCTTATTGATCAAGGAACTATTGTACTCAGTTTTGGCCAGTTAATAAAGAAGAGTTGTAGCTATTTTTTGGGATACATATGGTATGTTGCTTATAATTGTTTTTCCTTCAGTTTCATATGTTATAATTTTTTGTATTCATTTTCATTACATCTCTACTGTATGATCTCTTTCAAGTTGATAGGAAAAACACATGCTTGTTGATGCTCTATTTTGGGAAAGTTATCATAATTTGTTCATTTTCCTCTATTTAGGAATCCATCCCCCATGCTCTTCCTAGCTTCTCATAAATATTAAAACCATCTCATCACAATCATATTTAAAGTGGTAAGCCTTATTCCTACCTTTCCCCATTGAATCCCTGCAAACCTATCTCGTTTTCCCTAACCTATCTCCCTTGACTAATATCTTCATCCAGTGAAACCCCAACCCAATCATATCAAAACAAACCATAAACTCATATCTAGCCTGAAAACCATAATTTCTCTGGCCCTCTTGGCTGTGACCTTGTGGATATATTCCTCTCCGGTTTGGTATGGCTAGCTACCAAGCCAAAAGTTTGGTCTGTGGTTACCTCTGTTAGTATTCCTTCTTCAACCTTGGGAATTTTGCGGAGTGATAACATTCTAGCACCATTGTTAGGGATTGAAAAGACAAATATTCCCTGGGAAAGAACGACAAAGATCAGATTTTATTATTGATGGTGAAAAACGATCAAGCACAAGAAAGTTATGCATCATTCACCTTACGACTCCAGTGTCGAAAAATCCCAAGATTCATAATTCTCATGGCGACTCCACTCTTCAAGAAATGGTAGTTTGAATATATTCTTAGTGAACTCATTGTTGTCAAAATGGATTTTATTGCTCGAAGGTATGCTCCTATGAATTGAGCTCATATTCCTGGTTTTCCGAACCTTATTCCTCGTATATATTGGCAATCAGGACTGTCAAAGTTTAAGGGTCAAGACGGTGAAGATGCCAGTTTTCATTTGGTCAAATTTCATTTTCGTATTCACAGAATAAAGATTGAGTTTCCTGAAGATTGTTTGATGAAGATGTTTATGGATACCTTGGAGGAAAAAGCAAGATCATGGTATGAGATTCTACCATATGCTATTTTATATTCTCTAAAGGACTTTCATTCAGTTTTCTTTCAACATTATCAAAGCTGTAATTCTTCCTTGTCAATGATTGATAGTTGTTGTGAGATCCTTGATAATTTCATTGAGTTTCTTGAAAAGTTGTATGGGGATGAAGAGTATCTAGATGATGAGATCATACAATCCCTTCATGATTTTTTCTCCCAACAAGATCAACAATTTCCTCCTTGGATGAAGACATCCTTGAGCCTTTGCATGAGAACCTTTTTCATCACCAAAAAGAATCAGTAGCTCCCTCCTTGGATGAGACAGACTAGGACCAAGAAAGAGAAGTGCCAATTCCCGATCCTGAAAATAAAAATCACCAAATCAATGTAAATTTCTTTAAAACTCAGTTTTCTCCTTTGTCTGAAGACGAAATAGACCAGCTCCTTAAAAATCATGTTACAGCCCAAGCGAATGTAGATTTGTAGCTCTTATAGTGTTCACAAAGTCAAGAATGTGTGAGTGAAGCATATTCAATTATTGAAAATTATATTTTGGGTCTGAAGTGTGATACTCATGAGACTAATGAAGCCATACATGAAATTTTTGTGAGTAAACCAATTTGTGATGATAATTTTCTGCAAGGAGATCAGCTAACAGATATTGTTTACTTTCATGAAGAAGATAGGGTTGTCATGTTTACCAATCTTGAAGAATTTTTTATGGTCAAAGATGATTTAGAATATGAATTTGAGGAGTATGAGCCTAAGAGAGACAATGTGCAAGTGATAGATTCATAGTTTCACGTGCTTCCGGAATTTTTAGCCAACACTCAGATAGAAAAAATTCATACTTCCCTATGCTCTCCTATGGATCAACAACCAAGTCTTCTTTCAGATCAAAATGAAGAGTGTGCTTGTGTTTTTGTTGAATCTCAAGACAAGGTAGCATTCATATTTTTGAAGATCCTTTTACTAATTTGCTATAGTTTTCAAGAAAGATGTATTTTCTTGTTTTCATGGACCAAAAGCACATGTTCAGTAGACACTTGGAGTGGCCTAGTTTTTGTTTTATCTACCTGCTCGAGGAAAATGAGAGCATAATTTCAATAAGTAGCCATCTACTGGATTGGTTACATTAGAAGGATCAATTCACATGATTGTACATATGTCTTCAACAGGCAGGCGGTTTTCATCATGATTTGAAGCCCTCAAGTCTCAGTGATATGTTGCCATCAATAAGTTTAGAATTTTTTTTATTTTTAGTCAATATTTAGTCATGCATTTCAGTTTGAAGTTTTTTGACCGTATTGGCCCAATGGTTAAGCACTTGGTCTATGATGTTCTTGACACCTCCAAGGAGTTGCAATCCCCAATAAGGCAGATGTTAGTATCAGAATTTGCATTCTGCTATAAGTGATCAAAATCACTCTTTTCATATTCATTTTAGGGGTCCCACTCAAGAAATTTTTTATCATTCCATTAGGTCATGTAAAAAATTGATTCACTAATGGTGGCCCTAGTCATAAAACCTCTCTCTCCCTCAAAATTTCACATTTGCAGACCCACCTTCATGTCTTGTTGAGCATAAAACAATCTTAAAATGCTCATTTCACTATGTCATTATTTCAGTCAAAGTCAACCATGGAGTCAGGTTATCCAAGGTCCCATTAGGTCAACTAGGTTTCATTTTTCATGGTCTAATAAAACTCCATTACATTGCATAAGGCCATCAAGTAAATGGTGATCAAATAACATCTCTTCACCATGTGAAGATGATTTGTAAAGAGAAATGCTTATTTCATCATGTAATTTTGATTTCAAATGTGAGTTTCATTCCAAGATGTAATTTTATTTTTATTCATGTAATTTTATGTCAATTAAAATGGAATAAGTACTCAGTATCCCAAAATCTTCCAACTCAGTTCCACATGCCAAAAAATCACATGTCAAAGTGAAAGATTTTTTAGTTCATCAATTGATCAAATGTTAAAGGAAGTTGTCTTCTCCCAAGGGTGCCCAAATCATCATTTTCCACAAGCACTAAACCCTAATTTACTCTCCCATTAAGCTAGGGTTTGTTATGGAATCAAAGACAATCTGAGAAGAGGAGGCATAAGGTAGGTCATGTCAGTAAGTACGAGGTCATTTCAGCTCATAAACATCATGTCTCCATCATTTTTCAAGAAGTCACTCCAAGAGTCAAATCATTTGCCATTCATAGGGCCAATTTTGTTTTAAAGTATGTTTATGACCAAAAAGAGATGAAATTGATAAAATTGAGAGATTTTTTGTCAATAATAGGTCAAAAAAGAAACACCTCCTTCATTTTTTACATGAGTATCACGGTTGGGGATAAATGTCAAAAATACAGTTGCTACAAGAGGATTGTTGCACTTCTTGAGCGACCTTGGGAAAATAAATATTTCTCCTATATGGAGTGTCTAAATGACTTGCTTGAAGAGTTAAATGATAACTATACAGATATAGATTTCTAATGAGCTATCTTGAGCTCAATTTGGAGTTGAGGAAGGCCTCCAAAAGTTGCCTGCAACAGCACACTACATTTTTGCACCCTCATTCTGTACTTTTTGACCAGTCTTGGGAGAATCAATTTTTGACAGGTCAAATAGTGTCCATTCTACAAAATAAAGGCATTTTTGGAAAGTAGACAGGATACTTTTTCTAATGAGTTATCCTCAGACCTATTTGGACACCGAGGAGGCCTTCAAAAGTGGTCTTCAAAAAGGCGTTGCGCAAATCCTTAAGCGAGGGTGCAAATGCTTAAGAGAGGGCGCAAATGCTTCTATGAGGGCACAAATGCTTTAGGAGCTACGTAAATTACCAGGAAGCCCTAGAAGCCCATCTTGGACGCCAATTTTTCCAGAAATTTTAGAATTTTTACACAGTTTGACTGTCGCGCAGCGCCCTAGGCGCTAGGAAAATGTTTGAGGCACTTTTTGAGGGGAAGAAGACTACCATTGGATTCCTAAGGACAAATTAATTCAAAAAAACAATGTTTCCAGCCTTTATTTGCAAATTTTATAGGTCAAAAGGTCAAAAAACTACCTAAAAATCACATTTCTGCCCCTGTTTTGACCTAGGCATTGCACAAATAGCAGTCTTGGGAGAATGCCATTTTGAGGGGTCAAATCAGCGTCATTTTGGAAACTGAAGGCCGATCTGAAAACTAGACTTGAAGGGATTTCCAATGAGCTATCTTGGGCCCAATTTTAACACCGTGAAGGCACCCAAAAGCAGGCTGCAACATTGAGGGTGAAAATGACCATTTTGCTAATATTTTCAATTTTCTTAATTTTTCCAGTTTGACCATGGTCAATGAGATTTTCACCAATGTAAATCATGAATTTAAAAGTAATTATGATGTGGCTAAATTACCTATGGGTAGATTCATTAGGTAAAATTTATCATTAAATCAAATGAATAAGTTTGAATGAATTTAGTGAGGAGTCACTTGGATCTCCCTACACTCTAGGTATCAGTTCAGATTATTGTGGATCAGCTCCTCAATTTAGGGATTCGACCCATGAGGTTGGGAGAGGTTGTTTGAGGCCTATATCATGTAATTTTTTACTCATTCTCAAAGGTTGGAATCAGTTTGGATATTATCTTATTGATCAAGGAACTATTGTACTCAGTTTTGGCCAATTAATCAAGAAGAGTTGCAACTATTTTTTGGGATACATGTGGTATGATGTTTATCATTGTTTTTTCCTCGGTTTCATATGTTAGAATTTTTGGTATTCATGTTCATTACATATCTATTGTATGATCTCTTCCAAGTTGATAGGCAGAACACATGCTTGCTCATGCTCTATTTTGGGAAAGTGATCATAATTTGTCCATTTTCCTCTATTTAGGAAGAATACATCCCCCTTGCTCTTCCTAGCTTCTCATCGGTATTAAAACCATCTCATCACAATCATATTTAAAGTGGTAAGCCTTATGCCTACCTTGCCCCATTGAATCCCTGCAAACCTCTCGCATTTTTCCTGACCTAGCTCCCTTGACCTAATATATTCATCTAGTGAAACCCCAACCCAATCAAATCAAAACAAACCCCACACTCATATCTAGCCTAAAAACCCTAATTTCTCCAACCCTCCATGTTGTGACCTTGTGGAGAGAGCCCTCTCCGGTTTGGTAGGGCTAGCTACCAAGCCAAAAGTTTGGTTTGTGGTTACCTATGTTAGGATTCCTTCTTCAGCCTTGGGAATCTGGTGGAGTGATAACAGTGACCACGTAGTCCCCATATTTTTATTTTTGTGTCCCATAAAAGCCCACTGTTGCTATTGTTGTGCCCTTACATTATTATTGTTATGTAGGCTCTGATTATATTGTTACCCCTTAGACTCCTATATATAGAAAGTAGGTATTGTCATTTGGATCATCCAATAATTGTTGATTTATGTATTGTAAAGGAGGTTTCCCCCTCGAAGTGGATAATTTGTAAGTTGTTGACCTATATTTTCTTCTATTTTGTGAGCTAGTGCATAGCAGTTTGAAGGTTATTATCAATGCAGGGGATTTAGTAGAATGAACCAAAGCTTGAGATTCACCCATATCCTCTAGTTTCCTTTTCCCCTTGTCTCACCTCTAAAATCCTTTCAAAGAGGCATTTCCATACTCTAATTTTGAATTTGGAATGGGCATGTTCTCATTGGAAATACCGAGATTTTTCCTAGGACATGGTACCTTGTAGGGTCTGCAATAAGAGTATAAAAAGGGAATGCTTTAATAATACAGGATTTTCCATATCTCCTTCTCACAGAGATCTAGACTAATACCTTGAGGAAGTCCCTCAATAATGTTCATTTCGATGCAATTTCTTGCCACTACTCCAAAATAAAAGTTGATGGCTACCATGTTGATTTTAGGAACATGCCTAACTTATCTCAATTCACCCTAAAATCATCCTCCTTTTAGATATTTGTTAAGGGAAAAATAACCCACACATGTATTTTAGTGTTTCTCCATTTAAAGGGGGCAAAGTGTGGATACCAATTGAAAATGATAAAGGTGAAGCTTCCTCATAACCAAAGAACCCCATTGTAAACAATTTCACATCCCCTTTGAATAATTACCCAACACACAACGAAAATATGTGAGCTAGGTTTGATATACTCATTACAAATTCAAACTCAATAAACTTTAAAGCCATTCAAATTCATAAAATACATGCAATTGAACAATGCAACATAAATAAACATGTATAAATTCATTTAAATAGGAATATAATTGAAAATTGATTAGTTCAGAGGGTATTAAAATGGCAGCACCTAGGGTTTTGTTTGGATCAGCCGCCACCTTCAACAAAAATGCAGTTCCCGCGCCTGCATTACCTGACCCTACCATCTTCCCCTTCGCTGGAAAATGCACTGTAGATGGCAACGATTCTGGGGTTCTCAGCACACCGAAAATATGCCTAGAGGCTGCGCCCTGCAGAGTCCGGCTCGGGCTCCCTTCTCCTTGCCTCTTCGCAGAGGCCTTCAGCATGGAGAGGTCGGGAGTTAAAAGCAATAAACTACCCTTGCCACTTACCCCCGCTGCTATATTGACAGATTCAGGTACTGGACAGGAGGTGATCCCCTCCCACTCGGTTTTTTTATGCAGAGAAACGAGGCTGTCCGCTCCAACAGAAACGCCCTAGGCTGTCGCGAAGCTCCTGTTCGAAAGTGGTCCCCTACCTTTTTTCAAATCCAAACCTTACAGCTCTCAGGAAAAACACTTCAGATATAGTGCAGAATCTCAAGCTAAATCTGGAGCGTCGGACTGGGATTCCTTGGGTCCACCAGAGACTTCTTTACCAAGGTAAACAACTTGAGGACCTTCTAAACAATAGGGGAAAATGAGGTCTTCTAAACAAAATAGCATGAATGTTATTTTTAGGCTTCCATATCTCTTTTCAAGTCCATGAATTACTCTTGCATAGTTTTATTTGATCATTCAAAGGTATGCATTTAGTACAAGGCATGAAGACGCGATTTTGAAAACTTGAATGATGCTTAAGCATGAGAACGATGAGAGTGAGTGAGTCAATTTGAATTGAAATGGGAAGAGTGTGCATGGAAAGGGACAAGATTTAAGTTTCCACAGGGTCTCTTACATTCCTTCATGATGGTTATTCATGAAAAGTGTACCCAAACCCCAAGCCTTCATAACTATGGGAGGTGCACTTCCTCACTAACCACCATATGCATTCAACAATTTTCCTCTAAGTCAAAAATGGTGGTTGAGATTTAATAAAAAAGGTAGGAGTTCTAACACATAATATTATTTCTCCTCCCCTTGGTCCCTCTTTCCTCTTCCCCTCAAGTGGACTCATAACCCTTTTCACATTCTCCACATCCATCTTAGGCCTTTACATTAATTTTCGAAATATATACATATTTTTAGAATACCATGGAAGGTCTACCACATGGTATATACTAAGTATAATACTCAAAATTAAATGTCTAAACATTCACTAGTCGATCCTTAGCCTTAAGCTCCACATTAGTAATCCATACAACATATTTACACCATCTACATATGGGGTCATCTCATTTAATCGCATATGGACTGAATCCCATCACTATATATGCTTTATTACAAGTTATATATAATCCAATATAATATATCCAATGGGTCAAAATTTGGGTATTACAAACACTTAATTTGTCAAATTTAGTGTTAAAGATGAAAGTGCTAAACTCTCAAGCCCATGGTGAGGACTGGTTTATACCTTAGTAATGGATGTAATGATAACCCCTCCATCGCCTAGGTGATTTTCAATGTAACTTTTTGCATGAAATTGACATATCAATGCCTCTTTTAAATACTGCAAGATATTCATTCTGACTAGGACTAGGTTAGCCTCCACCCACACCTTGATCTCTTTTCTCCTTATGTGTGTGTGTGTGTGTTAAAGTGAGAATAAATTATTCACCAATGGAATGCAAATTACATTTATAGGGTGCATTTTGCACTCCTCTAAAATGAAGTCATGAAAAAAGGACTCTAGTAACTAATCAATGTTGCTTGCAACGACTCATGCAAAAACTATCAACAATAATAGTTTCATTAATCCAAACCAATACATGCAGTTTTCTTATACAAGTTACATAAAAATAGAACCCACATACTACATCCCTAGATGATTTCCCCATGGAAACAAATACACAATAATCTCAAATATATCGAATACAACCCAACAATAGAATCCATCTCCAAAATTGGAACTAGTACAATAGTGTTGACAGGGATGTATGACCTTGTGCACTTAGTATAGATTCTCCCTATTGAAAGGCCTCAATTAGAACTTACATTATTTGTAATAGGGAATCCATATATTTTACAACCCAAACACCTTTATAAAGTGTTGTTTGGATTTCACTGGTTTCAACCCAATCCATAATTTATGTTTTTTTCGCATGCAATAAAATGAAATGTGACCAATCTAACACATAGAAGGTAGAATTATTCCTAGGATAACTAACAAGATAGATGAGCTAAACATAGAACCATATATCTTATTTCTTATACCTTTAGTTAAAAGTTATTTAAGCAAATAAAATAAATAATATAAGTAACCATTAGTATTATAAAAAAATTTGGTAGTTACCAACTAATTATAATACCATGTTGAAGGCTATAAACAAGCAATTTGTGAGATAAATAAATAAATGACTTACAAGTGAGAAATCTTGCAATACAAAAGAAAATGA
Organism: Pinus albicaulis; assembly: GCA_034641835.2. Classification (NCBI taxonomy): domain Eukaryota; kingdom Viridiplantae; phylum Streptophyta; class Pinopsida; order Pinales; family Pinaceae; genus Pinus; species Pinus albicaulis. The sequence goes on from CM076569.1 coordinate 657,433,691, forward strand.
TTTATCATTATAAAATTAAATAAATAACTAGAAAAAATTCCACAAACCACACATTTTTGAACTTCATGAGTTTGTCTCCAAAAAGCTTAGTCGATAGTGGTTTCTCATTTATTAACTCTTTCGTAGGAAAATATATAGGATTCACAAGAAAAAAGTCCTTTATAATTCAAATTCATCTCCTTCACCAAAAAAGAAGAAAAGGGGAAAAATATGAAATTGGGATACTTGGGTGACTATTCATTTCCCCTCCTTGTGTATTAGTTGTCTCTATCACTTCATCTTCTTTTCCTTCAAGAGGATTTTATTACCTTTGACACTCCGGTTGGTTTAGATTTCCCATTTGTGTGATTTTGACTTTTCCTCTATAAGATTACCTCTCATATGACTTAATGAAGCTTCTTGTCTTTCCCTTCTCCATTTTCTGAAAAATTCCACCCATGCCTCAAAAGGTAAGAAAGTTGTTTCCTCGAGAGAAAAGGTATACAACTAAATAGTAGCTTTATACAATGTGATACTTTGGCTTATTCTTTTTTCATGATTATTCACTTAATAAATTATGGTATTAATTAATGTTGTGCGCCTTATAGGAGACTCAGCAAACCTTTGGATAACTAATTCAATAATTTGAGAGAGAGCTCTTACACCTTTCTTGCTAAGGGAAATACAACCATCCAACTCTTTGGATACCTGTGCTTTAGGAAATATGTTAGGTCCCTATAATATTAGTGTAGCCCCCATAGTGTTATTATTGTGCTCCATAGAAGCCCACTATTGTTATTGTTGTTCCCTTACATTATCATTGTTAGGTAGTCCTTAATTATATTGTAACACCTTAAACTCCTATATATACCAAGGAGGTATTGTCAATTGAATCATCCAAGAATTGTTCATTTATGTGATGTAAAAGGAGGTTTCCCTCTCAAAGAGGCTTATTTTCAAGTCAGTGATCTATATTTTCTTCTATTTTGTGATCTGGTTACATAACAAAAGAATTCATTCGTGGATTCAAAATAAGGGAGGTGGTAGTTCTTTGCCATCATTTCCATGTGTGACCATATTTTCACAGAGATATTAACCTCCTGAGAAATTCCTTGAAGATCCCATGAGATCTATGCTTCATTATTTGAATTCATAATACATTTATGATAGAATCTATGTATGAATAGTGGGAAATTTAAGGGCAATTTCATCATGTGAAACCTACAAAAATTTCACCCCATCAAATTGTAGTTCAACTTGTTGATACTCTAGTCCCCAAACTTGGATACATTTCTTGACTCTTGCAATATCTAGCACTAATGTCTGTAAATGTTGTAGAATTCGATCTAAACGAAGTTCGATTCACTCCACACTTTGAAGGCATATTCAATGAATTGAGGAATTCGATATTCAACTCTATACTTTTCCATTGGTCTTTCTTCTCCTCTTGCTATATTTTCTACTTTTCACTTTGCTTTATCCTCTATGTTTCCAACATCTTCCACACTGATTGATAGTATCTCCTTGTGGTCTCTTGGTATGACAATCATCTATGAATTATTTTCAACTAGTGTTTCTTAAGGGCTTCTCTTCCTATTCCTACATCTCTTAGAGGCCATACATAATTTCCTATAAAAAGTTAGCAAAGGAAAAACAAAATATATGAAAAACTTAAAAGATTAAATAGAATTAAAACCAACAATTTTCCCTTAGATCATTTGAACTGGACAAATTTGTGGGTTTTATAGAATATTGAAACCTATTTGAGTTGTGTGTTGAATTAACCAAGATTCATTCTTTGGTCTTGAACATGGACTTCCAACATAGGTTCGAACTTGGCGATCGAGGTTTGCATGCAAGGTCACATTCCCTAGAATGTTTGAATTGAAGCAGTTAGAGGTATATTGCTTTGAGAGATACTTAAAATGGATAAATTTCTAGATCATGTTGATTACCCATAAACCAAAATTTGTGGCATGTGCGATTACAACTCATACTCCAAGAATAATCTTGCCACTCAAGTTTGAAGAGTGACGATTTAAGTCTATGGAGTCAATAGATCACATTTAAAGGCATATGTTCATGTATAAATCACTTCCACAATTTAGTGGTTTAAATCTTGGGGGCTTATAGTCTACTTTTGAAAGTATGTCATAAAGTCACTTTTTTTTTATGTACTGAGGGAAATTTTCAAGAACACATGTTTCCTCATAAGAGGTCATAAGTTCAAATCTAGAGTGGGGCAGATTATTTACACCTTCAGATACTTTAGTAGTGAAATCTTTGTGTGGAGGGGAATCCTTATCCCACAAACAAGGGAGTCTTGTCCACCAATTTGGTGTATGGCTTAACCATGATTTTAAAATTGGATTATTATTGTTATTATTAATTGATAGAGTGAAGCCTAATCAAATTTGACTTCATCAATAAGAGGCCTTATAAGAGTGAAACATGAAAATGGAAAATGTAGGGAAAGAGAGGTCCCAAAATTGGCCTCATTACATATATCAGTTATTCTTAATGGAATCCTTGTTCTCCGACTCTCTCTCTTTTTCATATTTTTGTGGTGTATTTAGTTCATGTATTTTCATCAATGTTATTGTGACTAGTTTCCTTGTAGATTGGTATGTTTTCTCTCCTCCTCTCTTAGTATTCAAGCCTTTTGGATCTTATTCCCAAATATCTGGATCATTTATATATACCAATTTGACTTCATTAAATTTCCGCTAGTGTGAGCATGTTTAAATGAGAGGAGAATAGCCTATTAATTAAAGTTGGAGGAAATCATGACCCTTTAACATTGTTATACGTAAGGACATGCATGATTTGAAGATTAGGCCTAATCGAGCAACAAGGGTGTGATTTCACTTGGTGCAAGTATGATTTGGAAGTCAAAAGTGATTTCAAAATTAGGGCTTTGTGACAATAAGTTCGTGAATGAAGAGTCAATTGGGTTAAGATGAAGTGGTTGGGAGGAATGTTGTTATTTTCTCTTCCTCAGTTCAAATATTGTAATGAGTATATATTGTTGTAATGGATTTGAGCCTTATAATTGTGTGGTAGCATGGGCCAGGACAATGTAGTTGGTAGGGACATCGTGGCCAAGGAGGGACATCGTATTTGAGTGGGGCCCAAGGGGGAGCTAGGCTCTCAAGCATAAAAGGAAGGGGAGGCTAACCATTCATTCATTCTATTATGCATCTTCTGATTTTATTTCTTTCAGACATTGAGCATGCTAACGCTGTTTAGCGAAGTCTGCAAGTGTTGTTCATCACACGGGTGTCTCAGGTGAGGATATCCACCATTATTTTCCAGAGTAGAGTACGCAGTACTTTTCAGCCAGGATCACGCAGTCACTAAGGCAGCGTATTCACACTCAAAGGTTACACAGTCTTGGGAGGAGGCAGCACCGGGAGAGAAGGGAGATCATGGATTTCATCCCGGGAGTATTGTGAAGAGATAAACCCTTCACAAATCATATTTTGCAGTAGGAGGAGGCCAACATTTTCATTTTATCATTTTAGGGCCAGTGTACTCACCTAGAGTGCGTGATTTTCCAAGGGAGGTCAAATTATGGGGTCAGCCATTCCGAGATTCCTTCCTGGGTTTTTCTGGGTTAATGGAGGAGAGCTCATATCCATAGTTCCATATTTTTCTGAGCAAGGGAACAACCCTAAATAACATCTTCATTCCAGATAGAGACATTAGTTTCGGCAACAGCAACAACAACATCAGGGACTTACTCAGTCCTAGAGAGAGAAGCCATTCACTAGGAGATTCTAAGAGTATTTTCAACTTGCCTTGAGCAAGCCAAGGTTCCATAATTATGATCACCTTTGTACACATTTTTATATCTCATATTATAATAAAATGGCTCAGCGTTTCTCCATGTTTGTAGTGTTTTTCATGATGTTTCTCTATTTTTTGTGGTTATTGTTTATGTTGCTTTATATTGTTGTTTATTTTCTATTCGGAATATTACACTCTTAATGAGAGTATGGTTGTATTGGTCTTGAGCCCTGAAGAATTTGGTTTACCCTAGTTACCCTCCTTGGACTGAGGGAAGGTTCTTTATGGGTTTCCCTAAGACATGTATTTCATGTAAAAAAAATTGTGATGGAAGAAATCGATTGCAATCAAACTTCTTTGAAAGGTTTTACACGTGTGAGTAAGATCCTTACAAGAAAGTAAGTAGACCGAGAAATAAATACCAATCACCAAATCAAGTAGAAATTACAACACTTCAATGGCTTCAGGGCCTAATTTAGAGTTTGAGCCCAATTTGGGCAAGTGATTTCTTGAAGGCAGCTATGATACAAGCTCCATACAAGGATAATAAAATAAAAAAAGGCAGAGAGTTTGTACAAACTATACAATATGGATAGGAATGATAATGTCTAATCTAGAAAAAAGGGCAAGGTGATAATGTGTAGGTGCAAAGGAAACTTGATTTGGAAATTAGGGTTTATTGAGAAATCAAAACCCATGAAGGTTATGACTTAGTTACTTTTGAAATAAGGAAGAACAATTCAAAGTCACTAAATAGACACTTACAAAAAAACTCACTAACATGAAAAAAAGGCAGAATTCAAAAAATGTATGAGGGGTTAGGTTTTGAATTCATGGTTGATTCCAAAGTGGTTACCCCCTCACATTACAGTTAGTGTAAGAGGTCCTTGATTTGACCATCAATGTTGATTACCAAATTTAGATGGGTAAAGTTTAAGACGATAGAGATAAAACAAACCAAAAAAGAAGAATAAAATGCTTGAAACACTAAAAAAGTTGAAGGAAAACCTAATTGTAAAATCAACCTCGTTTCCAAGTACAAAATATGATATAGCAACCAAAGTACAAAGGACGCATGATTTAAAGATCAGGGAAAATTGAGAATTTTTTTGTAGGGAATGTTATGAGAATTTGAACAATGAAAAGAAGATTAGAAAAAGGAAACCCAATAAAAGGGAAGAAATCAATGTTGAAAAAGGAAGACACCTCAAGAAGATAACGAAATAAAAAACAAGCAAGTGAACCTTAAAGGTCTATTTCAATTAACCATATAACACAACCATACAGTATGAAACCAAAGCCAATGTATAAAATTGAAGAAGTATATCCAAATCATTAAAAGTTAAGGCAGGGCCCCAATTTTTTTCTCAAAACTTGGGGATTGTTTTGGGCACAAAAAATACTAAAAAAAAAATGAGAAATTGCATATAAATCGGAATATATTCCTATCTTGACTTCCTCAACAAACATAACATCTCCAACCAGAACTTAACGTATTTTTAAAAAAGGCTCTATATTAATCTTTAGTTCCTTGAAAACATGTGAAAAATAAATTATGTTAAAAGAAGTATATATCATTTTTAATTCGTGAACTAAAACCATAGATTAAATACTTTTCACTTGAACTCAATTAAGCTTTCAATTTCTCACAAGTTAGAAATCCCCCTGAAATTCAAACTTGATTAATATTTCTATCCAAAGCACATTTAAGAAGAAAAAATAATATCAAAAACTCAACAAAATTTCTAGATCGAACCCTCCCGACCCATTTCAAACTTGGTGATCGAGGTTTGCATGCAAGGTCATATTTCCTAGAATGTTTGAATTGAAGCAGTTAGAGGTATATTGCTTTGAGAGATACTTAATATGGATAAATTGCTAGATCATGTTGATTACCCACAAACCAAACTTTGTGGCATATGCGATTACAACTCATACTCCAAGAATAATCTTGCCACTCGAGTTTGAAGAGTGATGATTTAAGTGTATGGAGTTAGTAGATCACACTTAAAGGCGTATGTACAAGTACAAATCACTTCCATACTTTAGTGGTCTAAATCTTGGGGGCTTATAGTCTAATTTTGAATGTATGAGTCATAAAGTCCCTTTTTTGTGTACTAAGGGAACTTATCAAGAAGATGAGTTTCCTCATAAGAGGTCATAATTTCAAATCTATAGTGGGGTAGAGTATGTACACCTTCAGAGAATTTAAGGGTCAAATATTTGTGTGGAGGGGAATCCCTTATCCCACAAACACAAGAGTCTCGTACACCAATTTAGTGTATGGCTTGACCATGATTTTAAAATTATATTATTATTATTAGTATTAATTGACAGAGTGAAGCCTAATCAAAGTTTTCTTCATCAATAAGAGGCCTTATAAGAGTGAAATATGAAAATGGTGAATGTAAGGAAAGATAGGTCCCAAAATTGGCCTCATTACATATAATGATTCTTCGTAATGGAATCCTTGTTCTCCAACTCTCTTTCTTTTTCATATTTTTGAAGTGTATTTAGTTCATGTATTTTCATCAATGTTGTTGTGACTAGTTTCATGGTAGATTTGTATGTTTTCTCTCCTCCTCTATTAGTATTCAATTCTTGTGGATCATATTCCCCAATATATAGATCATTTATATATACCAATTTGACTTCATTAAATTTCTGCTAGTGTGAGCATGTTGAAATGAGAGGAGAGTAGTCTATTTTTAAAGTCGATGGAGGAAATCATGACCCTTTAAAATTGTTATAGGTAAGGACATGCATGATTCGAAGATTGGGCCTAATAAAGCAACAAGGGTGTGAGTTCACTTGGTGAGAGTATGATTGGAAGTAAAAAAATGATTTCAAAATTAGGGTTTTGTGACAACATGTTTGTGAATTAGGAGTTAATTGGGTTAAGCTGAAGTGGTTGGGAGGAATGTTGTTATTCTCCCTTCCTAGGTTCACATGTTTTAATGAGTATATATTGTTGTAATGGATTTGAGCCTTATTGTTGACTAGCCTTGTGCTTTCTTTCCGTTTGACGAGAAGTTGTTCCACGCTACGACGCTGAGGTCTTTGTCTGCTTGCCTTTTCGCTAGCCTGGCGCACTAGTGCCGACCTTTCTTTGGGTCTTTTTGTTTTGGTGTGGCGCTCACATAAGACGGCACAGTTTGTCTTGTGGCCCTTAACGGCCTTCATCTCTTATTTGTGAGCCCCTATTCCTCACTCTGACTAGTCTCTTATCCCCTGAGGAAATGGACCGCACCTATCTACTTGATTGACCTTGCTTGCTTCAGCTCTTGTCCACTGTATGTTCTGGTCATTCATATTCTGCGGCCCCTCTGGACGGTGCTTTGGAGGGGGATAAGGCTCAACGACCTTTTCGTTCTTGAACCTTGTCAAGTCATTACCTCCTCAACGCCCTCATCCATCCCCTCTCAAGTTAAGTCGAGAAGCTAGATGGTGCAAGAAGTCACCCCTTTGCTACGCAAGAATAGGTCTGCTCTTTCACTCGTTGGGCGAGGGCTCATTGCATTCCACCGTTCCTGTGCATCCCATTGTTCAACGTTGGATCGAGAAAAACTGGGTAGATAAAGTCAGTGGCAAAATCTCCATTCGTTTCTGTGGGAAAGGTTACTTCACATTTCATTTTGAAACAAAAGCCGACAAGGACTTAATATTCAGAAACGGTCCTTATTTCATGGACTCCAGAGAGTTGTATTTGAACAAATGGACTCCAAACTTCGATCCCGAGCTGGATGTCCCTAGCGCTGTCCCGGTCTGGGTCCGGCTTCCGCATCTCCCGCTCCATTGCTGGGGAGATGACTCGGTTCGCGCCATTGGCAATGCTGTGGGGAAGTACATCGATAGGAGTGAGCCCAAGGACAATATGCAAGCTTTTGCACGTATCTGCGTTGAAGTTGACCTCGGCAGGGGTCTCCCAGAAGCAATCAAGTTGAAGGTGGATGACTGGACACACATACAGCAACTGGACTACGAAAAAATCCCATTTAAATGCAAGGTATGTCACGAATACGGACATTTTGCCAATCGCTGCCCCAAATTTGTTAATAATGAAAATGTTCAGGTTGAGAACCAATGGGAAACTGTCAAAAGGAAAAAGACTGATGCTGCCCCGCTAGCGGACGCTCCCTCCAAATCTGCTCCCTTCAAACCTAATCCCAATCCTTCTTCCTCGTCGACTCCTTCGCCCTCCCCTCCCATGAAATCCTTAGAGTCCTCTAATCCCTTCCCCTCCATCTCCCTTGATGATGACCCCCCCATCACTCTTCCTCCATCTCAGGAGGCCTCTTTGGCTCCTTATTCCCCTATAATCCCCTCTCCCTCCTTCTCCCATGACCCCCCCCCTCCAAGATCTACCAGAAGCTCTTCCAAAGAACATGGGGCCAACCTGGACGCTCATAGGAAGCAAGGTCCTGGCAGGAGATCGACCAAACAGCAGAGAGAAGAAAACGCCCAAAAAGACATTGCCATGGGCACTCAAAATCCTATAGAAACCTACATCTTGGGACAAAACAGTAAGGAAGCGGCAAATAAAGACCTGGGAGGGCGAGCAACTCTCCGCACCCCCCTCACTCAATGATGAAAGCCCTATCTTGGAACAGCAGGGGATTAGGGCACCCCTCTAAAATCACAGCCCTGAACGATCTGATAAATCAGGAAAGACCAGGAATATTACTGCTACAAGAAACAAAGCAAGGATACCATGAAATGAGAGGGATTATTGACCGCCTCAAGCAATATGAAGGAAGCATTTGCGAAGCTAGGGGAGCTTCAGGGGGAATTGTCACTCTTTGGAACCACACTGCCTGGAAGCACCAAACTGATACAATCAGCCAATTTTAGATTAAAGTTACTCTAGAAATTCTAACGAGCAACCAAAAAATTGTCATCTACAATGTCTACGCTCCAAACCACTACAGGGACAAAGCACAGTGTTGGAACTCTCTTCAAATCGACATTGATGCAGAAGACAGCAGCAATATCATTCTTGGAGGAGATCTCAATCTCATACTACACGCCAACGAAAAGAGGGGTGGCTGCTTTACTCATGATCCTTGCAGAACGCAGCTGGAAAATATAATGCAGGACCACGATCTCATAGATGTCGTGGCCAAGAATCGAAGGTTTACTTGGAGCAATCGCAGATTGGGCAAAGACAACATTATGGAGCGGCTAGACAGAATATTGGTGAATGTCGCCCTCCTTTCCTCCTACTCCACGGCTTAGTCTGTTATTCTTCCTTTTTCAACATCCGATCATTATCCCACAGTGCTCGTGCTTGAAGCTCACAGTACACTTGGTCCCATCCCTTTTAAATACAGCCCTCTATGGAGCAATTTACCCATTTTCAACCAGATTGTCAAACACACTTGGAGCCAGCACATTGAAGGATCCCCAGGGTTCATTTGGGAAAGCAAACTAAAAAGGACTAAAATTACTTTAAAAGACTGGGCACGAAACCACTACAAGGAACCGGAAAAAATCAAAACAGAGATCAAAAACAGTTTGAAGCAGGTTCACAGCATCATAGAAGAACATGGATTGTCCCAAGAAACCAGAGCTAAGGAATGTGACCTCTATTTCTAGCTCTACCGTGCCAACCGCATGGAGGAACAGAAATGGAGAATCAAATCTCGTCAGTTGTGGCTACAAGGTGGGGATAAAAACTCCACTTTTTTTCATAAGCAAACCACAGTCAGGCAAATCAGGAATAATGTCACCTCCATCACGGACGATGAGGGTCAACTCCAAACTTCTCAAGATGCAATCAAAAAGGCCGCTTCCAAACATTATAGCATGCTCTTAACTGAAACCAAAGAAGCCGAAGATTATTCAAATCTTCTTCAATATCTTCCCACAGAATTCAGCGATGAAGTCAATGCTGAACTCACCAAGGATATAGAAGAGGAAGAAATACAAAGCGCCATTTGGGCACTCCAGCCAAACGAGGCCCCTGGCCCTGATGGTTTTCCCATTTGCTTCTACAGAGCCCACTGGGGGACAATCAAAAAATACCTTGTCAAAATGATAAAATGGGCCCAACGCAAGAACAAAATCGGAGGTTTCACCAATGCCACCCATCTTTCCCTTCTCCCTAAAGAAAAACGACCCTTCACTTTCTCCCATTTCCGGCCCATTTCCCTTTGCAACTCTTCATACAAAATCTTGACTAAAATCATAGCTACTCGCCTCAAACCTATCCTTCCCTCCCTCATATCTGAGAATCAAGGAGGCTTTTTAGCCAACAGAAAAATCTCTGACTCCATTCTGCTTGTGCAAGAGGCTATTCATTCCAGCCAAGTTAGAAAAGAAAAAGGTTTCATTTTAAAACTGGATTTAGCCAATGCTTTCGACCGTGTTCGACACTCTTTCCTCCTCGTTGTCCTAAAGAAAATGGGATTCACCCCATCCTTCATCAACCTTGTCCAAGCGTGCATCTCTGACCCTTGGATCTCCCCTCTCATCAACGGCAGGCCAGGGCCCTCCTTTCAATCTTCTCATGGATTACGTCAAGGATGCCCCCTTTCCCCCTATCTTTTCATCTTGATGGTTGAATCCTTCTGCAGGGCTCTTGATTACAAACGCCGCACCGGCCTTATCACTGGCATTAAATTTGGGAATGGAGTCAAAAATATAAACCACTCCCAGTTTGCTGATGACACCTTGTTAATGGGAGGAGCCTGCAACATTATAGCTCGTTGTTTCAAAACACTCTTAGACAGATATATGAGTTACTCCAGAGGCATGATAAATTGTCTTAAGAGCTGCATCTATGGGTGGAACACAACAACTCAAACCCTCCAAAGCATTGCCAGCATCTTCGGGGTTTCTTGCAAATTAGATTGGGGACATTTCTCATACCTGGGCATGCCAGTGAGTGCGGGCTCTCTGAAAGCTGAAGTCTAGGACATCATTATTGACAAAATGAAAAGGAAAGTGCGGCAATGGGGCTCTTTTTGGCTTAACCCAGCAGGACGCCTAACCCTTTTGAAATTAGGTCTTTCCTCTCTGCCCCTGTATCACTTCACTCTCCTGCAAGCTCCAGCCAGCTTCCATCACAAAGTGGAAGCCATCCTTCGTCATTTTCTCTGGTAAGGGGGAAAAACTGAAAGAAAAAAGTACAATATTATAAATTGGAAACAGGTTATACAACCTCATGACTTTGGAGGGCTGGGGATCAGATCCCCACAACTTCTAAACCTGGTCTTTGGTGGCAAGATAATCTGGAGACTTATCAATGGAGAATCTGCGTGGTGGAAGACAGTGCTGGAAACAAAATATCTAAATACTCAGAGGCAACTTCTACTAGATCACGACATACCTCTCAGAGCCTGCACCAAAATCTGGGGCCTATGCAAAAAATCAATTCCCATCCTTGCATCTAACATTTCCAAGGTTCCCAAGGGAGGTAACAACATTGGAATAGGGGCTGATAAAATATTGGGACAGCTACCTATCAGCAGCAAGCCTGGAACCCATCAGATTCTCACCTACCTTGACAGCAAAGGGATTCACAGCCTGAGCCAGATATCCAAATGGAATATTCACACTCACATATGGAGTGGTTGGCACTTCCCTGATATCCCTGATGAGCTTCTTCCAAGCCTGGAAAATCTACAGAGTCAGCTCCATGGTATCGCCCCCACCAAAAAAAACAAAGATGACAGCTTCTGTTGGGACCCTTCAGGCACCAATTACACAGTCAAAACTGCCTATCGTCAAATCTGTAACAGTGACCGAATCATGCCCATATGGACTTCATGGAAAACTGTTTGGAAATCAGAGTCTCTTCCAAAAATCAAATTTTTCATATGGGACCTTCTGAAAGGAAAATTGTTAACTTCTGACAATCTAAAAAAGCGTGGCATTCTTGGCCCCTCACGATGCCCAAACTGTCAAGCAGCTGAGGAAACTATCCAGCACCTCTTCATAGATTGCTCCTTTTCCATAGCCTGCTGGAAAGAAGCCTTCCTGAAGGACCAGCTCCCCTGGGGTTCCCACAGCACCATTATCGATCTTTTACATCTATGGCAAAAGAACTACCCCTGGCAGCGCAAACAGAAAAACGTAGCAAGAAGAGTTTGGAACGCCCTTCCTTACACCATGTTGTGGCGCATATGGTTAGCACGAAATCAAATAATTTTCAGAGACAAAAAAATTGACATCAGGAAGCTCTATAACAAGGCCAGAGGACTCGCCCTGGAAACTATCGCTGTTAAGTGCCAAAGGAGCATCGATGTAGCTGATCTCTATTTTGAAGAGCGAAATTATATTGGGTGTCTGCTTGACCAAAGTAACAGGAGCCAAACTTATGGTCAAAACAATAATGATACCAGCAATAAACAAATTCCTACCAGCAGTTGGAAAATAAGAATGAAGGAAAAAGAGTTCGCAGGATGGGTAAGAAGTTGTAACACGCACTTTCTGTTCTTTGATGGTGCCTCCAAGTCCAATCCTGGCAAGGCGGGGGCGGGTGGAATTATTTGCAATGCCAACGGGGACATCATTCTATCTTACGAATGGGGATTAGGACCCCTCTCCAACAACAGAGTTGAAGCCCTCGCTCTTTACCAAGGCCTCCTTCAGCTAATAGTTCTCGGCATCCACACAGAAACTGTGATCGGGGATTCAACAATTATCATCAACCTAATGGTCCACAATCGGGAAGCCACCAACCTTGCTCTCCAGCAAATAATAAATCGATGCCATGTGCTCTCCCAGCTAATGCATGAAACTCGTTTTATTCATGTCCTTCGTTCCCTCAATAAGGAGGCTGATGCTCAAGCAAACAGAGCCTGTCACAAACCTCTCGGCAGCCTCAAATGCAATGCTCGTGAGTCTTTCTGTTTTTTTCCATGAACAGGACAAAATATCTTAGATTGCTAGTTGTGGAATTTGTCTCTTTCATGACCAAGAATTCGATGGCAACTAGGATTTCCAGTTGGCAATTGTGGAATTCGATTGCCAGTTGTGGAATTTGTCTCTTTCATGACCAAGAATTTGATGGCAACGTTGAGGCCAGTATTGGCACAGCACATACGGGATCTACAGGCCTTGTAGGCATCTTATTGCAGGATCTCCAGGTTCCCAAAACAACTTCCATTTAACATGCTCTGTAAATGTCTTTTTTTATTGTCACAATTTGTTCGAATCTACACCAGCACTGCTTTTGCCACAGTCAAAGATAGTCGGATTACTGAGGAAATTGCTCATACTGACGTCCCTCTTCTCCTCTTCTCTCCAACATATTGCCCTGTAACAATGGAGCTTCGGCTCCCATTTTCCTTTTTTCGAATATAAACAGCATCCGATTATGTCAAAAAAAAAAATGGATTTGAACCTGGCTTATAATTGTTGACTAGCCTTGTGCCCTAGAGATTTCAGGGTTTACCCTGGCTACCATCTAAAAGAACTAACAATTGGGTCTAGCTCAGGAAGAGAGAATATATTCCCCACCCAAGATCAATTCTTGCAAGTAACATGTTGAGATCTTTGTAATATTCCCAATTAGCAGAAGTTAATTGGCAATATTAATTTTGTACAGAATTTGCCTTTCTAATATTTAGTCGGGAAATAAAGGGGGTGATGGGACCCATAACCCACACTTAGGAGAAAATAACTCCCTAAAGTCACTTAGACAAATTCATATTGCAGCATGGGGCCCAGGGGAGCCAATTGACAGTGCAGGGAGAGGGACAATGTGGAGGCAGCGTGGGCCAGGCAATGCAGTGGCAGCATGGGCCAGGACAATGCAGTTGGTAGGGACATCATGGCCAAGGAGGGACACATCACAGTTGAGTGGGTCCCAAGGGAGAGCTAGGATCTCAAGCATAAAAGGAAGGGGAGGCTAACCATTCATTCATTCTATTATGCATCTTCTGATTTTATGTCTTTCAGACATTGAGCACGCTTACGTTGTTTAGCGAAGTCTACAAGTGTTGTTCATCATGCAGGTGTCTCAGGTGAGGATATCCACCATTATTTTCTAGAGTAGAGTACGCAGTACCTTTCAGCCAGGAGCACGCAGTCACTAAGGCAGCGTAGTCACACTCAGAGGTTACGCAGTGTTGGGAGAAGGCAGCACCAGGAGAGAAGGGAGATCAGGGATTTCAGCCCGTGAGTATTGTGAAGAGATAAACCCTTCACAAATCATATTTTGCAGTAGGAGGAGGCCAGCTTTTGCATTTTATCAGTTCAGGGCCAAGGTACTCACCTGGAGTGTGTGATTTTCCAAGGGAGGTCAAATTTTGGGGTCAGCCATTCCGGGATTCCTTCCTGGGTTTTTCTGGGTTAATGGAGGAGAGCTCATATCCAAAGTTTCATATTTTTCTGAGCAAGGGAACAACCCTAAATAGCAGCTTCATTCCAGATATAGAAAGCAATTTCGGCAGCAGCAACAACAACATCAGGGAGTTACTCAGTCCTAGAGAGAGCAGCCATTCACTATGAGATTCTGAGAGTATTTTCAGCTTGCCTTGAGCAAGCCAAGGTGCCATAATTATGATCACCTTTGATTATAATAAAATGGCTTAGTGTTTCTCCATGTTTGTAGTGTTTTTCATGATGTTTCTCTATTTTTTGTAGTTATTGTTTATGTTGCTTTATGTTGTTGTTTATTTTCTATTCGGAATATTACACTCTTAATGAGAGTATGGTTGTATTGGTCTTGAGCCCTGAAGAATTTGGTTTACCCTAAGTACCCTCCTTGGACTGAGGGAAGGTGCTTTATGGGTTTCCCTAAGACATGTATTTCATGTAAAAAAAATTGTGATGGAAGAAATCAATTGCAATCAAACTTATTTGAAAGGTTTTACACGTGTGAGTAAGATCCTTACAATAAAGTAAGTAGACCAAGAAATAAATACCAATCACTAAATCAAGTAGAAATTACAACACTTTAGTGGCTTCAGGACCTAATTTAGAGTTTCAGCCCAATTTGGGCAAGTGATTTCTTGAAGGCAGCTATGAGACAAGCTCCATACAAGGATAATAAAATAAAACAAGGCAGAGAGTTTGTACAAATGATACAATATGGATAGGAATGATAATGTCTAATCTAGAAAAAAGGGCAAGGTGACAATGTGTAGGTGCAAAGGAAACTTGATTTGGAAATTAGGGTTTTTTGAGAAATCAAAACCCGTGAAGGTTATGACTTAGTTACTTTTGAAAGAAGGAAGAATAATTCAAAGTCACTAAATAGACACTTACAAAAAAACTCACTAACATGAAAAAAGGCATAATTCAAAAAATGTATGAGGGGTTAGGTTTTGAATTCATGGCTGATTCCAAAATGGGTACCCCCTCACATTACAGTTAGTGTAAGAGGTCCTTGATTTGACCATCAATGTTGATTACCAAATTTATATGGCTAAAGTTTAAGATGATAGAGATAAAACAAACCAAAAAAGAAGAATAAAATACTTGAAACATTAAAAAAGTTGAAGGAAAACCTAATTGGAAAATCAACCTCGTTTCCAAGTACAAAATATGATATAGCAACCAAAGTACAAAGGATGCATGATTTAAAGATTAGGGAAAATTGAGATTTTTTTTTGTAGAGAATGATATGAGAATTTGAACAATGAAAAGAAGATTAGAAAAAGGAAATTCAATAAAGGGAAGAAATCAATGTTGAAAAAGAAAGACACCTCAAGAAGATAACGAAATTAAACAAGAAAGTGAACCTTAAAGGCCTATTTAACTAAACCATATAACAAAACCCTACCGTATGAAACCAAAGCCAATGTATAAAAATGAAGAAGTGTATCCAAATAATTAAAAGTTAAGGCAGGGCCCCAATTTTTTTCTCAAAACTTGGGGGTTGTTGTGGGCAAAAAAAAATACTAAAAACAAATGAGAAATTGCATATAAAAGAGAATATAGTCCTATCTCTGACTTCCTCAACAAACATAACATCTCCAACCAGAACTTAACCTATTTTTAATAAAGGCTCTATATTAATCTTTAGTTCCTTGAAAACATGTGAAAAATAAATTATATTAAAAGAAGTAGATATCATTTTTAATTCGTGAACTAAAACCATAGATTAAATACTTTTCACTTGAACTCAATTAAGCTTTCAATTTCTCACAAGTAAGAAATCCCCCCGAAATTCAAACTTGATTAATATTTCTATCGAAAGCACATTTAGGAAGAAAAAATAATATCATAAACTCAACAAAATTTCTAGATGACCCTCAAACCCATTTTAAACCTTACACAAGAATGGTTGCATGGCAACTAGTCAATGTCTTGAGCGTGAGTTCGAGCAGTGAATCCAGAAATTGACTTCATGGAGAGACAGAGCTAACCTATTTTTTCTATTTCCATTTATCTTGGGAGAGTTTGACAATGTTATATATTTTGGATATTCTGAAATTGAAAGCCAGTTGGTCAGTTTGGTCCTAATGCCCGGGGTTGAAGTGAGACATACACTTTCTGTTTTCCCTTTGTCGCATAGCTGACAGAGAATTGGATTTTCCTCTTTTCGAGAAGCAGTTAGAAAGCGAGATCGAGATACAGTAACTGTTGGAAATGGATACACTCTATTTCCTAAAATCATCGAGCTGTCTCATACTTCAACTCGCCCAAGGCTATATGTAGTCTAAATACCATTGCATAAGACATAACAGATAGTGAGTTTCTATGGCTTTTGTACCTTGAAAAAGTGTAACTCTGGAAGAAGACTAAACTAGATCATATTGGCATGCTCTATCAATAGAGGGAATTGAGGAATAGACAGTGTGAAAATGACATATAGAAACATATGCTACAGTTTACTAGTTAGTGGTTGCACTATGTCATTGACAATTAGAAAGGCATGTTGGTGTATGAAGAAGAAAGAAGGAATAGACAATGTGAAGTGGACATACAGAAACAAATGGTACAGTTTACTAGTTAGTGGTGGCACTATGTCATTGGCAATTAGAAAGGCTTATTGGTGTATAGAGAAAAAAGAATGGAAAGTAGATTTTTCCCCTTTCAAGGACCTCAAATCTAGTGTGGTCCATCATTAAGTATGCCTGAATTGTATTGACAATCTTGGAAATGTAGTGGGATTTCTCTATCACAATTAACCTTATGAACACGCCCACAAATGCCACTTATTAATGATTAGAGCAAACAAAATTTGCCTAAAACCTTTTCCAAACATTATTCTGTGCATGCAAATTAAAATTAAAAATAACATAAATCATGTGTGAAATCATTTACACAATAAAATTCACCTCCATACATCAGAGCATTGGAAGAGACGGTTAGGAAGTAAAGTTGGATATTTCATTGCAATAATTATATAAAGATCACTTAAATTTTCAGATTTTGAATTTGCAAATTGTAATTTGAACAACTGAAAATGGCCTTATCATTATAAGATCTATAGAAA
The DNA here is from genome assembly GCA_034641835.2 of Pinus albicaulis. Lineage (NCBI taxonomy): Eukaryota > Viridiplantae > Streptophyta > Pinopsida > Pinales > Pinaceae > Pinus > Pinus albicaulis. The sequence goes on from CM076569.1 coordinate 657,450,852, forward strand.
TACCCAACTTCAATACCTGTCTGACGTGACGGTAATCAATTTCTTGGGGATATGCACTAGCACCAGCAATGATAATCTTGGGGCTTAAAAAGGGTGGTCTTCTTCTCCAGCATCTCATAATCAATGAATCCTAGCATTGAAGTTAATGTTTGCCTTTTTGTACCAACATTGAAGTCATCTAATGAAATATGTCACCAAAAGATATAACCTGGACATCTCAGAAAAAAAATCCCATATGTACAATATGTTTGGAAGAACAGAATTTTGGAAAAGAGTTGATTGCTATAAACAACCATCTAAAGGATGGATATCTGTCTAATGAAATCCATAAGAACCTAGTATGTTTTTCTTCCAAATTCCAATTATATGGCCAAAACCTTAATGTAATTCCTCAGCACAAATACTCTGTACCCAAATATTTTTTGAAGACCGTCATTGGGAGGAAGGTATACAAAACCATCTTCAAAATGTTCCTATATGTCAGCATTCTGAAAATGGGATACATATTGCTATTAAGGCAACGATTACAAATACTTAAAATATGTCTTTACAAGGCGAATCAATTCCACTGACCACAAATCTTTTCGGAATAAGTAATGCAAAGTGTTCAAGCTCTAACAGAGAAAGAATGTAACCATAAAGCTTGTCCCTCTGTAAATGAGAAAATTTGGAAATACTTCTTCAAAAAATTCACCAGAGCATTGAGTACCAAAGGACAATAGGACTTCAGAAATGCGTGAGGTGCAGAGTAAAAATGCGGAGGTAAAAAACATGTTTTTTGTTATTTTCATAATAAAAATTCAATGAAACTTGACGATCAAGAATGAGCCAAAATATTCAATATATTAATAAGTGATATACACAATTTTATTTTAAGAAACACCTAGTCTTTATGGAATAGAACACCTGTGGAGGTGATTCGAAAACCCAAATACCATGAACCCACCTACATGCATTACACATGCTCTTGCATAATCATTTCAACAGTTCGATTACTGCTGTCACAATGAATGTACCTGCTTCAGAGGGCCCGATGTTGTACTGCTGTCACGATGAATGTACATGCTTCAGAGAGAGATGTTGTAGGAGGAATTCATCCCAGGTCTACCTGTGTTTCTTAAATTTGAGAAGGCACAACTTAGTCTCTCTATATGCATTTTGTAACTCCAGATAAATCTTTCTCATTGTACCATTTCGGCTCCACAACTGCAGTGGTTTGATTCTTGAAGCTATGGAGGGTTACATGGATGAGAAAGTAGACCAAAAAGTTGAATAGTTCAGTTGTTCTGACATGCAGTGGGTTCAATGTGCACCATGAGGTGAAAGATTTTTTTGTTTTAAATATTCATCCCTTATTTTATTTCATCCTAGCAGAGGAACCCATCCAACAATCAAACAGAGGAGATCATCAACACATTGACCTGAGCAAGGGACCAGGAACATAAATAGATTTGTATAAAAGTAGTGAAGCTAGGCTTTCCCCTGGCGTAGACCGTTCAAGGGCAGAGCTTATATTTCCGATAAGGAAATCGAGGGGCGTAAGGCATTGGTTTGTGCAGGAGCAGCTACAATTTATTTACAGGGAGGTGTTGTCTAAATGTTCACTACACTGCTAGCCCGGAAAGCCCATTTCGAAAAGACCTAGAGAAGGAAGGTATTTGGTGAGCCACCCTTCCTTGATTTCCTTAACTTGTTTTAGCAATAGAAGCAAACAACTTTTTATGAATCCTCTCGACACTCTCTTAAAGTCATGATAAAGATATTTATCTGTCTGTGGAAACCACCATTTTTGTAATAGCATGCCTGGTTGTTTTTTCTTATCCCAACCCACAACATCCATGTATAGACCGTCGTACGGCCTGCTTGCTCGCCATACAGTCCATCTGCAATAGATCATTGCCCCGTCGAACTGAACTTAGCTGGTTAAATTCCCTGAAAAAGGCTCGGATCCCAAGCCCTCTCTGTATTCCCTTCCATGCCCTTGTCTAGCAGCTGGTACCTAGAGCCCTAGACCAGGAATCACGTAGCATGAGAAATTTTATCCTTAGAATCAGTAGTCCAGTGACTTCTTACACAACCTGGGGAATGGAATTGTAGTAGGGTTTACCTGGGCTTAGAGATTGCAAACTTCACCCTATTAATAGCAGGATAGGACATCTGCTCGCCAACTAAAGGCCGTAGAACCTGGGAAATAGAACCCACAGAACCGAGTACTGAAACAGGAGTAAGTCTGTTCATTGCCTGTTCGCTGTAAACGCATTTACAGGTGTCTGCACAACCTTCAGCTCTATGGTTTGCATGAAAACATAGGTGGCTTGCATGAAAATGTAAGTGAAATTAGGAGGCAGTTCAGAAGGGCATGGATATCTCAAAGAAAATGTATTGTAGAGTATGTTACTATTACCTTCTAGCAAAAACATTTAATTTCAATAGACTAATGCTAGAGTAATGCTAGCATTACTCGACCATGAATTTTTTGAAGCTATATTTTTGACAATATACTCTTTTAATCTAAGATTTTCGTCTCTCAGCCTCGGGAAGAGGCCAATAAGACCTCAAAGTATTCATGGGCCACTAAAAATCAATGTCAATATTTGATAGGGCAGTGAAAAAGTACAAAACAAAATTTGGCTTAAAACTTTGGGTTTGCGATATTAATTTCTGGGTGAAGACTAATATAAATAACCATATCGATTAATATAGTCCCTTGCCTGATGGTAGGGAATAAAAACACATTTAAGAAATATCCTTAATTCCATAAACTCAACTCAATAAAATTCTCTAGGTCCAATCTCCAAACCTGTTTTAAACATCATTTGTGATTGTTAGGCCCCTCCTTGGCCCCAAAAAAGGCCTTAGGTATATGAATCACAAATAATAAAATAAAATCGTTGAACTATGAAGGAATTTATTAAAGGGAATTTCACATAAAGACAAAGTTTTGACTTATGAGGAAACTCAAAAAGAGGGAATAGACTTGTTTTCAAAAATCTAGTTTTTTTTTCAAGATAAATGTTCTGTTAAACAAATAAAACAGGGTAAAGCTACAAAACCTTTTAACTCCATCTTATTGCACTGAGACAGACACTCCTCCACATTGTCTGCATGTGTTACAATTTCACCCCGTGTAATCTATTCATTCTCTTTCTTGATTATTTCATCATTAATTCATTTATTTAATCATTTTAATGATGAATAAACATATCCTTGGAGGACATTTGTTGCTCCTATGAAGAATGAACACACACATAAGAGAAAATTATTTAATGCACAAAAAAATTTAGAGACAAGGTCATGTTATTTTGATTTGAAGGCTCATTACATCATGCCTAAAGTTCACATAATCTAGAAAAATGGCTAGAGTTTGTCAGAAGGGTTTATATCATGTTGTAGGTGAGATTGGAAATTTGGTGGATGTTGCATTAACACCTTATTTTTATTAATTGAGTAAATTACCATTGCCTACACAAATTTCCTACATACATATAAAGGATAACTATAAAAGGTACAACAAAAAATCGAGGAACAAGTTTATTTTATTGCGTCCAAAGCTAGTATGGTAAAGATATTGTAATGCATTATCTTGTAAACATTTTGACTTAATAAAAATAACACATAAATAAAAAATTTAAGTTATTATTTTTATATCTATTAACTTTTGTTGGGTTGTTAAGGTAAACTTGACTTAGTCAAGTTATAGGTGGTTTTTGAGCTCTAGGTTTATAAGAACCCATGGCATTCATGTGAAATATAACATGTTTAAAGGGGGTAATTAAACCAGCCTAGATCCATCTTAACTACGAATCTACCAAGCGCCTATAGAGATCAAAACTCTTTTTACTCTAAAAGAGGTTTGCATCTGAAGAGATTTGATCCATCTCAACATTTGGTAGATCTGAAGTTAATGTTAGGGTCCTATAAATTTTCATAGGGTGACTTGATTATAGTTAATGATTATTATATTTCAGATGTTGAAATAATATTCCATGTTGTAAATTATTTCCAAAAAAGGTCAAAACCTTAAGAAGAATAATAAAAAATATGCTTGCAAGTTGAAATGTAGCATTAAAGGATAATTGAGTATGTTTATATTAAATTAATCACATCATTTAAATGTAATTAAATAAATTGAAATAAGGCCTTGGTACTATATTTTTTATTTTATTATAGAGTTGAAAGCGACAAAAAGTATTGTTCCGCTTGTGTTATGGCTCGCACATCATCTGATGACTATGATCTACCTTTCCTGGATAAACAACAAGGAGTCATTTTTTTCCACGCTGCTTGTTCTCCCGTTATCGGCAGAGGGGGGATCCTAAAAGTGGTTTCCTCTCCAAGGGCTCCGCGCTATGTGGCGAGTGCTCATTATTTCGCACCCCCACCCATGAAACTGCAACCCATTGTCCCCCCCTCCAAAAGTGGCTTTCGTCACTCCCGCAATAATCCGCATTCCCGGTTATGTCACCCTCCACTTTCGCTCCACCTCCACTCCCCTACTGCCATGTATCTCCTCCTGCTTGCTCCCACTCTCGCTTACCGTTCCATTCCCACTCCTTCCTTCCGCGCTCACACGTCAACTATTTTTGCCAACCATGTGCCTCCATATCATCCCCCACCTCCATGTCATATATATGTTTCATGGTCAGTTAAAACTATGTTTTTTCCTATACACCACAATTGTTTCAATCATGGTTTCCAAAAAAATGAGGACGAATTTTTCAAACCTAAAAGAGGTTTTTGTCTGGAAAAAACCCATTTAGAAAAAACTCTCTCATTTTTCTAATAGCTATTATTATTTGGGAGATTCGCATGAATCTTTAAAGGATGTTTTGCAAAAATTTCCTATTTTAGTCATTGTTTTCAAATGAGGTTTCCGAACAGGTGGAAATGCATTTCAAAAAATGAAATAGGTTTTTGTTGCTAACATACTTGTCGACAAAACATCTTTGAGTTTTTACACAACTATCTCAGATTGAGATATTCAAATTGATCACGGGACCCTATTTTTCAGAATTTTGGGAGGAAAAAGCGGGAAGACAGTTAGTGACTTGGAGGCCACCTCATCAAATAAGAGTTGCTATCAAATTCGAATTGCTCTTCTTTGTCACCAACAATCCACAAAGATAGTGCCAAGTAGATTCATTAGTTTTGAATGTCCTATATTTCAGTTCTATTTGTGTAACACAGTTTGAGATATTTGTAATAAATATTAATGTTTTTTCAATATGTTTTAGTTTATAATTTGTATAAATACTTCATGATTTGAAGTAAAATATGTTTGGATTTGTAATTAGAAAGACTAACATTCATTGTAAATTTGTTCACTGAGTTCAAGTGACCTTTTGTAGTAATACAAGACAAGTTGTTTCATGATTCCTATGTCATATCTCTGTGGTGAAGTGCTTCTTACTATAATATTTTTTCTTTGTTTTTATATGTGTTTCTTTTCTCTATTGTTTTAAGGAAAATTAAGTTCATGATTTGTTTTAGTACACCATGTTCTGGATTAAAGCAATATCAATGTTTTCTTCTGAAGTTTAAATAAAGAATTCAGGTAACAATGCTCTATATTTAAAGTGAATCCTAATCAATTCTTCCTTCTCCATCTCATAAACTACAAGGATCTTATAGTATAACTACCTTGCCCTATTGCACTTAAGTTTGATTATTTCTGCATTTGATCATCTTAAACTCTTCTGAATCCATTGCCCAATGGCCTTCCCTTGTTGTTCCAACCAAACCAAACTCTAAAATTTCATAACTAGCCTAAAATTCCGAGCAAACAAAGTTAAATCTGACAGAGATATCCCTCTCTAAATTTAGGAGGGATAGATCCTAAACTCCAAAGTGGTTATGTGGTTACTTCTGTAGTTTTTTTCCAGCCTTAGAAATTACAGAGTGATAACATAGTGGCGACCGTACTAGGGAACAAATGGTTTCATCTTCCCCATGAAATATTATCAAGTTCCAAATCTAATTATTGATGGTGGACAATGATCAAACACAAGAAGGTTGAATCATTCACCTGGTGACTCCATGATTCAAAGTATCTAGAGCTTCAAAGTTTTCAAGGTGACTCCACTATCAAATAATCCATATTTTATAACATTCATGGCAACTCCACTACACTCCATTACACATTGATCATATTTCTTTCTAAACGAGATGACAGGGTATGTGGCAAATCCTCTATCTTATGAAGTTTTAAAAGAATTCAGGGATAAGTTAGCAGAGATTCAAATTGATGAATACTTTTTAACGGTTGTGTTTCAATGTTTGAAATCGAGAAAATTTTATCTTAAAGGTAAAATTTGTTTTCTTGAGTTAGTTACTGAAAGATTTGAGAAGGATATTGAACTCTTAGATCTTCAGATTCAGTCCTATAGTTTGCAAGATCCTAAATATTTTTTTGAAAATCTTACTTCATCGAAACAATAGGAGATTGTATTGCCTTTTGATTTGAATATTGATGAAAGTTTTGTTTTCGAGCACAATACTGAAGCTATACAATTGAAATCGAGGTTTAACCTTGAGGATACAACTGATGAAATCATCCATGATCGATTGGTCATTGAAGGCGTGAAAGGTAAACTAATTAATCACACCTTTATTAATCATGTAGAAAATTACATGGAGGTTGTTTTCAACTTAAGTGTTTAACCATGTTTTTATTATAAGGACCAGATCTATCTACAATTTTCATTACAGATTACAACTTTGATTTTATGGAAAAATAATCAAGTTGTCCTTTTTATTATGCAAGCAGTCAAGCAGTCCACTTGTTTCAGCAACTACTTGACTGGATTCATTGGCATTTTTGTATTATTTGATTCAACATGATTTTCAATAGTATAGTGTAGGTAACATTGTGCAAATAATTTCAGTCTATGGTGTTCTTAGCACCTCACAGGAAGGATGCAATCCCCATCGAAGGCTATGTTACGGTCCTATAAATTTTTATAGGGTCACTTGATTATAGTTGATGACTATTATTTTTCAGATGTTGTAAATAATATTCCATGTTTTAATTTATTTCCAAAAAAGGTCAAAACCTTAAGAAAAATAAAAAAATATGCTTGCAAGTCGAAATGCAACATTAGAGCATAATTAAGTATGTTTAGATTAAATTAATCACATCATTTAAATGTGATTAAATAAATTGTAATAGGGCCTTGGTACTATAGTTTTGATTTTATTATAGAGTTGAAAGTGACAAAAAGTCTTGATCTGCTTTTCTTATGGCTCGCAAATCATCTGACGACTATGATCTACCCTACCTAGATCAACGACGGGGAGTCGTTCTCGGTGCCCCCTCCTTGTTCTCCCATTATCAATGGAGGGGGTGTACGAAAAGTGGTTTCCTCTCCCTGGGCCCCGCGCTACATGGCAAGCACTCATCATTTTGCACCCGCCCCCCCTCCCTCACGAAACCACAAACCGTTGTTCCCCCCCTCCGAAAGCGGTTTTCGACACTCTTTCCATAATTCGCACTCTCGGTTACGTCACCTTCCACTTCCACTCCACCTCCACTTCCCTACTGTCACATATCTCCTCCCGCTTACTGTTCCATTCTTGTGCCTTCCTTCCATGCTCACACGTCAACTATTTCTGCCAACCATGTTCCTCCACATCATCCCCCACCTCCATGTCATATATATGTTTCATGGTCAGTTAAAACTATGCTATTTCCTATACACCACAATTATTTCAATCATGGTTTCCAAACAAATTAGGACGAATTTTTCAAAACTGAAAGAGGTTCTTGTCTGGAACAAATCCATTTAGAAAAAATTCTGTCAGTTTTCTAACAACTACTATGTTTTTGGAGATTCACATGAATCTTTGAAGGCATGTTTTGCAGAAATTTCATGTTTTAGCCACTGTTTTCAAATGAGGTTTCCGAATAGGTGGAAATTCATTTTAAAAAAACTGAAAGATGTTTTTGTTGCTAACATAATTGTCTACATAAATATATCTCATTTTTTACACAACTATCTCAGATTGAGGTATTCAAAGGGATCACTGGACCCTATTTTTCAGTATTTTGGGAGGAAAAATCTCAAAGACAGTTAGTGACTTGGAGGCCACCTCATCAAATAAGAGTTGTTATCAAATTCGAATTGCTCTTATTTGTCACCACCAATCCACAAATATAGTGCCAAGTAGATTCATTAGCTTTTAATGTCCTATATTTCAATTCTATTTGTGTAACATAGTTTGAGATATTTGTAATAAATCTTGATATTTTTTCAAGATATTTTAGTTTAGAATTTGTATAAATACTTCTTGATTTGAAGTAAAATATGTTGGGATTTGTAATGAGAAAGACTATCATTCATTGTAAATTTGTTCACTGAGTTCAAGTGACCTTTTGCAGTAATACAACACAAGTTTTTTCAACATTCCTGTGTCACATCTATGTGGTGAAGTGCTTCATACTGTAATATGTTTTCTCTGTTTTCATATGTGTTTCTTTTCTCTATTGTTTTAAAGAAAATTAAGTTCAATATTTGTTTTAAAACACCCTGTTGTGGCTTAAAGAAATATCAATGTTTTCTTCTAAAGTTTAAATATAGAATTCAGGTAACAATGCTCTATATTTGAAGTGAATCCTAATATGCTCTTCCTTCTCCATATCATAAACTACAAGGATCCAGTAGTATGCCTACCTTTCCCTGTTGCACTTAAGCTTGATTATTTATGCATTTGATCATCTTAAACTCTTCTAAATCCATTTCCCAATGGCCTTCCCTTGTTGTTCCAACCAAACCAATTCGAAAACCAAACTCTAAACTTTCATAACTAGCCTAAAATTCCATGCAAACAAATTTTGAGAGATCCCACTCTGAGTTTAGGAGGGCTAGATCCTAAACTCCAAAGTGGTTCTGTGGTTACCTCCTTAGTGTTTTCCTAGCCTTAGAAATTACAGAGTGATAACAGTTAAGATGGATCTAGATTGGTTTTAGTTATTACATCATGCATAATAGTTACCTGTGTAATTTCTTTTGTGTTCAACTTGGAGTTGACATATATCCATTTTGAAATAAAAATAAAATATTCACTAAATAAGAAAATCAATGTAGGTTGTAATAAAAACAAAAATAAATATAACTATATGGTTAAGTTTAATTAAAAGCATTATAAAACATCAATAATCTCATTTAAGGTATAAATTTGACAAGCACTCTTACTAGTCAAGTAAATTTTTTGTGACAAGTTTCCTTTTAAAAGTGTCCTTCTCATGATGTTTGATTTTTATATTTACCCATCATTTAAATATCATGTATTATGTGTTTTTGTCAAGATTTTTTTGTGAATGTAAAAACAATTTTTTTGTTATTTAAATCTGGCTTGACCATTAAATAAGCTTCAACCAAATAATATCATAGATGTATATGTTTTATATTACTTTGAAAAGATCAAATACATTCAACCATTTTCACTCTTAATGTCAAACTAGCCAATGATTTGGTGCAATTATGTAGAGTCACTATTTAAATAATTTCAAAGATTTTGCAAATAATTCTAAAACCGGTTTTGAAAAGGTTTCAAGTAGCTTGGTCCAACCCATTAACTATATTGTATTTTTACGAGAAACAATCGATCTTAATTTTCAATTTGATGAGTTGGACTTAAAATGACCTTATAATAAAACATGTTTGAAGTCACTTTTACATAAGAATTTGGGAGGATTTTAATATTTCAAGAAATGATAATATGCAGACATGAATTTTGAATAAATTCATAATCTTCAAACAAGGAAGAAGAATAGAGCTTTCTGACATACATGATAACACTTAAAAGGAACAAACCTAGTGGTTTTTAGAATAATGTGAATGTATCGAAAGCATCATAGCCTTGGTAACCACACATTTGATATTTCCATATCCAACAACAAAATAAATTTTCTTTCTAATCAAATTAATAAATAAACCCATTTTATAAAAACTAACATCTATCACTAGTGTTCCAACACTAAAGAAACTACATAAAACTCTCAGATCAAATGAAAAACAACTATTTCACCTACATAAACAAAAAAACTCAGTTATTGTCTTATATAGAATACTAATGGCCCATAGGTGTGGACAAGTCATGTGAGTTTCAACCTTTAAGCTTCAAGCTTCAATGTTCATGCTTTATGCTTAAGTATGTACAATGTAGGATCACATGGTGTGAGTAAAGACAAAGACAAATTTTTTCTAATAAGACCAAAGTTCCACTATGATGGGTCTATACTTATCTTGAAGTCTCATCTTAAAAGTCTTAATATTGTGGGTGTTGCATAGTGCTAAACTTAACTTGGAGTCTCAACCAACAAAGTCACTACCTTCTTTTGTTTCTATAATTTTATTTGAAATATAATATACAGCAAAAAAGGAAGCATGGGGTGGTGGAAGTTAATTTTTAAGTCACCCATCGAATTGATGGCTTGAGAAATTAGGTAATTATCGTCAGTTATGTGCAAATTTTAAAATGGTCAGTATTTGACGGTTAAATAAGGAAAATACGAGTAAATAATTATCAAATTTAAGCCCTGAGATTTTCATTCTTACTATGCTCACTTCATTGGTTGATTGACACTATTGTTATTGTTGTTATTGATGCACTGAGAGACACGCTACAACTCAATATGGGGGAAATGTGTAGGCGTAATGTAAGAAAATTTGTATGTCAACTTTTTTTAAATATCGAGAAAAATATATATATAAAAAACAAATTACATCCATATGTTTTAACTAATATTCAAATTAAAAGATATATAACTGTAAAGTGTAAATTGTAAAATGTGATGCAAAATGTAAAATGTAAGGTAATGTAAAATGTAAAATGCAAAATATAATGTAAAGTGATGTAATGTAAAAAGTAAGGCACAAAACTACCAATTTGATCAAAAGAAATTGGTTTGTCTATAATGTAAAGTTAACATACTCTTAACATATTATTATTGGTATAATAACCAACCTAGATCCATCTTAACTTCGGATCTGCCAAGCAATGAGTGATCAAACTATCTCTTGATATGCATACCTCTTTTAGAGTGAAAATATTTGATCCCTCTTTGCACTTGGTAGATCCAGAGTTATTTTATATGAAGGAGATGCGTAATTCCTTCACTGCTTAACATATAGTTTACATGCAATATTTAAAAAATAATAATAAAATAATATTTCACTTTCAATCATAAATAAAAATATTCTAATATTCTTATTCATAATATAATTATAAAATATTTCAATATCTATATTAATAACACAACTTTATATAATTAAATTTAAGAGAAAAAAAATGTAATTCTTTTAATTAAAAATATTTAATAGGGACTTTAAGAAAATATTTGAATATTCGAGATAAATAATATATTTTATATCAACTTTATATATATTTATATAAAGAGATCAAATTTAATTAAAATATATATATATATATATATATATATATATATATATATATATATATATATATATATATTAACCATAAATAAAAGTGAATTGATAATTTCAGAAAAATGTTCTCCGCAAGACACATGATTTTTCCACTTAACATATTATTATTGATATAATATCCAACTCAGCCCCATCTTAACTCTAGATCTACCAAGTGGTGAGTGATCTAATGTATCTCTTGATATGCATACCACTTTTAGAGTGGAAATTTTTTATCCCTCTGTGCACTTGGTAGATCCACAATTGATTTTTTTTTCCCAACAGTAATGAGTATTTTTTTCATTAAAGTTGTGTCCAGTAGTGATCTGAATGTGATCGATTATATGCTGAGATAGTTTGATTAGTTTTCCATTAAGTGAATTGATCGTTCACTGATGAGTGCTTTAATATGGAAGATTGAAGTAAATCATTCACGAATTAAACTAGAAGCTAATTAAGAATTAAAACACAGCAAATAACAGAGATAAGAAACAGCAAACATTGATTACAGAGTTTGTCCCTAGTGGACTACGTCTCCGGGTCCGCTTTCAAGATGGGCGTCCGCTTTCTTAGGATTGATCCAAGGAAGTATTTACACAGCAAAAACACCAGACTGACTATACTCGTAAGTACTTCTGGTCTCTGAAAACAGGAAGCTCTCTCTCTCAAATTTCCAACACCTGTCTCTATGCTCAATTCCGCCTCCCGAAGTCGAGTTATGCTGAAAACAAATTTTCCTCTATCCCTCTGAAGCTTAACTCAAATATGTTAGGATATTTTGACACATAGGAAATAGGCTCCTTTTATGTCACCTTTGTAAATCCTTCAATATTATCCCAAGTTGCTCTTAAGGGGGGATTTTAGGATATTCCGACACATAGGAAATAGTTAAGAATAACTTATTCTAGTGTAGAGTTAGGTAAAGTGTGTTTCTTTACGATGTACATTTGTAACTTATAATCCGACGGTCACGATTTGTAGTGATCTGACGGTTATCTCTCTCCTCGATATTAAAAATACTTGATCCGTGGCTTAACACCCGATTGGTCCATGATCTCTATTTAAAGAGCATGGAGGGTCATTTGTCCGGTAATCGTTTATGAGAGAAACATATGTAACTTTTCTTTTTATATTAATAAATTTCCTGAAGTGGCTGCGTTGGCTCAGGTCGTGGACTGTTTCCCTCTTTGAGGGTTTTAACCATGTGATTATACTGGTGTACTGAATTGTGATCTGTTTGTGAGTGGTGACCTTTGGTTCTTGATCTACGGAACTTACCCTGTAAATTCCTACATGGTATCAGAGCTATTTTGAGGGCCACATCTGTTGTTGATCAAAATCCGAAGTCGGTTTGACTGCATGCAAATTTCGTTTTGTAGATCTACTATTTCTATAAAAAATTGGGCTTGGAGAACTACTTTATTGTGTTCGGAGCGTCTGTTACAGTGAGGAATGCCTTTCGTTTCATGCGAAAAGGTTTCTGGCTGCCCAAGTTATGATAGTTTAGATCTGGAGGTATAAAGCATATGTTTTGCAGTTATATTTGTTAATAATTCTTCTTATTTCGGTTCCCTCTGTTTATTTTCGATTTTTAAGTTTTATTTATTTTTCAGATCTGTACCCTCTTCTCTGTGTATGCTCTTTTCTCTGCGCTACGTGCGATCTCGGAAAATCATAAACAGGAAAAGGGATTTTTTTTGCTATGTATGCTCTTTCCCCGCGTCTTTGTGCGATCTCGGGAAATCAGAAATAGTGAAAAAATTGATAGTTGCCGGCAAGGCTAACCGAAATCTAAATTATGCCGTAAGGTTTGTATTTCGCTTTTTTTTTTGCTCGGTTTTATTTTTTTTGTGCAGGAAAAGGCACACACACCGAAGAGTAAAAAAAAAAAAAACCCCCTTCCTCCTTTCAAACAGTTACAGAATCCTTTTACTATCTCACTTGGTGAGAAGTTAGTTTATGAGAAAAGAGGTCTTGGGTTCAAGTCTCCTTCTCAAGCTTCTTTTGTAAAAAGTTTTTGTTAAAAGGGGCGGAATTTTTTTTTTAAAAGTCGCACTTCATCCCGTTCCCGTAATTATTCGGCATCTTCAACTCGTTTTTTTCAAAAAGGCATAACTTCTTCATCTGGAAGCCATTTTTCAAGCCGTTTTCTTTTTTAAATAACCTAATTTTTTGATATCTTTCCATTGGAGTAGTTAGTTTCAGCTTTTCTCAGCTTCAATTTTTTTTTTTAAATGGAAAGTGCATGCCCAATTTTCTTAACAGCACCAATTATTTCCAATGGCTACTTCACATGGTAGATATACTTAGAAGTAAAGGGCTTTATAGAATAGCCACAGGAGTAGAAACTAAACCTTCTGATGATGATAAAGTCACTAAATGGGAAAATAAACAAGATCAAGCATGAGGGTTGATAGGAATGTCCATTGCTCAAGATCTTCAATTTCATATCCTTGACATTGACACCCCTCATGAAGCCTTGGACAAGCTAAATATTGTCTTTGGCATTCAAAATCAAATCAGGGCCCATTAGCGTGAAAATGAGTTGATTACTTTGGACCCCAATAATTTCTCCTCTATTGAAGACATTTTGTCCAAATTCAAGACCCTTAGACTTTGTTTAGAAGGTTGTAAGGTCAAAAAGGAAGATAGTAGCCTCATCTATTGCATTCTTGCAAAGCTTGGCCCTACATACTCTGTATTTTTTTTTGCCTTCCATTCCACTAGAGAAGCCATCATTTCTTCAGGAACCACCTACAAGAATCCCTCTTTTGATTCCTTTTGTGATTATTTGATAAGAGAACAAGAAAAACTCTTACACCTTGGTCTTATCACTCCTGGAAATGCTTCTAAGAAATCCTTAGCATCCCAACAACAATCATATAAAAAGAATCCTAAGAAGAAGTATCCTAAAAAGTATGGTACGAAATCAAACAAGGGTCCTAAGCAATTTCAGCTGCAAATTGAAAAAGAAACTCACCAAAACGATAAGGCAAATAAAAACAAAGGGAATAAGACCGATAGACATCGCAACTTTTGTAGTCATGATGACGATATAGAGTCCAAATGTTTTAAGAAGATGGAGGCCTTAGAAGCAGCAATGAAGAAGCACAACATCAATTTGGAGCACTCTTCACCTTCATCTTCAGGAATGCCTCTTTCTGCTTGTGTTTTTCAAGCATCAAGATCTGGTTATGCATTAAATGTATCTTCCTCTTCTCATTCTCATGAGGTTTTGGTTGATCTGGAGTTTTGTATCACATGGCGTTAAAAATAAAGCTATGTTTTCTTTAAATACTGTAAAACCAAACTTATTTATGTTGGTGATGAGGATCTCTTTATGTTGTAGGATCCGGAACTATTCATCTCGATAATGGTCAGTTTAATGATGTACTATGTGTTCCTACCTTGTCATGCAACCTTCTCTCTGTTTATCAGATAACTCATTCAGGTGAAGGGAAAATAGTAGAATTCTCACCTCATAATGTTGTAATCAAGGACCTCAAATATCATAAACATATTTTAGCTACTGGCATTGCGGATGATTCCACAAGGTTGTATATGTTTGAAAAATTTGGATCATCATGTCTTCCCTCCATTTTTGTTGCTCATAATGATGAATTGAGAAAACTTTGGCATGAGCCATTTGGTCACTTAAACTATCGCTCTCTTCAAACTCTATGTAAGGAAAATATGGTGACGAGTCTTCCTATGGTATCTTTCCGAGATGGTGTTTGCTCCAGATGTGTACTCGGAAAAAATCATCGGGATAGTTTTGACAAACGTGCCTCTTGGCACGCTTCATCCCCTTTGCAGCTTGTGCACAGTGATTTATGTGGTCCACTTCCTGTTGTTTCTTCTCTGGTTGCAAGTACTTCTTAACCTTCATTGATAATTTTTACAGACACACTTGGGTATACTTCTTAAAAATCAAGAGTGAATTTTTTAACATGTTATTGGCCTTTAAGGCCTTTGTTGAGAAACAATCTGGACATCAAATTCTTAAGTTAAGATCAGACAATGGAGGAGAATATTTTAACAACAAATCTATCAACTTCTGCACTGAGCATAGCATTCAATTGCAACATATTGTTCCATATACTCCACAACAAAATGGTGTAGCTGAAAGGAAGAATCGCACCTTAAAAGAAATGGCTAAATGTATGCTTCAATCTAAAGGAATTGGTCTCAATTTTTGGGCAGAAGTCATTAACTATGCAAATTACATAGTAAATCACACTCCTACTAAGGTTTTAAATAATATAACTCTAGAAGAAGCTTGGAGCTCAATCAAACCAGATGTAATTTTGTGTTTTTGGAAGTGATGCTTAGGCCCATATTCCAGATGCGAAACATAAAGCCTTAGAAACTAAGAGTGAAAAATGCATTTTTGTTGGATATTCTGAAGATGTCAAAGGATATAGACTTCTTCAACCAAAATCCAAAAATATAATCATTAAAAGAGATGTAAAATTTGATGAAAATATATCGGCTTGCGAGCCTAGTTCGACGGGTGTGCCACCTTTGTCCTGCGAGCCTGATTCGGTATATTTTCCACCTCTCTCCCTCTCTTCTATTTTTAATATCATTCCTTCTAGTTCAGATGATGACAGCGAGGATGAAAATCCTCCTCCACCTCTTGAAATTGTTCATTTTACTCCACCGCTTCCAAGATGGGTCCGCTCTACTCGGGATGCAGCAGGTTCTCTTGCAGGTGACCCTACCGATCGACGACATACACGGTCTCAGTTTGAAAGAGCCTCTTCCTTATTGGCTCAATTTCCAGAAAATCTTGATCCAGAAACCTTTGAAGAAGCCTCTGGTCACCCAGATTGGGATGAAGCTATGAATGAAGAATATCGCTCCTTATTGGCGAATGATACTTGGGATCTTGTTCCTCTTCCAAAAGGAAGAAAACTTGTCAGATGCAGATGGGTTTACAAAACGAAGTTTGGACCAGATGGAAAGGTGGATAGACATAAAGCTCGTGTTGTCGCTAAAGGATTTCACAAGTTAAAGGCATTGACTATACTGAAACCTTCTCCGTTGTTTCCAAAATGAATTCTATCCACCTTGTTATTTCCCTTACTGCCTCCTTTAAATGGGAAGTCCATCAGATGGATGTTAAATCTGCCTTCTTACATGAAGATTCACATGAATAAATCTACATGGAACAACCCCCTAGCTTTATCCAAAATGACTCTAGCCTTGTTTTTTGCCTTAGGAATTCTCTCTATGGTCTCAAACAAGCTCCTCGGGCTTGGTATGCCAAAATGGATATATTTCTATTAGATAATGGCTTTTCTAGGTGTCATTCTGACAACATTGTCTACACCAAGAAAGTGGGTAAGTCCTTCACCATCCTTGTTCTTTATGTTGATGATCTTATCCTTACTGGTAGTAATCCAAACCATATAAACCATGTGAATTCTAATTTCAAAAGAGTGTTTGAAATGACAGACTTTAGGATACTCATATTATTTCCTTTGTACTCATGCCTCATAATCCAAGAAGGCATTACCTTCTCTCCAACCCACATGAATATGTGATCTATCACACACCCTCACATGAAGACTTTGTTTACCCTCTTCCCTCCCTTTCGTCCGGGAGTCAAGCTTTCAGTCACTTGTACTACCCCTGAAGTTGATGCTACCTTATATCGTCAACTTGTTGGTAAACTTATGTATCTAACCCATACTCGTCCTGACCTTTCCTTTGTCGTTGGTCTTGTCACTTGGTTTATGCACCAACCTCATGAAAGTCACTGGAAATAAGCTAAAAGAATACTTCCATATATTCGAGGTACAATTTAGTTCAAGATTCATTACAATGCAGGAGCATCTCCATTGTTGATTGGTTTCACTGATTCTGATTGGGCTAGTGACACTGATGATCGAAAGTCTACTGCAGGCTATGTATTCACTCTTATATCAGGACCTATTACTTGGTCTTGTAAGAAACAAAGTACCATCTCTCTTTCTTCAGCAGAAGCGGAGTATCGTGGTGCAGTTGAAGCCAGCAAGGAAACCATGTGGCTTCGTCAAATCCTGTTTGAATTTGGTCTTCATCAGTAGCATCCAACTACACTTTGGTGTGATAATCAGAGTGCCATTCAGCTATGTAAAGATCCAGTTCAGCATCAGCGTATGAAACACATTGAACTCCACATGAACTTCATCAAAAATCTCATTCATGATCGTGTTCTTGAAGTGTAGTACTGTCCAACCAATGATCAATTAGTCGATATCTTTACAAAGGCTCTCACAGAAGCGAAGTTTACCAAACTTCGATCCATGCTTGGAGTTCAGGAAAGTTGTCATTAAGGGGGAATAGGCTCTAATGCCTCCTTCCTTCTCCTATTGTGTCACCTTTGTAAATCCTTCAATCCTATCCCAAGTTGTTCTTAAGGGGGGATGTTAGGATATTTCAACACATAGGAAATAGGCTCCTTTTGTGTCACTTTTGTAAATCCTTCAATCCTATCCCAAGTTGTTCTTAAGGGGGGATGTTAGGATATTTTGACACATAGGAAATATTTAGGAATAAATTATTCTAGTGTAGAGTTCTGTAAAGTGTGTTTCTCTACCATGTACATTTGTAACTTATAATCTGACAGTCACGATTTGTAGTGATCTGACAGTTTTCTCTCACCTCGGTATTAATGACACTCGATCCGTGGCTTAACACCCGATTGGTCCATGATCTCTATTTAAAGAGCATGGAGGGTCATTTGTCCGATAACCGTTTACAAGAGAAATATATGTAACTTTTCTTTTTATATTAATAAATTTCCTGAAGTGACCGTGTTGGCTCAGGCTGTGGACTATTTTCCTCTTTGAGGGTTTTAACCACGTGATTATATTGGTGTACTGATTTGTGATCTGTTTGTGAGCGGTGACCTTTGGTTCTTGATCTACAAAATTTACCTTGTAAAATCCTACACACTCATGCAGAGAAATTTCGTTCCAGATAGGCAGAGGAAGTGCATGCAGCTATACCACCAAGTGAGAGGTGGGGTGACATGCATGAATAATCTTGAGAAGAAATTTTGGGCAGGATTAATTGAGATGTTGTGGATCTCATGAATCGAACCTGGCTACGAGGAGCCCACAGTACAACAGTAGCAGGATCATTTGGATTGATGCAGTCAGATGTCGTGAGGACATGAAATCAAAGTGACAGTGTCAGATACTGGAGCGCGGATCAGAGTTGACAGTAAGTGCGGAGTGCATGTATGCAGAGGTAAACAACACAGTGTTTCCTAAAGACATGTGCAGTTGGTACTAGTAGAAGTCAGAAGACTTTGATGACAGATGCATTATATTTATTCAATTGTTTGGAGGCTATTCAGTTTTGGAAGTGTTGCATGTGTGAGAAACACTAGAGAAGTGTTGCATACAAGAGTTGTAGGGCACATGCATGGAGTTGCATGGCGCATGCAAAGGTTGCAGGGCGAATGCATGGAGTTTCATGGCGCATGCAAATCCATTCCTTTCTTGTTGAGAGGGAGTGTTGAAAGTTGCAACAAGAAACAGTGAAATTGGCATCCAGAAACAACATCCTTGATCCTAGTGAAAATTAAGCACCTACACTAGGTGGGGCCCACACAGGCTATTTTTAGGTGTATGTCTATTTTTAGAATGGTGAGAAAATTCTATTTATAGCGAGGGTCTATTTATAAATGGTTGATAGAATTCTATTTGTCAATGGACGTCTTTTTTGGAATGCATGTGCAAATTTGGTTCGTGGATTGCATGTCTAAAAATAGAATGCATGTCAATTATTATTATCTCTTAATACTAATTAGACAATAAATAATAATCTATTCTCTTGAAGCACTTGATTTCAGTTAAATGATGTGGCAAACCAGTTGACCGAAGGAATTTCGAGTTCTAAGGTTGGTTGGTGGGACATGCAAGTGGAATTTGTTGTAACTGAGTGATACAAAGTTGTAACAGAGTTGGATGTGTAGTTATGCGAGTTGTGAAGTAGTTTAACTGAGTTAAGTGAGTTAAAATTAGTTGTGCTAGTTGTAACTAAAGATACAATAGTGAAAGGTCAATGAATTAAATATTAAATTAATTCACATGGAATGATCTCACATGCAACTGAAGATTTACTACTGTTAACTACATGCATGTCAGATCTAGTGGAGACCCAGTTGAGAGATAGGTGAAAGGGACAGTTTGACTATCAATTGTGACATTAGTGGGTGCACTCTTGCAACCAACCACACATTGGAGATTCCTATGAGTATTGTGCAGTCAAGGCAGGCTAGAATGAATCATTCAGAGGTTCTTGACCATCAAGGATTGCACAGTGGAGGCAGGCTGTCAGGAGGCAGTAAATTGGTGCATGTATTAGCCAATTTTTGTATGACAATGTGAGACGATTGTATATTGTACTGAGAGCTCTTGGATTATATTTTTGTATGAGATTGTTTCATGATCCATGATATATACATAATATATGATAATGGGGTTTTTAGCTTTATGATTTCCTGGTAAAAAAACATATGTGTTATGTGTGATTGATCTTTCTTCATGTGTTTGCAATTGGTGATTAAATTTCAGCAAAGATTTAAGTAGAAGGATTATGTATTTAAAAATGTCATATAATTGTTAGATCAGGAGAATCCAGGCAATACATAATTGTATTAAAATTTCTACAAGTGATTTGTACATGTACATATGCCTTTAAATGTGATTTTCTGACTCCATACACTTAAATCATCACTCTTTAAACTTGAGTGAAAAGATTATTCTTGGAGTATGAGTTGTAATCGCACATGCCACAAAGTTTGGTTTGTGGGTAATCAACATGATCTAGAAATTTATCCATATTAATTATCTCTCAAAGCAATATACCTCTAACTACTTCAATTCAAACATTCTAGGGAATATGACCTTGCGTGCAAATCTTGATCACCAAGTTTAAACCTATGTTGGAAGTCCATGTTCAATACTAAAGAATGAACCTTGTTTAATTCAAAACACAACTCAAATAGGGTTCAATGTTATATAAAACCCACAAATTTGTCCAGTTCAAATGAATATTTAAGGGAAAATTTCTAGTTTTAAGTCTATTTAATCTTCTAAGTTTGTCATATATTTTGTTTTTCCTTTGCTAACTTTTTGTAGGAAATTATGTATGGCCTCTAAGAGATGTAGGAAAATGAAGAGAAGCCCTCAAGAAATACTAGTTGAAAATAATTCATAGATGATTGTCATACCAAGATACCACAAGGAGATAATATCAATCACTATGGAAGATGTTGGAAACATAGAAGAGAAAGCAGAGTGCAAAGTAGAACATATAGCTAGAGGAGAAGAAAGACCAATGGAAAATTATAGAGTTGAATATCAAATTCCCCAATTCTTTGAATTTGCCTTCAAAGTGTAGAGTGAATCGAACTTGGTTTAGAGTGAATTCTACAAAAAACTACAACATTTACATACATTAGTGCTAGAGATTGAAAGAGTCAATAAATGTATCCAAGTTTGGGGACTAGAGTATCAATAAGTTGAACTACAATTTGATGGGTTGAAATATTTATAGGTTTCACATGATGAAATAGCCCTTAAATTTCCCACCATTCCTACATAGGTTCTATGAGAAATGGATTGTGACTTCAAATAGTGAAGCATAGATCTCATGGGGATCTTCAATGAATTGCTCAGGAGGTTAAGAGCTCTGTGAAAATATGGTCACACATCGAAATGATGGCAAATAACTACCACCTCCCTTATTTTGAACCCATGAATGAATTATGTTGTTATGTAAAGAGATAATAAAAGAGAGAAAAGATATATCAATGACTTGAAAATAAGCCTCTTCGAGGGGGAAACCTCCTTTTACATCACATAAATGAACAATTCTTAGTTTAAGGGGTTACAATATAATTAGGACCTACATGACAATAATAATGTAAGGGCACAAAAATAACAATAGTGGGTTTTTATGGGGCACAATAATAACAATATGGGGGCTATACTAGTATTATAGGGACCTAACATATTTCCTAAAGCACATGTATCCAAAGAGTTGGATGATTGTATTTCCCTTATAAAGCAAGGTATAAGAGATCTCTCTCAAATTAATGAATTATTTTTCCAAAGGTTTCATGAGTCTCCTATAAGGAACATAACATTAATTAAGAACATAATTCCTTAAATGAATAAGCATTAGAAAATAATAAGCCAAAGTATCACATTGTATAAAGCTACTCTTTAGTTCCATACCTTTTCTCACAAGGAAACAACTTTCTTAGCTTTTGAGGCATGGGTGGCCTTTATGAGAAAATGGAGTAGGGAAGGACAAGAAGATTCATTAAGTCAAATGAGAGGTCATATTATAGAGGAAAAAACAAAATCACACAAATGGGAAAGCTAATAACCAAGTGGAATGTCAAAGGGAATAAAATCCTCTTTGAGGAAAATAAGGTGAAGTGATAGAGATAACTAATAGAAAAGGAGGGGAAATGAATAGTCACCCAAGTATCTCGATTTCATATTTATCCTTTTTTCTTATTTTTTGGTAAAGGATATGTTGTGTAACCAACTCCAAAAATAGAAGAAAAGAGATATCAACGCCTTAGAAATAAGCCACTTCGAGGGGGCAACCTCCAATACATTACATGAATGAACAATTCTTGGATGATACAATTTACAAAACCTCCTTTCTATATATAGGAGTCCATGGGGCCATAATGTAATCCTAGCCGACCTAACAATAATAATTTAAGGGCACAATAATAACCAAATGGGGGTTACAAGGGTACAATAATAACAATAAGGGGGTTACACTAACAACAATAAGGGACTATACTAGTAATATAGGGACCTAACATGCCCCTCTCCTTCAAAAAAGTGTTGTCCTCAACGCTTGAGTAGCTCTGGGTGCTTCTGTATAAAATTCTCATCCTCCCATGTAGAATCTTCACTGGGTAAGTTCTTCCACTTGATGAGATACTCTGAAATTGATCGATTCCGTAGCTGTCGAGTTCTTGTTTCCATGACCGCTTCAGGTTCCAATATGATTTTTCCTTCCTCATCAAGTTCTAGAAATATTGTTTGAATTGGAAATACTGTTCTATAACCCTTGAGCATGAAATTTAAAATCGGATGTACCCATGTTAAGAAGCTGGTGTGAAGCCCCAATTTGTATTCCATAGTACCAATATTTTGCAACACCTTGTAAGGACTATAGTACTTGCCATAATTTATTATCCTTCTTAGCTTGCTTGAGGGACATTTGTTTGTATGGTTGTATAAAAACACCAATCTCCTACATCAAACCAAGCCACTTGACACCAAAAGTTAGTAATCAGCCTCCAAAAATAGAAGAAAAGAGATATCAACGCCTTAGAAATAAGCCACTTCGTAGGAACTCAACACATTACAATGAATGAACAATTCTTGGATGCTACAACTTACAAAACCTCCTTTCTATATATAGGAGTCCATGGGGCCATAATGTAATCCTAGTGGGCCACAATGTAATCCTAGCCGACCTAACAATAATAATTTAAGGGCACAATAATAACAAAATGGGGGTTACAAGGGTACAATAATAACAATAAGGGACTATACTAGTAATATAGGGACCTAACAGGAGATGAATTTGAATTATAAATGGTTTTTTTCTTGTGAATCTTGTATATTTTTCTATGAAAGAGTTAATAAACGAGAAGCCACTATCAACTAAGCTTTTTGGAGACAAACTTAAGTTCAAAAATGTGTGGTTTGTGGAACTTTTCTACTTATTTATTTAATTTTGGAATGATAAAGCATTTGCTTTTAGAGTGCAATATTTCTCACTTGTACGTTGTTTATTTATTTTATCTCACAAATTGCTTGTTTATAGCCTTCAACATGGTATTATAATTAGTTGTTCATTACCAAACTTTTCTATAATACTAATGGTTACTTGGATTATTGTTTTTATTTGCTTAAATAACTTTTTACTAAAGTTAGAAAGAAATAGGATATATGGTTCTATGTTTGTCTCATCAATCTTGTTAGTTATCCTAGGAATAATTCTACCTTCTATGTGTTATATTGGTCACATTTCATTTTATTGCATGCAAAAAAAACATAAATTATGGATTGGGTTGCAACTATTGAAACCCAAACAACACTTTCTAAAGGTGGTTGGGCTATAAAATATACGGATTCCCTATTCCAAATAGTGTAAGTTCTAATTGGGACCTTTCACTATGGATAATCCATACTAATTGCACAAGGTCATACATCTATGCCAACACTATTGTACTAGTTACAATTTGGAGATGGACTCTATTGTTGGGTTGTATTCAATATATTTGGGATTTTTATGTATTTGCTTCCATGGGGAAAGCATCTAGGGATGTAGTATGTGGGTTCTATTTTGATGTAACTTGTATAAGAAAACTACATGTATTGGTTTGGATATATGAAACTATTATTGTTGAGAGTTTTTGCATGAGTCATTGCAAGCAACATTAACTAGTTACTAGAGCCCTTTTTTCACGACTTCATTTTAGAGGAGTGCAAGATGCACCCTATAAATGTAATTTGAATTCCTTTGGTGAATAATGTATTTTCTCTTGGTCACACACACACACACACACACACACATAAGAATAAAATAGGTAAAGGTGTGGGTGGAGGTTGACCTAGTCCTAGTCAGAATGATTATCTTGCAATATTTAAAAGAGGCATTGATAAATTGATTTCATACAAAAAATTACATTGAAAATCACCTAGGTGATGGAGGGGTTATCATTACATCCATTACTAAGGTATAGGCCAGTCCTCACCATCAGCTTGAGAGTTTAGCACTTTCATATATAACACTAAATTTGACAAATTAAGTGTTTGTAATACCCAATTTTGACCCATTGGATATATTAGATTGGATTAATATAACTTGTAAATAATAATTTATAGTGATGGGATTCAATCCATATGAGCTTAAATGAGATGACCCCATATGTATATGGTGTAAATATGTTGTATGGATTACTAATGTGGAGCTTAAGGATAAGGATTGACTAGTGAATGTCTAGACATTTAATTTTGAGTAATTATAATTTACATATACCATGTGTTATACCTTCCATGGTATGCTCAAAATATATAAATATTTCAAAAATTTATGTAAAGGCCTAAGATGGATGTGGAGAATGTGACAAGGGTTATGAGTCCACTCGAGGGGAAGATGAAAGGGGGCCCAAGGGGAGGAGAAGTAATATTATATTTTCTAAGAACTCCTACCTTTTTCATTAAATATTAACCACCATGTTTGACTTAGACGATGATTATTGAATGCATATGGTGATTGGTGAGGAAGTGCACCTCACATAGTTATGAAGGCTTGGGGTCTGGATACAATTTTCATGAAGAATCATCATGAATAAATGTAAGAGATCACATTTTCCTCATGGAAACTTAAATATCCTCCCTTACCATGCACACTCTTCCCATTATAATTCAAATTGACTCATTCACTCTTGTTGTTCTCATGCTTAAGCATCATTCAAGTTTTCCAAATTGCATCCTCACACCTTAGACTAAATGCATACCTTTAAATGATCAAATCCAACTATGAGAGGGTAATTCATCGACTTGAAAAAAGAGATGGATGCCTAAAAAGAAAATTCATGCTAGGTTTTTTAGAAGACCTCCTTTTCCCCTATTAATTTTTGTTTCGCAATTAGGTGTTTTGGAGCCAAGGTATCATTTTACTGGGTTATTTTGGAAGGTAAACAATAAGATTTGTTCTTATCGTGCCAAAACATAATTCTGAAAAAGACACAACAATTTTTCCATCCTTTCGAGTTTTTTTTTCTTCTCCTCAATGTGCTCCTTTCCTTTCATCACAGCATCAGGCCTCTAGGGTCATCGTCAATAGCGCTCAGGCCAAGTGGTGAGACAAGACTTTAAGAAATTCACCATAGAGCGAAGCACTCGATATTTTGTTTCCTCAGCCTCCTCTTTCTATGAGAAATGCAGTAAGGATCATGTAGAACTAAAGGCAGAGATTTATGATTTGAAGGTGATGTTTCACTACTAGAGCACCTCAAAATGCAACACTTTGAACACTATTGAAAATCAAAGACAAATAATTTCGCATTTAGAGGATGAAATGGAGGTCTTCGAAGTATAGTCGTAGATCTCAACTGTAGACTATCAAGTTGAACAACCCTCTAGAAAATATAAGTTGCGATATAGATCTGAATCACCTAGTATATCTTACTAACTAATTTGATTATCTCGTGACTAGTTTCCATTGCATACTCCTTTAGCCTCAATTTTGTCGTGTATACATTACTGGAAAAATAATAGTCTTGTCAACTTCTATAATTTTTGTTGTTATTTAAGCATGGATAGATAGCCTTAATATGTCATTCATGATGTCCATAACTTCACTTGCAATGTAAATCTCCTCGGGTTTTGTAGGTACTTGATCTAGGATGATCTTGTTTAGTACATATGGGCATAGAGGTCTAGTTAGCTCCAGAAGTCCGATGTCTGGTTTAGTCTTCATACTATCAATTTCACCAGTGAATAAGTCCTCAATTTGATCGTGGTTCAGTTTGGATTCATGGTGTACTTCAGTGTTGTCTTGGTTGTGTGGCAAGTTGTAAGATGATATGTAATGGTGAAGTGGTGACATAAGGACTAAAACCTAAAACCTGAGTCTAAAACCTAAGGTGTAACATATTACAAATGTAAACCTAGTCCTAAGTCCTAAGTTATAAACCTAAGTGCTAAAAGCTTGTATTAAAAAACCTATGGTAAAAACCATAAGGTTTCGGGCCTAAAAAAACTAATGGGTTTGGACTATGTTTAAAAACCCAAAACAAATGTAATATGTCACAAAACCCACTTGCGAACTATATGTTAAAACAAATATGTAATAAACAGATCTAACCAAATCATAAACCGTGTTGGAGTTAGATAAAACATGTGAACAGAACCGCGAGCAGGAATTTAACCGCCATCCTAAACAAACGGCCTGTAAACTGCGGCAGATATTTGCTATCACATGCAGCTGATCGTTGCAATAGATGTCGGAGTAACCGTCGGAACAGACCGCGACATGCCAGGCGCTTGTTCACATGCTGACAGTTACTCAATTCTGCACGGTTAGGCTGACCATCAGGGTTAGAGCCTATCCTAAGTTCAATTTTGGGTTTTTAAATTTAATTTAGCGCTAAGGTTATGTTTCACACCTATCCTATCCTCTAGGTGTCAGCTTTTTATAGGACCGAGACCCTAAATCACATATTTTGCTCCAAAACCATGCTAAGTTTGGCTTCAAGGAATTTGAGGCTTGAACCTATTTATATCAACCATTTTCTTCCATAAAGGAGACATTGAGTGTATTTGAGTTCAGCTTCAGAGGATAGAGGCAGTTTTGTTTTTACCATAGCTAGACCGTCCAGAGGCGGAATTGAGCGCAGAGATAGGCGTTGGAAAGCTGAGAGAGAGAGCTTCCTGTTTTCAAAGACCAGAAGTGTCTGAGAGCACATTCATTTTGGTGTTTTTTCTGTGTAAATACTTCCTCGGATCAATCCTAATAAAGCAGACGCCCATCTTGAAAGCGGACCCGGAGACATAGTCCACCAGGGACAAACTCCATAATAAATGTTTCTCGTTTCTTATCTCTGTTATTTGCTGTGTTTTCATTCTTAATTAGCTGTTGGTTTAATTCATGAATGATTTTCTTCAGTCTTCCATATTAAAGCACTCATCAGTTAACGATCAATTCACTTAATGGAAAACTAATCAAACTATCTCAGCACATAATCGATCACATTCAGATCATATATTTTGGTATCAGATCAGGTTGTGCTTTGTAGTTTGTTATCCAGTGGATGTTATGGTTGGGATTGCAATGTGGAGAAGGAAAGCTTGAATATTTCAATCCATAGATTGGAAAGCAAAAATTCGTTCATCAATCGACGATGACAGGGACTGAAAACGTCGAAACCAGTGAAACTCCTGAAGTGAAGCACATGGACGAGAGTCAAATTCAACAAATTTTTCTAAACATGCAGCAGATGTTGGGAGAACTATACGAAGATAAGAAGGTGAGAGATGCAGCTTCTTCGTCGAAGGCATCAAAGAAGGACAAGGGTAAAGGAAAAGCAGATAAAACTCCTTCTCCTCCATCATCTCCATCATCATCATCATCATCTTCTTCTTCTAGTTCTGAATCTCAAAGAGAAAAGAAACCTCAAAGTCGACTTTTAAAACTTGAAGTAAAATTTGAGTTACTTGTTTATGATGGTGACCCAAAGAAACTAGATAATTGGATAAAACAGTTAGAAGTCTATTGTCGGATTCAAAACATTACTGATGATAAGACAAAGATCTAGTTAGCTACTCTTAGGATGGGGGGGATTTCTTTAATCTGGTGGGAGAGTAAAACACAAATAGATTTAAAGTGTAAAGGTAAAGTTATATCCTCATGGTTTAAGTTTTTTAAAGCTCTAAAGAAACAATTCTATCCGTTGGGTTACACACAACAAGTTTTTATTGATTGGTAGCATTTGCGACAAGGTAAGGGACAAAATGTTCAAGAGTTCACTCTTGAATTCAGGAAGAAAGCATTGGCGCTTGGTATTACTTTAGATACACGAGAAAATTTGTTAAAGTACATTGGCAATTTACATTCATGTTTACAGCATACATTATTAATGTTCAATCATAATGACTTTGATGAAGTATGTGTTCAAGCCATACATGTCGAATCAGGTGGCAGGCCATTCAAGTTTTCACCAAAGACATCCAAACAGTTGGAAACCAAAGACAACAAGAAGAAGGACAGTTCAAAAGGAAAGAAGACAGCTACAACAAATTCACTTAGTAATTAAGGACAAGAAAGGTGTAATAAACGAAGTAGTTGATATGTTGTCTAGATCATCTTTGAATGCTTCAGTAGTACTGTAGAATAGTTCATTGAAATATGAAATTTATGTAGAACAGTATAGTATTGATGATGATTTCGAAGATATTTATGAATCACTAACCCATGGAACTCAGATAGAATAAATAAATTATCATATTCATGACAGAATGTTATATCATCTGGGTAAGTTTTGTATACCGCGGACAGAAAGAGTGCAGGTTATTCAGGAAGCTCATCCTTCTCGGATTGCAGGACATTTTTACGTAAGCAGGACTATGGCACAAATTCAAAGGTATTGTTACTGGCCTCGTATGTATGAAACAATTTCAAAGTACATTAAGGGATGTGTAATGTGTTTGACAAGCAAGCCAAGCAATCGAAAGATTGGTTTGCACATGCCACTTCCAGTTCCTTTGCAACCATGGGACAACATGGATTTCGTTGAAGGACAAATAGAAATGGTGAACAAGATCAGGATACATATTCTTCGAGGTTACTGCAGTAAACATCCTAATTTGTGGGATGAATCTTTACCTTATGTGAAACATGCTTACAATCAAGCCTTACATTCTTCTCTAACTATGCCACAACAAGCATCGAGTCAGGCCAAGCATTAATTGCACCACGACAAGCATCGAGTCGATCATCATTTTTAGGTCGGTTATCATGTATGGTTGTATATCAGCAAATTCAGGTTGAAAGGAGAAGGTAAGAAACTGAAATCTATCAGGTATGGTCCTTTCAAGATTATTGAGAATATTGGAAATAATTCATTCTAATTATATTTACCACCTTACATGCATATTTATTCAGTTGTGAATGTAGAAAATCTGAAGTTGTATGAACCTCTGATGATCATTGATCTCGAGGAAGATATACAGATTCCTAATATTGATGATTTAGCACCTGAGTATATGAATGAGTTGTAGGAAGAAACCATCTTTGACATGAGATTTTTTACTTCCAGACAAGGAGATGTGGAATATCTTCGAGTGGCACTCAAGGGCATGAATCCAAGCAAGGCGAGATGGATAGAGATCGAAAAAGTGAGGGAGTTGTACCCTCACCTGATATCTGTTTAAAATCAAATTTTGTGGTCCAAAAGCTTTCAAGTGGAGAGGATTGATCTAGGACGATATTTTTCACTACAGATGGGCAGAGAGGTCTAGTCAGCTCCAAAACTCTGATGTCCGGTTCAGTCTTCATACCGTCAGTTTAGCCAGTGAAGAAGTCCTCAAGTTGATTGTGGTTCAGTTTGGATTCATGGTGTACTTTAGTGTTGTCTTGGTTGTGTGGCAAGATGTAAAATGATATGTAATGGTGAAGTGGTGACCTAAGTCTAAAACCTAAGGTGTAACATATTACAAATTTAAACCTAGTCGTAATTCCTAAGTTATAAACCTAAGTGCTAAAAGCTTGTATTAAAAAACCTATGGTAAAAACCATAAGGTTTCGGGCCTAAAAAAATTAATGGGTTTGGACTATGTTTAAAAACCCAAAAAAAATGTAATATGTCACAAAACCCACTTGCCAACTATATGTTAAAACAAATATGCAATAAAAATACCTAACCGCAACATAAACTGTGTCGAAGTTTGATAAAACATGTGAACAAAATCGCGGGCGGGAATTTAGCCACCATCCTAAATAAACGACCTATAAACCGTGGTGGATATTTTCTGTCACATGCAGTAGACCATTGCAATAGATGTTGGAGTAACCACAGGAACAGACTGTGACATGCCAGGCGCTTGTTCACATGCAGACAGTTACTCAATTCCACGCGGTTAACCTGACCACCGGGGTTAGAGCCTATCATAAGTTCAATTTTGGGTTTTTAAATTTAATTTAGTGCTAAGGTTATGTTTCACACCTTTCCTATCCTCTAGGTGTCACCTTTTTATAGGACTGAGACCCCAAATCACAGATTTTGCTCCACAACCATGCTAATTTTGGCTTTAAGGAATTCGAGGCCTGAAACTATTTAAATAAACCATTTTCTTCCATAAATGATACATTGTGTGTATTTTGTAGGAATTTACAAGGTAGGTTCCGTATATCAAGAACCAAAGGTCACCGCTCACAAACAGATCACAAATTAGTACACCAGTATAATCACGTGGCTAAAACCCTCAAAGAGAGAAACAGTCCACAGCCTGAGCCAATGTGGCCACTTCAGGAAATTTATTAATATAAAAAGAAAAGCTACATAGGTTACTCTCATAAATGGTTACCGAACAAATGACCCTCCATGCTCTTTAAATAGATATCATGGACCAATCGGGTGTTAAGCCACGGATCAAGTGTCGTTAATACCGAGGAGAGAGATAACCGTCGGATCACTACAAATCGTGACTGTTGGATTATAAGTTACAAATGTACATGGTAAAGAAACACACTTTACCTAACTCTACACTAGACTAAGTTATTCTTAACTATTTCCTATGTGTTGGAATATCCTAACACCCCACCTTAAGAACAACTTGGGATAGGATTGAAGGATTTACAAAGGTGACACAAAAGGAGCCTATTTCCTATGTGTCTAAATATCCTAACATCCCCCCTTAAGAACAACTTGGGATAGGATTGAAGGATTTACAAAAGTGACAACATAGGACAAGGAAGGAGGCATTAGAGCCTATCCCCCCTTAATGACAACTTTCCTGAACTCCAAGCATGGATCGAATTTTGGTAAACTTCGCCTCTGTGAGAGCCTTTGTAAAGATATCGGCTACTTGATCATTGGTTGGACAGTACTACACTTCAAGAACACGATCATGAATGAGCTTTCTGATGAAGTGTATGTGGAGTTCAATGTGTTTCATACATTGATGCCGAAATGGATCTTTACATAGCTGAATGGCACTCTGATTATCACACCAAAGTGTAGTTGGATGCTGCTGATGAAGACCAAATTTAGACAGGATCTGACGAAGCCACATGGCTTCCTTGTTGGCTTCAACAGCACCATGATACTTTGCTTCTGCTGAAGAAAGAGAGATGAAACTTTGTTTCTTACAATACCAAGTAATAGCTCCTGATTCAAGAGTGAAAACATAGCCTGTAGTAGACTTTCGATCATCAGGGTCACCAGCCCAATCAGAATTAGTGAAACCAATCAACAATGGAGATTCTCCTGCACTGTAATGAATCCAAAACTGAACTATACCTCAAATGTATCGAAGTATTCTTTTAGCTGCTTTCCAGTGACTTTCATGAGATTGGTGCATAAACCAAGCGACAATACCAATGGCAAAGGAAAGCTCAGGAAAGGTATGGGTTAGATGCAGAATTTTACCAACAAGTTGACGATATAAGGTAGCATCAACTTCAGGGGTAGTACAAGTGACTAAAATCTTGACTCCATACTGAAAGGGAGAAGGGGTTGGCTTACAGTCTTCCATGTGAAAGTGGTGTAGAAGATCATAGACATACTTGGATTGAGAGAGGGTAATGCCTTCCTTGGAATGCAAGACTTGAAGACCAAGGAAATAATGCAAGTGTCCTAAGTCTATCATTTCAAACTTCTTTATGAGGCTATACTTCACATGGATTACATGGTTTATATCACTACCAGTAAGGATAAGATCATCAACATAAAGAACAAGGATGGTGAAGGACTTACCCACTTTCTTAGTGTAGACAGTGTTGTCAGAATGACACCTAGAAAAGCCATTATCTAACAAAAATCTATCCATTTTGGCATACCAAGCCCAAGGAGCTTGTTTGAGTCCATAGAGAGACTTCCTAAGGCGACAAACAAGGCTAGAATCGTTTTGGATAAAGCCAGGGGGTTGTTCCATGTAGATTTCTTCATGTAAATCTCCATGTAAGAAGGCGGATTTAACATCCATCTGATGGACTTCCCATTTAAAGGAGGCAGCAAGTGCAAGAACAAGGCGGATAGAATTAATTTTGGCAATAGGGGAGAAGGTTTCAGTATCGTCAATGCCTTCAACTTGTGAAAATCCTTTAGCGACAAGACGAGCTTTATGTCTATCCACTTTTCCATTTGGTCAAAACTTCGTTTTGTAAACCCATCTGCATCTGACAAGTTTTCTTCCTTTTCAAAGAGGAACAAGATCCCAAGTATCATTCGCCAATAAGGAGCGATATTCTTCATTCGTAGCTTCATCCCAATATGGATGACCAGAGGCTTCTTCAAAGGTTTCTGGATCAGGATTTTCTAGAACTTGAGCCAATAAGGAAGAGGCTCTTTCAAACTGAGAATGTGTACGTCGTCGATTGGCAGGGTCACCTGTAAGAGAACCTACTGCATCGCGAGTAGAGCAGACCCATATTGGAAGCAGTGGAGTAAAAGGAACAATTCAAGAGGTGGGGGAGGATTGTCATACTCGTTGTCATCATCTGAACTAGAAGGAATGCTATTAAAAATAGAAGAGAGAGAGAGGTGGCACATATGCCAAATCAGGCTCGCAGGCCAAAGGTGGCACACCCGTCGAACTAGGCTCGCAGGCCAATATATTTTCATCAAATTTTACATATCTTCTAAAGATTATATTTTTTTATTTTGGTTTAAGAAGTCTATATCCTTTGACATCTTCAGAATATCCAGCAAAAATTCATTTTTCACTCTTAGGTTCTAAGGCTTTATGTTTCGCATCTAGAATATGGGCCCAAGCATCACTTCCAAAAACACAAAAGTGACTTACATCTGGTTTGATTGAGCTCCAAGCTTCTTCTGGAGTTATATTCTTTAAAACCTTAGTAAGAGTAAGATTCACTATGTAATTTGCATAGTTAATGGCTTCTGCCCAAAAATTGAGACCGAGTCCTTTAGATTGAAGCATACAATTAGCCATTTATTTTAAGGTGTGATTCTTCCTTTCAGCTACACCATTTTGATGTGGAGTATATGGAACAGTATTTTGCAATTGAATGCCATGCTCAGTGCAAAAGTTGATAAATTTGTTGTTAACATATTCTCCTCCATTGTCTGATCTTAACTTAAGAATTTGATGTCCAGTTTGTTTCTCAGCAAAGGCCTTAAAGGCCAAGAACATGTTAAAAACTTCACTCTTGAGTTTTAAGAAGTATACCCAAGTGCATCTGGAAAAATCATCAATGAAAGTTAAGAAGTACTTGCAACCAGAGAAAGAAACAACAGGAAGTGGACCACATAGATCACTGTGCACAAGCTGCAAAGGGGCTGAAGCATGCCAAGAGGCATGTTTGTCAAAACTATCCCGATGATGTTTTCCGAGTACACATCCAGAGCAAACACCATCTCGGCAAGATACCATAGGAAGGCCCGTCACCATATTTTCCTTACATAGAGTTTGAAGAGAGCAATAGTTTAAGCGATCAAATCGCTCATGCCAAATTTTGCTCATATCATCATTATGAGCAAAAAAAATAGAGGGAAGGGATGATGACCCAAAGTTGTAAAACTTATACAACCTTGTGGAATCATCAACAATGCCAGTAGCTAAAATATGTTTAGGAACTTTGAGTTCCTTGATTACAACATCATGAGGTGAGAATTCTATTATTTTCCCTTCACCCGAATGAGTTATCTGATAAACAGATAGAAGGTTGCATGACAAGGTAGGAACACATAGTACATCATTAAACTGACCATTATCTAGATAAATGGTTCCAGATCCTACAACACTAAGAGATCTAACATCACCAACATAAATATGTTTGGTATTGTAATCATTTAAAGAAGAAAACATGGCTTTATTTTTTGCCATGTGATAAGAAGCCCGAATCAATAGACCACCTCATGAGAATGAGAAGAGGAAGATAAGTTTAATGCATAACTTGAGATCTTGATGCTTGACAACCACAAGAAAAAAGTGCCATTCCTGAAGATGAAGGTGAAGAGTGCTCCAAATTGATGTTGTGCTTCTTCATTGCTGCTTCTAAGGCTTCCATCTTCTTAAAAAAATTGGACTCTATATGGCCATCACGATTACAAAAGTTGCAATGTATATCTGTCTTCTTCCCTTTGTTTTTATTTGCGTTATCATTTTGGTGAGTTTTTTTTCAATTTGCGGCTGAAATTTCTTAGGACCCTTCTTTTGTTTTGGACCATACTTTTTAGGATACTGCTTCTTGGGATTATTTTGATATGATTGTTGTTGGGATGCTAAGCCTTTCTTAGAAGCATTTCCAAAAGTGATAAGACCAAGGTGTAAGATTTTTTCTTGTTCTCTTATCAAAGAATCACAAAAGGCATCAAAATAGGGGTTCTTGTAGGTGGTTCCTAAAGAAATGATGGCTTCTCTAGTGGAATGGAAGGTGGAAACAAATACAGAGTATGCAGGGCCTAGCTTAGCAAGAATGCAATAGATGAGGCTACCATCTTCCTTTTTGACCTTACAACCTTCTAAAATAATTCTAAGGGTCTTGAATTTGGACAAAAAAACTTCAATAGAGGAGAAATTATTGGGGTCCAAAGTAAGCAACTCATTTTCAAGTTAGTGGGCCCTGATTTGATTTTGAATGCCAAAGACAATATTTAGCTTTTCCAAGGCTTCATGAGGGGTGTCAATGTCAATGATATGAAATCAAAGATCTTGAGCAATGGACATTCCTATCAACCCTTGTGCTTGATCTTGTTTATTTTCCCATTTAGCAACTTTATCATCATTGGAAGGTTTAGTTTCTTGTCCTGTGGCTATTCTATAAAGCCCTTTAATTCTAAGTATATCTACCATATGAGGTAGCCATTGGAAATAATTGATGTTGTTAAGAATAATCGGGCATGCACTTTCCATTTTAAAAAACTGAAGCGAAGAAAAGCTGAAACTAAACTGCTCCAATGGAAAGATCTCGAAAAAATAGGTCGATTCAAAAAAAAAGGCTTCAGGATGAAGAATTTATGCCTTTTTGAAAAAACTGAGTTGTAGATGCCGAATAGTTACGGGAGCAATTTGAAATTTGATGATGAAGTTCGACTTTAAAAAAAAATCCTGCCCCTTTAAAAAAAAAATTTACAAAAGAAGCTTGAGAGAGAGACTTGAACCCAAGACCTCTATTCTCATAAACTAACTTCTCACCAAGTGAGATAGTAAAAAGATTATGTTATTGTTTGAAAGGAGGAAGGGGTTTTTTTTTTTTTACTCTTCAGTGTGCGTGCATTTTCCTGCACAAAAAAAACACAAAAAATCCGAGCAAAAAAAAAGAGAAATGCAAGCCTTACGGTAGAATGTTAAATTTCTGGTTAGCCTTACTGGCAACTATCAATTTTTTCACTATTTCTGATTTCTCGAGATCGCACAAAAACGCGGGGAAAGAGCATACGTAGCAAAAAAAGTCCCTTTTCCTTTTTCTGATTTGCTGAGATTGCACGCAGCGCAGAGCAAAGAGCATACACAGAGAAGAGGGTATAGATCCGGCAAATAAATCAAACCTAAAAACCGAAAATAAACAGAGGGAACCGAAATAAGTAGAGCTATTAACCAATATAACTGCAAAACATACACTTTATACCTCCAGATCTAAACTGTCATAACTTGGGCAGCCGGAAACCTTTTCGCATGAAACGAAAGGCATTCCGTAACAGATGCTCCGGACACAACAGAGAAGTTCTCCAAGCCCAAAAATGTTCATAAATAGTAGATCTACAAAACGGCATTCGCATGCAATCAAACCGGCTTCGGATTTTGATCAACAACGGATGCTGCCCTCAAAATAGCTATGATACCATGTAGGAATTTACAAGGTAACTTCCTTAAATCAAGAACCAAAGGTCACCGCTCACAAACAGATCACAAATCAGTACACCAATATAATCACGTGGTTAAAACCCTCGAAGAGGGAAACAGTCCACGGCCTGAGCCAATGCAGCCACTTCAGGGAATTTATTAATATAAAAAGAAAAGTTACATATGTTTCTCTCATAAACGGTTACCGGACAAATGATCCTCCATGCTCTTTAAATAAAGATCATGGACCAATCGGGTATTAAGCCACGGATCAAGTGTCGTTAATACCGAGGAGAGAGATAACCGTCGGATCACTACAAATCGTGACCGTCGGATTATAAGTCACAAATGTACATGGTAAAGAAACATATTTTACCTAACTCTACACTAGACTAAGTTATTCCTAACTATTTCCTATGTGTTGGAATTTCCTAACAGAGTGGTTGCTCCGACTCCATGATCCTCATCTTGTGGCTGCTCCACATCCCGAGGTTCACACTTACCTACATGCAAATCCTGATCCCTCTCAAGCATCAATTGTATGGCTTTCTCACACTTCCCAACAGTAGGAAGCTTAGTAGAAATCCCATCTACATCAAGTCTATAGAGATTATTAACTCGAATCCCAACCTTCTTGGCTTGCCCTGCTGCTTTGTGCCAAAGGAAAAATTTTCCTTCACTAAAGACAACATCATAGCCTTTATCCTCTAACATTGCGACTGAGACTAAATTTTTCTTCAAACCTGGAACATGCATAACATATTTTAAATGAAAGAGTTTACCTGACGCCCTATGAAAGGTAATGGTACCAATTCCAATCACACTGTATCGTCCATCGTCGCTCAACTCATTATGCATATGGAGATCTTTCTCCTCCAAGTCACTGAAAAGTTTCTTATCTCCCGTCATGTGAAAGGAAGCACCACTATCCAAGTACCACCCTGATCCCAATGCACTTGACATAATGCATGCGACCAATGAGTAGTCAAGCTCAAATTCCGAGGCAAGAGCCTCACCAGTTGTAGCTCCAACAACCATCTTGTTCTTCTTCTTATGTGGACAATTTGTGGCAATATGTCCATACTCGTGACAGTGAAAACACTTCACTTTGGACATGTTGTGCTCCTTGCCATCTTCACCGGCCTCAGATTTAGAATGAAATTTCTTCCCCTTCCCCTTCTTCTCCTTGGTAGCCAAAGCACAGTGCTCTTCATCATCAAGCTTTGATGAAGAGCCATCTATGGTGTTTCGCCTGAACTCCTCCTGCACTAGATCCGACCACAATCGTTCCCAATCCGGCAGTTTTTCCCGTCCGTTGACAGAGTGTTCATAACTGTGCCAACTGTTAGGAAGTCCCAAGAGATCCAAGCTCACCAAATCATCATCAGCAACACTTACTCCTACACTCCCAAGATCATCCCTGCATTGGACAAACTTTGTTAAGTATACCAGAATAGTGTTGTTCTTTTCCATCTTGATCTTTTTGAGTTTATCCTTCAACGCCAATTTCCTATGGTCGTTGTTGCTTTGGAAAAGATCTATCAGATTCTTCCACATGGCATATGGAGTGGCTTTCCCATGAAGCCTTGAGACAATATGGTCTTGCACACCTTCCAACAGAATCCTTCTCGTCTTTGCTACTTTCTTTTGCTAGGCATCAAGTAATCCAACATCCGTCGAAGTGGGCTTAGGAACATCATTGTC
Source organism: Pinus albicaulis (assembly GCA_034641835.2). Classification (NCBI taxonomy): domain Eukaryota; kingdom Viridiplantae; phylum Streptophyta; class Pinopsida; order Pinales; family Pinaceae; genus Pinus; species Pinus albicaulis. The sequence continues at coordinate 657,488,557 of CM076569.1, forward strand.
GATGAATTCCTTCAAGCCATTATCTTCAAGCACCACCTCCATCATGTCCTTCCATGCAATGTAGTTCAAGCTGCCCTCGAGTGCATACTCTAGCCGCAAACCATTGAAATCCATTTCGATGTTTACTCAACTGTCGCACCAAGAAATTCTTGCAACAAATTCAAATTGTTTCCACCATCAAACTCAACTACTGCTTCAATATTGCAATCTTCTTTTCTCTGATACCATGTAGAAATTTTAATACAATTATGTATTGCCTAGATTCTCCTAATCTAAAAATTATATGCCACTGTTAAATACAAAATCCTTCTACTAAAATCTTTGCGTAAATTTAATCGCCAATTGCAAACACATGAAGAAAGATCAATCACACATAATCACACATAAGAGATAGAAGACTTATTGATCCGGTGTCTGACTCAAGAATTTTGTGAAAAGTCCTTTGCATCAATTCTTTATCCAGCTAGCCATGCAAAATTTTTCCAACAGCACTTTATTCCAAAATAATCAGTATTACAGCAAAGTCTAAGAATCCACCCCCCTCAATACTCTAATTGAGGGAGTATTTATACAAAAAATTAAAAAAAATATCTCCTAACAGAGTGAGATATATTATAGGATGACTTATTAATAAATTACAAGAAAATACAGACAGATAGTCTCGTAGATAGGAGAAGAGGTAAACTGATGTTGTGTTGTTCCTATTTTTATGAGTGTGCTAGAGGCAGGCCCTATGATTTGGCTTGCTGCTGTCTTCTTTGGTAAGTCTGTGCTGGCTACCTGTTTTTACTAATACTCTTTACCTGTACTGATACACTTTGACCTGTTTGATCTCTGTTTTTCCTTTTTACCATTACTTACTATAGTAAATAATCAAAATTCATCCAAGGATATTCTTACAAAAGGTCCAACATGTATTCCCACCATTGTGCTTCTGGTATTCTGGTTCTTTGAAGCTTTCTCAGGGTCTCATCAGTTTCTATGTATCTGAAAAAGGTAGGCTGAATTGGAAATAAGTGCTTTACCTCATGTTCGAGATAAAACAAGTTTTCCAGACTGTCATAAAGAATTTTGCCTGCAGGCAACGCTTTTGCTGCTGATGAACTTGTCGATGGACTTGCCTGGTTGTCTGCATACTTATTCAATTTCTCAACATAGTTTTTATGGCTCATTAGTTTATCATGAGAAACTAAAGGACTTGGCAACCCTCTACTCTGCAAAATATCAAATCCTTTCATAAAAGCATTGATTTCTTCCTGCATATCATGGCATCTTCTTTCTAAGTTTTGCATCAGAGTTCTTTTAGTAAAAACCTTTTTTACTTCCAAAATTGTCCCTGTTCTATCTTGAATGCCCAGCTCTTCAAGCTAATATTTGTTCTTGGTATTTAAAAACTGTATGAGCTCGTTGGCTTCTCCAGGCATATTTCCTAATTCTGCCCTTGCATTTTGAACTTCTTCTAGAGCCATTTTAACTAAATCATTTTGCTCATACATTATTTTGATTGATGGCCAAACATCATTTATTGATTGAGTGATGTTGGCCCAAAGAATTTCCTTGATTTCGTTCAAAGGTTTCTCCAATGTGAGATCCTTTTCTAATGCTTTCACCAATTTTTCTAACCTATTGATCTCTCTTGTCTTTTCTGCAACATTTATCTTTGAGAGATCATACTTTTTTTCCAAGGTAGTAAATTGTTCCTTTGCTTTTTGGAGTATTGTAACTTGGAGCTTCAATTCCTCCATTGATTTTGTTAATTCCTCAGTGCTTAAATTGGCAATGTTTCCCTGTGCTAGTCCTGCTGACTGCCCTGTTGTTGTTGTACCTATGACCACTTTTGCTGTGGCTGCTGGGATGTTGGGTGTTAGTGTTGTCCCAAGTGTAGAAGGGACTATTGTTGAGACTACTGGTATCACATTGGGAGGCTGAGAGGTCGACTCTCCCTGCTTGTCCTTCAATGATTTTTCAAGTTCTTGCTCAGTCTCATTCAGTCGTTCATTAAGTTTTAAGAGAAAATCCATCAGCTCTTCTTCAGATTTTTGCTTTATGACCTTAGCAGTCTGTGTATGTCTTTAAGGTGGTAGCTTTAGTTGTTTCCTTAGGGCAGCAATATCGTCATCTTTATTTTTGGTTAAGGCTTCTGCAGCCTTAACATCTTTGGGATCATGACCCAATCCAATAACATTCTCAAGATATTTCATAACATTCTCAACATTGACCTGTTCACTATCCTTTTCTACTAGGGTCACTTCCATCCATTCATCAATGTTTGCAAATTGTTTAATCTCTGGAATCCTATGGTGAATGTATGGTGACAATTTGTTCTTCATTCTTCTATCACATATAAAGTTGTTAGGGTCATATGGTACCCATCGAAAAATCTTTTGCAACTTAAGATAATCTTCCAGAATTCTTTCTGCTTCTTTCCATGCATCTCTACTATTATAGACAAAAGGGCCTAACTGAATCTTGATTCTAAGCTGAGCTTTCTTCTTGGCATTAAAAAAATGGACCAGGTCTGAATTCATCATTTGCCTGAGATATTCCAAGGCAAAGAGCCTCATTGGAACATACTTTGGTAGCTTAAAAGGGCAGATCTCACACCCATATATTCTGATTTTTGTATGGTTCTTGTATAGGTACCAATCACCTATCCTATATTGCTTGGAGAGCTGGAGGATTTTCTTCATATCACTATTAATCCTAGGAGGGGAAAATCCTATTAATAAGTTGGTTGTTGGGTGAACAAATAGGTCAATGAATTCATTGTATGAGTAAGGGGATTCAAAAAAACTATGGAAGACTGCAGACCAGAAGATTACAGACCTTGGATTTCCTCTGGTGTCAAGTTTCATGACAAGGAAGGGGATGTTCTCTAACTGATAATAGAGCATAAGATGATATATAAAAGTGGAGTATTTGAAAACTCTTTCATCTTCTAGTCTCATGAACTGGTCATGAATCTTGTCAAAAATGTAAGAGGAAAATTCATATTTGACAGCAGGGGGCTGTCCAGGAGTAAAAATTGACAACAACACTAGGGTTATTTCATCAACGTACTCACTAGTATTGAATCCCATTATTAAAGATATCATATCCACTATAATTTTTCCCATATCTGTGAAAAAGGCATATCCATAAGGAGGGGGGCCTTTGGGTTGATGTTCTTGTAGCATGAAAGTTTGACAAAGGCAATTCAGTTCTTCTTGGGATAATTTTGTGGATTTTTCAAGTAAATATCCCATGGAAAGGGTAGTTAGGGCTTGACCGGGATGAAATTGTAACATTTCATTGATGGATTGAGGAGTTATTGGAAAAAGAATGGTTTGACTTGGGGACATAACTGCTTGTTGATTAGGATCGTAAATGGCATGGAAGTGATAAATTATTTCAGGAAAAAAATGAACTGAGGGTAGAAAATACATAGGAAGATTGGATTCCCACAATCCAAAAAAATCAGAGCCATTCAGGTAATTATCTCTGCATTGGCAAAAGATTTTCAGGGGATTTTCGCTAAAGGTGAGGTCTTTTATCTGGAAGTCCCTATCCGCTAGAGGCAGATAGTATAACTCTTTGTGGGGAGCATTCAGGGGTGCAACAGTCAAAGCCACAGGGGTTTCCATTTCTGGTTCTTGTGGATTCAGAAGGGAATTCGGGTTTTGAGTGAAAATGGGAAAAATTCACAAGTCTGGGAACTTATGTAGTAAAACAAAGACCGAATTGTACTATTTTTTAGTCTTTTTCTGTGGAATTAAAGTAGAAACCAAGACTTGCAGGGTTCGACGGAAATTGGATAAATACCAATTTCAGGAAGTGAATAGTGAGGAAACAGGTGCGGGTAATAGCTGACTCGTTCAGCTGAAAATCATTTGGAAAAGAGGCGGTTGGAAATCTTCAACCATTGATTTTGATGTTTTGCGTGGGAACACTGGTCGCAGCATAAAATGATGAAAATACGTGCATTTGTTTGTTTTATTCACAAAGTCAAGGTTGGCGGGGTTTTGTTGTTTCGGACGGATGACGTATGCGGGAAAAGGTCTTTTGTCGTATACGGAATGCGGTAAGTGGTATGACATCGCACCGCTTTTGGGGACGGGCGGTATTTGGCCGGGAGCCAACGATTCCATATATATTGCGACGCATGGCGGGGTATTGTTTACAAAACCACTCCGCGATTGCACGTTATTGTTCGTTCATGGAGGGCGATGCGATATGGACGACGACAGTTGGATGCAGGGTGTTTGATCAAACAGCTATCGGGGAGGCGGGATGACGAGTGTTTAATGAGGGCGGAACCAATACAACAATGATCATTTAATCATATCGGGAGCAACATGATTGGTCGGGTAAGTTATTAATTAACCGTGGGGGTTAATTAATCCTTTTTTAAATTAATGTTGTATTATGGTTATATTTCAACCAAGGGGCAGGATATGTAATATTTAGAAATTTTATATAGTTAGAGTAATACGGGAATGGGTAGATGTTATAAGGGAATTAGATAATATAAGTTAAAAATTAATATGTCAAAATAAATGAAAAGCGCTAAGTATAAAAACATTAGGATTGTGTATTTAACTTAGGCTTGAATGAAAAAAGGGTTTTTATGGGATATTGTGTAATTTTCCTAAGTAAAATAGGATTTTACTTAGGAAGAGACTTATGGAAGTAAATGAATGACTTATGGATGGCTTTAAGTACTTAGACTTTTTAAATTATTGGGCCAAGGGTCCGATCCCTCCAGAAGTCAGAGAAATGCTCTGAGCCCCTCTAATTTTCAAATGCCTTAGCACTTAGGGGAAATTAGTGAATTTTTTTAGGGAAAAATGAGAAGGGAAGTTAATCATTTGACCTTGTTTTTCTTGAAATTACTTCAGTGTAATGTCTGCCTTGCACTTGTGATGAAAGTAAATATTAACACATTTAGAGTCATTATCCATCACATGTAATTCTGTAACATCATCTACCTACCCTACCTACTTTAACCGAGCATTTTTTCTTCTTTATTAGGGTGCACTTAGACTGGAAAACCCTTATCACACTTTCTTTTCTTTTACATGTATAAATCTATCTGAGTCTAACCTTATTACATCCAAGGGCTCATATTAAGTTGTTGAGCTCCTTTTATTTACTCTACCTATCTACTCATCTACCAAGATTAAACAGTTTGGTCATATTTTATTCTCTATCTCTAAAACATAAAATTTAAGCATGAACTAGCCAAGCTTAAACTGTTTGACTGTTCACCAATTGTGGCATAAGTCACAAGTTGCACACAATTTGCTTATTACATAAGAGAAAAAAGTAGTGGCATTTAGACTTGCACACTTTCCTTGGCCTTTCTTTTGGTGGGGTTCATTTTCTTTCACTTTTTTGGCCATTTTATTTCTTTTCACCCTTTGATTTTTCTTTTAGGGTATACCCTCTTTACATTTTTTGGAAAACCTTTGCAACAAGGAAAGGTATGAACATATTACATAGCCCATCAAGTCAATAATGATATATGACACTTATTGGTATAGGAGCATAACACTGGCTCCACTTGGGGATTGATTTTCCTGGTGAAAAGTCAAGAACAGCAGGTCAGTTGGCCTCAGAATGATTTTGGCTGAACTATGGAATATTCTTCTGTTTGTTGCTTTATTGTATGTATGACAGTGATACTTCTGAAGCTTAGGGCCTTCTCTTTGGGCTTCAACTCCAGCAAGTTACTATCCAATCAAAACTATGACATTACAAATGATATAGTATGTACATGTTAAAAATCGGGATACATTAATAAGTAGGATCAAAGTAATGTTTCAACATTCGACCATTAACTGGCCCTTCTTCCATTTCTGTACCATCCAAGTTTTTCAAATGATATGTATTGTTTCCTTTTAAGGCATAGATAATATAAGGTCCTTTCCACAGGAAGTCAAACTTCCCATGTTTTCCCTTATCCTCTCTTCTGGAATCCCATCTTAACACTTCGTCTCCAAGTTGAAAATCTTCTACCTTGGTTTTTTTATCAAATATCTTCTTAAGCTTCTCTTGCAATACTTGGGATCTCTGATATACCTCCTCTCTGGTCTGTTGTATATTGATGGTCTAGTTTATCCTCCTTTGAATATCATTAGGTTCAACCTGAGCTTCTTGAAGTAATTTCATTACAGGAACTCCTAAAGATGAAGGAAATACAGCCTCCATGCCATAGACTAACTCATAAGGACTGGTCCCAATAGATTTTTTGGTGGTGAGTCTGTCTGCCCATAGTGCATTTGTAAGTTTCTTGTGCCAACTTTTCTTGTTTTCCTCCAATAATTTTTTAATAATATTAATGAGACTCTTGTTGGAGGACTCAGCCAGTCCATTACATTGAGGGTAATAGGTTGTAGAATGGGCTAAGGTGATATGGTATTTGTTACAGAAAATTATCATTTTCTTGGATTTAAAGGCAGCAACATTGTCAGTTATGATTTTATCAGGACATCCAAATCTAGATAATATGTTGGTTTCTAAGAATCCTATGATCACAGTGTCATTGGCTTGTCTGGAAGGAATAGCTTCTATCCATTTGGTGAAATATTTTGTGGCAGTGAGGATCCATTTGTGTTGGCCAGAAGAGGGAGGATGGATTTCTCCAATGAAGTCCAGGCCCCATTGTTGGAAGGGTTTTTCAGTGGAAATTCGTTTCAGGGGTAAAGGTAATAGTTTTCTCTTACCTTCAAAAATTTGACATTTATGGTAAGCAGTGAAAAATTTCTTTACATCAGTGAACAAGGTTGGCCAATAAAATCCAGCTCTTAGGATCTTGTCTGCAATTGATTTCCAGTAAAGGTGTCCACCACAGTCTCCTGCATGAAATTCTTGGAGAGCCTTGTTAGCTTCTTCTTTTAATAAACAATTCAATAGAATACCTTCATGATTTTTCCAAAAAAGAACATTATCTAAAATACAAAACTTTGAAGATGTCATCTTTAAAAACCTTTTCTTTGTTCTGGATAACCCTGGAGGATCTTGCAGGTTTAGCACATAAATTATATCAGCATACCAAGGTGAATCTAAAAAGGCTTGGCTGATTTGTGGAGTCGCCATCTCCTGTTCGTTATCCAGTTCATTGATGTCCAGGGCTTGACAATTTGTTTCTATCATGAGCTTGGCCAATCCCTGTCCCTTTATAAGCTTTGTAGGTTTTATTTCGATATCAGACTCTAATATGGTAGCAATCCATTTACCTATTTTGCCCTCAATTCCATCCTGAGTTAGGATGTCTTTGACGACAGCATTTGGTACATAGGCTATCACATGGGAATAAAATATGTAGACTCTAAAGTCTTTAATGGCTTTTATAAGAGCAAAAGCTTGTTTTTCCATGATGTTTTATTTTAATGATGCATCCCTGAGTGCTTTACTAAAAAAGGCTATGGGTTTCTCACATCCTTGATCATCCTTTTGTAATAAAACAACTGCTATATTGTGTTCTGATGCAAATTAAAATATTATGAAGTCTCTATCAAATTGTGGACTTGTAAGGACCGGTGTTCTGGTCAAAGCCATTTTAATTTATTCAAATGCTTGTTTGGCTTCTACTGTCCATTTAATACTTGAATCATTTTTTAACATATTATTAGGCAATCTAATTAGTTCAGCTAAGCTAGATATGAATCTTCTCAAAAAAAATATTTTTCCTAAAAAAGCTTGAAGTTCTTTGACACTTCTAGGGTGAGGTATCTACAGTATAGCTTCTATTCTAGCAGGATCAATTCTAATGCCATCTTTGGAGATGATATGGCCTAAGATTTTACCTTCCTCTAGACCAAACAAGGACTTCTTTGGATTCAAAGAAATACCATATTTTCTACATTTTATGAATACTTTTCTGAGATGGTTCAAATGCTGCTGATCTGATTTAGAAAAAACAGTTAACTCATCCAGATATATAACAAGAAAATCATGAATTTCTTTAGCGAATGCTATGTCCATTTCTCTTTGGAAAGTTGCTCCTGCATTTTTAAGTCCAAATGGCATTTTAACATATTTAAATGTGCCCCATGGTGTTGCGAAAACCGTTTTTTCCTGGTCATCAGGATGAACCAGAATCTGGTTATATCCTGAGAACCCATCTAGAAGTGAAATCCTAGAAGCACCTACTACCCTTTGTAAAATGTGATCCATCTTGGGTAAAGGGTAATTATCCTTCAAAGAAACCTTATTTACATTTCTTAAATCAACACATAATCTGATTTCTCCAGTTTTCTTCCTAGTAGGAACTAAATTAGATACCCACTCTGAAAACCTAATGGGAGCAATTATCCCTGCTTCATACATACGTTTGATTTCTTTTTCAATTAAGGGCAACAGTATAGGGTTAATTCTTCTGAGTTTTTGTTTGAATGGTTTGTGATTTTCTTTCAGAGGTATTGTATGCTGAATTATAGAGGTGTCATATGATTTCAAGTCTTCATAGCTCCAAGCAAAGACATATTGGAATTCTCTCACTAATTCAACATATTTTAGTTTTTGGTCAAGGGGAAAAGATTTAGATAACTTTATCATTTTTGGATTTTCTTCAGTCCCCAAGTTATATTCTTCAATATCTTCTTTTAATGGTTCCATCTTAGGTTTCTTTGGAATATCATTAGAATCAAAAAGATCTTCCAGAGGAGTTAATCCTTTAGGCAAATGATTGTCTTTTAAATTAATAACCTCAGATTCTCCTTCCATAATCTCATCAACAACCATTTGTTTAAGGTCCTGCATTTCTGTGTTGGTGAACTTTTTCGGATGAAGCATTTGAATTGCATTTTCTTCTGAAATGTCTGTTTCTGGCTCATTTGTTTGATCAAATTCAATGATTGTATCTTTATCTATGTTATTGTTAGAAAATTCTTCGTCTAAAGTTAGGAAATTTTTAATCTGCTCATCACTTGCAAACACTTGCCAATTCTTAAAATTGTCAGGTATGGCTGGTCTGTGTCTAATCTCAGCTGTGAACTGATGATTAGGTTCAAATGGTATTTTGCAGGTGTTGGCAAATATTGCCAGACTATGGGCGTGCAAGTTTTGTTTTCTTGGGATTTTAGCAAGCTGAGCTTGTAGAAAAATATTGAGTATCTCTACAACTGTTCCTCTATATTCTCTCAGTCTGGGATCATTTGTTAGAAAGTGTCCTTTGATCTGTTGAATGATTAAATCAGAATCTCCTATGACAGATACTCTAATTGCCCCTAATTTTTTGACAATTTTGAGACCTAGCAAAAGAGCTTCATATTCTGCCATATTATTGGTGCACTTAAAGTTTAATCTGTAGGCATGGCCTTCAGCATGATCATTTTCAAGGTTGTGCACCCAAACTCCTGCTCCTGCTCCTAATTTATTAACTGAACCATCAAATTCTAAGTGCCAAATAATTTCATGTTCATAATTGGTATCAGGAGTTTCAGGAACTTTTTTAACAGTGAGATCTTGTTTTTTACTTTCTTCTAGTTTATCTTGGGTATTTGATGTTTCATTGTTCTCAGAGATCTCCTGGATTTGAACACTAGATTTTTTATTTTTTATTTCTTTTGGTTCTATTGCTAGAACTTCTAATTCAGTGGGAGGATCAATTTCAGCATTATAAAGAATAAATGAATCCATATCAGAGTGTACTGAGTAGATGGGGAAATTTTCAGGTTTCTCCTAACTACTAACTACATATTTCATTAAAGTTTCTCTGTATAGTTTCTTAGGTTGGCCGAACACTGAAATAGTAGCGTATGACATGTCCAATTGAAGAGATCCTTGAAGCTTTGCACCCCAAGATCTGGACAATAACATGCCATACTTTGGAGGAATATCTGCTACTACTATGTCCATCAAGATTGTTTTTGCAAGGTATTGAACCAGTGAAACACACAAGTCTTTGATTAATCCTAAACATCTCACCTGACTTGAATCAAAAGAAAAGAGGTCTTTGTATGGCCTGGTGATATCTAGGTTTAATTTCTCCATTACAGATTTGGGCATTAGGTTGTGAGATGCCCCGGAATCCAACATGGCATTATGAAGTATTTTATCATGTATGTTTAAACTTACATAAAATGGAGGAGTTCCTCCATTTACTGGTTTTCCATTTACTTCAAGGCCAAAGAGTAATTTATGTTGGTCGTCAAAAACATTTATTGAGTCTTCACTTCCAGTGATATTGAGTGATCTATTGATTTGACTTCGGTAGACATCATGTTTAGCTAATTCAGACAAGGGAACAACGATTTTTAATTTTCCTACTTCAGCCTCCAGATTAAAATGTTTTTTAGTCTGAGTTCTTGTATTTCGGAAAGTTGGATTCTCTTTATCTTCTGTATTTTCTGTATTTTTCTCCTTTTCAGGAGTGGGGTTGTGGGCTGAGGTTGTTTCCGAATCAACTTCTGGGGGTTCCTCTACATTTCCTTTGGGAGGAAGAGTATTGGAAATTTTTCTGTTATTAGGTTGATTATCGGATACATCTTCAATAATTGGATTAGCAGGATTAGGATCTGATCTAGAAAGAATATGTACAGGGGTAGTATTGGTTTTCCTTTGAGGAATTGTTTTGTAGTTTTCTATTTATTGGTTTCAGGGACATCAATTCTTCTACTCCTCAGATTATATTGCTTGTGGACTTCATAAATGGCTGTATCATATCCCTCCTTGAATTCAAATGATTCTCCTAAATGAGTTTGGAATTGTTTGAGAATGTGAGCTTCTTGATCCTCTTGGGTCAAGAAAACTTGTTGTTCATTATTGAGTCCCGTTAAATTGTTTATTTGAGTATCTTTTGTTGGTTCATCCAAATTTGAGGCTTCAACATAATTTTCTTGAAATGGGGGCCTAATGTTTTGGTCAGGACCAGTCTTTCCAGTGTTTTGGTTTTGGTTTTTTCTAAAATTTGGATTTCTCCCAGTATTGCTTGTTTGACCATCCCAGGGAGATTTCCTTTCAATTATTTCTACTCTATCTCCTAGCCTTTCTATCCCTTTAATAATAGCATCCAGTTTATGTTCAAAGGCCGAGGGTTCTTCTTTTAATGCTATCCTTCTTTCACTTCTGGTTTTAGTTCGTTTGGATATCAGGTTGGCTTCAACACTGACAGCTATACTTTGCATATCTTCTAAAGTCCGAGGAGATCTTTCCCTAAGCTGGTACGCCATTTCAAAATCAAATCCATCAAAGAATTTGATTAATGCTAAATCTGGAGGAGGTTTGAGGTTTTAAGGGATAGCATTGTAAACATTATTGAACCTAGTGCAGTAATCTTGCACAGTTTCTTGTGTTCCTCTCTTCAAGTTTTCATATTCTAATAAGATTTGGAGAGGATCTTTCTTCTTTTCCCATCTGTTTAAAAATATTCTATAAAGAGCTTCTGGGTCATTGATACTGTTTTCAAGAAGGGCTCTAAACCAGGTTCTAACTTCTCCAGTAAGACTTTGAGCAAATATTCTCATTCTTACATCATCTACATCTACTTCATATATTTCAAAATAATCGGTCATTTTTTTAGTATGTTGTTGTGCAGTGTAGGTACTAGAACCATCAAATGGAGTGATTTTACTTTGGTAGTCTTGGGGCATAGCCCCTGGATTGGTTGTTAATACCAAGGGAGCATATATGTTCGCCATTGCAGTAGGTAGTAATGAAACAACAACCGAGGTTGATTTGGGAGTGGTGGATGGAGGGGTAGAAGGGGTGGTTTGAGGTTGAGATGTTTGAGGAAATGTTGATGAACTTGGAGAGGCCGAAGTGATCACAAAAATATTTAGTGTTTTTTCAGAGGAAAGCTCAGATTGTATGGAGTTACGCAAATGTTTTTCAAGATGTGAAGTAACAAATTCAAGTTGTAAATCTTTAATAAATACTGGATCTTGAACCAAGTGGGTCAACTCAGATTCAGAAAAAGTTACAAATAAAGAGGTTTCAAATTTCTCATCAAAAGGTTCGTCCTCAAGGTAAATCCATTTCACAGGACAGGACATTGATCTATAGAGAGGCCGAGAACTAGCATAACTCTCTTGGCTCTCCTGTCTCCTAATAATTCTAGGGATCAGATTAGGATTTTCAAACACAGGTGGTGGATTTGGATCAGGATTAGCCCTGGTATAATGAGTCCTTTCTGAAGCCAGGTTTCTAGGTGAGTTTTTTTTTTTTTTGTCTAAATGGATTATATCAATACAACTTCAACAATTTCTTTAAGAGGTTTTAGATATTGGATTTAGATTTTCTTAAAGATTTGTTTGACTAGAGGAACTGATCAAGTGTTTGAAACCGAATGTTCAGTTCATAAACTAGACCGGAGATAGACTGAAGCAGCATTCATTTACTTATGCAATTTCAAAGCAAGAGCATTTCAAAGGCTACCTGGCTAACTTCAGGCTCCGTCTATTGTTTATAAAGTAAACAATAGTAACAAGCAAATTGTTTGATTCCCCAGTGGAGTCCCCACTATGTTATCACTCAGATTTTCCTTGAAGTTGTTGGGAAGAGGAAAGGGGTCTGAGGTAACCACAAACCAACTTTTAGATATAGAATCTAGCTAATCTGTACCCAGAGAGGGCTCTCTCTTTAAGTTTTAGCTTTGTTTTTGAAATATATTAAGCTAATTATGAAAGTTTAGAGATTTTGATTGTGTTTGGGTGATGAAATTCAATAGCAGAGGGGAATGACTGAGTAGTTTAGGCCATTGGGCTAATGGAGTCAAAGAAGATGGCTTAACTGGATTTAGTTTCTTAACAAGGGATGGTTTCACAGGGCAAGGTAATCAAATAGGGAACAAATAAAGATTCATAATAAATGGAATGAACTCAAAATGGGTGAAGGGAAATTAAGAATCCTTCAACATATTCGAAAGAGGGAACTTGAATGATTATTAATAAAGAGCAATTAAGAATTCTTTACCAAATAATCAGAATGAATAAACTAGAAAACAGGAGCAATTAAGAATTCACTATTCATACTAGTTCAGAGGAAAACATTAAGAATAGCAACGATTGAAAACAAATTGCACTCAAGAACTTTCTGAATTATTCTTTTTCGTTTATCATTCAGATATGAAACATAGATGGCATAATAAACAAGAAAAACTTTAAAACATAAGAGATAGAAGACTTATTGATCCGGTGTCTGACTCAAGAATCCTGTGAAAAGTCCTTTGCATCAATTTTTTATCCAGCTAACCATGCAAAATTTGTCCAACAGCACTTTATTCCAAAATAATCAGTATTACAGCAAAGTATAAGAATCCACCCCCCTCAATACTCTAATTGAGGGAGTATTTATACAAAAAATTATAAAATATCTCATAACAGAGTGAGATATATTTTAGGATGACTTATTAATAAATTACAAGAAAATAGAGACAGATAGTCTCATAGATAGGAGAAGAGGTAAACCGATGTTGTGCAGATCATATTTTTATGAGTGTGCTAGAGGCAGGCCCTATGATTTGGCTTGCTGCTGTCTTCTTTAGTAACTCTATGCTGGCTACCTGTTTTTACTGATACTCTTTACCTGTACTGATACACTTTGACCTGTTTGATTTATGTTTATCCTTTTTACCATTACTTACTGTAGTAAATAATCAAAATTCATCCAAGGATATTCTTACAAAAGGTCCAACATGTCTTCCCACCATTGTGCTTCTGGTATTTTAGTTCTTTGAAGCTTTCTCAGGGTCTCATCAGTTTCTGTGTATCTGAAAAAGGTAGGCTAAATTGGAAATAAGTGCTTTACCTCATGTTCGAGATAAAACAAGTTTTCCAGACTGTCATAAAGAATTTTGCCTGCAGGCAACGCTTTTGCTGCTGATGAACTTGTCGATGGACTTGCCTGGTTGTCTGCATACTTATTCAATTTCTCAACATAGTTTTGATGGCTCATTAGTTTATCATGAGAAACTAAAGGACTTGGCAACCCTCTACTCTGCAAAATATCAAATCCTTTCATAAAAGCATTGATTTCTTCCTGCATATCATGGCATCTTCTTTCTAAGTTTTGCATCAGAGTTCTTTTAGTAAAAACCTTTTTTACTTCCAAAATTGTCCCTATTCTATCTTGAATGCCCAGCTCATCAAGCTGATATTTGTTCTTGGTATTTAAAACTGTATGAGCTCGTTGGCTTCTTCAGGCATTTTTCCTAATTATATCCTTGTCTTTTGAACTTCTTCTAGAGCTAGTTTAACTAAATCAATTTGCTCATACATTATTTGGATTGATGGCCAGACATCATTTATCGATTGAATGATGTTGTCCCAAATAATTTCCTTTATTTAATTCAAAGGTTTCTCCAATGTGAGATCCTTTTCTAATGTTTTCACCAATTTTTCTAACCCGTTGATCTCTCTTGTATTGTCTGCAACATTTATCTTTGAGAGATCATACTTATGTTCCAAAGTAGTAAAATGTTCCTTTGCTTTTTGGAGTTCTGTAACTTGGAGCTTCAATTCCTCCATTTATTTTATTAGTTCCTCAGTGCTCAAATTGGCAATGTTGCCCTGTGCTAGTCCTGCTGACTGCCCTGTTGTTGTTGTACATGTGACCACTTCTGCTGTGACTGCTAGGATGTTTGGTGCTAGTGTTGTAGAAGGGATTGTTGTTGAGATTACTGGAATCGCGTTGGGAGGCTGAGAGGTCGACTCTCCCTGCTTGTCCTTCAATGCTTTTTCAAGTTCTTGTTCAGTCTCATTCAGTCGTTCATTAATTTTTAAGAGCAAATCCATCAGCTCTTCTTCAGATTTTTGCTTTATGACCTCAGCAGTCTGTGGATGTCTTGAAGTTTGTATCTTTAGTTGTTTCCTTATGGCAACAATATCGTCATATTCCTTTTTGATTAAGGCTTCGGCTAAAGTCTTTATTTTGTTATCTTTGACCTGGGAGGAAGCTTTTTCCAGACGCAGTTGGGTAGATTTATTATTCAAGGAATTTTGCAACCTTTGGGCCATCATTTCCTTACCGGTCAAGGTTGAATAAATCATTTCTCCAATTTGTTTATGTAATTCAATCTGATCCAAAGGATGAATATCCTTTGCCATGACTTCAAAATTGGTTCTAAGATAGTCTGCTGCTGTTGTACTTTAGGCTTGAAATGACTCATTATCATTTTACCTTCCTTGATGTCATAGGCTGACATCAATCTCTGTTGATTTGTGGGGCCATATTAAAATATTGATTATAAACTTGAAGTATTAATGGATCATTTCTGGCCTTTATGTCTATAAATGTCTTCTTGATATTCCAAGCATCCTTCACTGGTGGTCTGAAGGATGACACCTCTGCACTTTGTTGTCTTTCTAGCTCCTTTTTCTATGAGTTGGTAGATGTCCCACTGACTGGGAATGTTTGTTGGCTGTCTACTCCTTCTTTCCTCTGACTATCAGTGATTTCTTCAACAATTTCTTCTTCTGATAGAGGATTTAATCTTTGCCTTTTGGTTCCAGGCTGTTCTGAAGGTATACTGGTAGGAGTAGTTGTTTCACTGTCTCTCTTTTTACTTCTTTCCTCATTCAAGGGAGTTTACAAGATTGGAGTTTCTACCATATTGACCTGAATGGGAGAAGTCTGCATTTGGGCCTATCAATTGGAAGTTTCAGGATGCTCCGACATCGTGAATTGCTCTGTGGCCTATGTACTAGTCTCTTTTTCCTTACCTTTTGATGTTGTTGTTGCTGGTGTGCTAGTTTCCTATAAATATTGCTGAGAGGTTCCAGTAGAGGAGGGACCAATCCCTGATCTTTGTACCTACCCAAAAGAATCCAGGTCAAGTATTTTCTCAAGATCTTTCATAACATTCTCAACATTGACCTATTCACTATCCTTTTCTACTAGGGTCCCTTCCATCCATTCATCAATGTTTGCAAATTGTTCAATCTCTGGAATCCTATGGTGAATGTATGGTGAGAATTTTTTCTTCATTCTTTTATCACATATAAAGCTGTTAGGGTCATATGGTACCCACTGAAAACTTTTTTGCAACTTAAGATAATCTTCCAAAGTTATTTCTGCTTCTTTCCATGCATCTCTACTGTTACAGACAAAAGGGCCTAACTGACTCTTGATTCTAAGCTGAGCTTTCTTCTTGGCATTACAAAAATGGACCAGGTCTGAATTTATCATTTGCCTGAAATATTCCAAGGCAAAGAGCCTTATTGAAACATACTTTGGTAGCTTGAAAGGACAGAGCTCACACCCATACATCCTAATTTCCGTATGGCTTTTGTATAGGTACCAATCACCTATCTTGTATTGCTTGGAGAGCTGGAGGATTTTCTTCATATCACTATTAATCCTAGGAGGGGAAACTCCTGTTAATAAGGTGGTTGCTGGGTGAAAAAATAGGTCAATGAATTCATTGTATGAGTAAGGGGATTCAAAGGAACTATGGAAGACTTCAGACTAGAAGATCACAGACCTTGGATTTCCTCTGGTGTTAATTTTCAAGACAAGGAAGGGGAAGTTTTCTGACTGATAATAGATCATAAGATGGTATATAAAAGTGGAGTATTTGAAAACTCTTTCATCTTCTAGTCTCATGAACTGGTCATGAATCTTATCAGCAATGTAAGAGGCAAAGTCATATTTGACAGCAGGGGGTTGTCCAGGAGTAAAAATTGACAACAACACTAGGGTTATTTCATCAACGTACTCACTAGTGTTGAATCCCATTATTAAAGATATCATATTCATTATGAGTTTGCCCATATTTGTGAAAAAGGCATATCCATAAGGAGGGGAGCCTTTGGGTTGATGTTCTTGTAGCATGAAAGTTTGAAAAAGGCGATTCAGTTCTTCTTGGGATAATTTGGTGGATTTTTCAAGTAAATCTCCCATAGACAGGGGAGTCAGGGCTTGACCGAGATGAAATTGTAACATTTCATTGATGGATTGAGCAGTTATTGGACAAATAATGGTTTGACTTGGGGACATAGCTGCTCATTGATTAGGGTCATAATTGGCATGGCAGTGATAAATTATTTCAGGAAAAACATGAACTGAGGATAAAAAATACATAGGAAGGTTGGATTCCCACAGTCCAAAAATATTAGAGCCATTCAGGTAATTATCTCTGCATTGGAAAAATTGAGAGGATTTTCGCTAAAAATGAGGTCTTTTATCTGGAAATCCCTATCCGCTAGAGGCAGATAGTCTAAATCTTTATGGGGGGGATTCAGAGGTGCAACATTCAAAGCCACGGGGGTTTCCATTTCTGGTTCTTATGGATTTAGAAAGGAATTTGGGTTTTTAGTGGAAAAATGGGCAAAATTACAGGTCTGGGAACTTATGGGGTGAAACAAAGACCGAATTGTACTATTTTTTAGTCTTTTTCTGTGGAATTAAAATAAAAACTAAGACTTGCAGGGTTCGACAGAAATTGGATAAATACCTGTTTCAGGAAGTGAATAGTGAGGAAATAGGTGCAGGCAATAGCTGACTGGTTCAGCTGAAAATTGTTTGGCAAAGTAGCAATTGGAAATCTTCAACAACTGATTTTGACGTTTTGCATGGGAACACTGGTCACAGCATAAAATGATGAAAATACGTGCATTTGTTTGTTTTATTCACAAATTCAAGGTTGGCAGGGGTTTTTTTATTTCGGAAGGATGACGTATGCAGGAAAATTTCTTTTGTTGTATGCGGAAGGCGGTAAATGGTATGACATCGCACAGCTTTTGCGAACGGGTGGTATTTGGCCAGGAGCCAGCGATTCCATAGATATTGCGACGTGTGGCAGGGTACTGTTTACAAAACCACTCCGTGATTGCACGTTATCATTCGGTCTTGGAGGGCGATGCGATATGGACGATGACCATTGGATGTGTGGCGCTTGATCAGACGGTTATCGGGGAGGCGAGTTGATGGACATTTAATGAGGGCGGGCCCTATACAACAACGATCATTTAATCATATCGGGAGCAACATGATTGGTCGGTTAAGTTATCAATTAACCGTGGGGGTTAATTAATCCTTTTTTAAATTAATGTTGTATTATGGTTATATTTCAACCAAGGGACAGGATATGTAATATTTGGAAATTTTATATAGTTAGAGTAATACGGGAATGGGTAGATGTTATAAGGGAATTAAATAATATAAGTTAAAAATTAATATGTCAAAATGAATGAAAAGCGCTAAGTATAAAAACATTAGGATTGTGTATTTAAATTAGGCTTGAATGAAAAAAGGGTTTTTATGGGATATTGCGCAATTTTCCTAAGTAAAATAGGATTTTACTTAGTAAAATACTTATGGAAGCAAATGAATGACTTATGGATGGTTTTAAGTACTTAGGCTTTTTAAATTATTGGGCCGAGGGTCTCGTCCCTCCAAAATTCAGAGAAATGCTCTGAGCCCCTCTAATTTTCAAATGCCTTAGTACTTAGGGGAAATTAGTGAAAAAAATTTAGGGAAAAATGAGAAGAGAAGTTAATCATTTGACCTTGTTTTGCTTGAAATTCCTCCAGTGTAATGTCTGCCTTGCACTTGTGATGAAAGTAAATATTAACACATTTAGAGTCATTATCCATCACATGTAATTCTGCAACATGATCTACCTACCCTACCTACTTTAACCTGACATTTTTTCTTCTTTATTAGGGTGCACTTAGATTGGAAAACCCTTATCACGCTTTCTTTTGTTTTACATGTAGAAATCTATCTAAGTCTAACCTTATTACATCCAAGGGCTCAGATTAAGCTGTTGAGCTCCTTTTATTTACTCTACCTACCTACTTATCTGCCAAGGTAAAACAGTTTGGTCAGATTTTGTTCTCTATCTCTAAAACATAAAATTCAAACATGAACTAGCCAAGTTTAAATTGTTTGACTGTTCACCAATTGTGGCATAAGTTACAAGTTGCACACAATTTTTTTATTACATAAGAGCAAAAAGTAGTGGCATTTAGACTTGGACACTTTCTTTGGCCTTTCTTTTAGTGGGGTTCATTTTCTTTCACTTTTTGGCCATTTTATTCTTTTCACCCTTTGATTTTTCTTTTAGGGTATACCCTCTTTACATTTTTTAAATTTTTTGATTTTTTTGATAATATGGAAAACCTTTGCAACAAGGAAAGGTATGAACATATTACATAGCCCATCAAGTCAATCATGATATATGACACCTATTGGTATAGGAGCATAACAGAGTTTAACTCACTTAACTGAGTTAAACTACTTTACAACTCACATAACTACACATCCAACTTTGTTACAACTTTGTATCACTCAGTTACAACGAAATCCACTTGCATGTCCCACCAACCAACCTTAGAACTCGAAATTCCTTTAGTCAACTGGTTTTCCACGTCAGTTAACTGAAATCAAGTGCTTCAAGAGAATAGATTATTATTTATTGTCTAATTATTATTAAGAGATAATAATAATCAACATGCATTCTATTTTTAGACATGCAATCCACGAATGGACTTCGCACATGCATTCCAAAAATAGACGCCCATTCATAAATATAATTTTCTCAACCATTTATAAATACACTCCTGCTATAAATAGAATTTTCTCACCATTCTAAAAATAGACATACACCTAAAAATAGGCTATGTGGGCCCCACCTAGTGTAGGTGCTTGATTTTCACTAGGATCAAGGATGTTGTTTCTGGATGCCAATTTCATTGTTTCTTGTTGCAACTTTCAACATCACTTCCATACTTTAGTGGTCTAAATCTTAGGGGCTTATAGTCTAATTTTGAATGCATAAGTCATAAAGTCACTTTTTTTTATGTATTGAGGGAACTTATCAAGAACTCGTGTTTCCTCATAAGAGGGCATAAGTTCAAATCTAGAGCGAAGTAGAGTATGTATACCTTCAAAGACTTTAGAAGCCAAATATTTGTATGGAGGGTGGTCCCTTGTCCCACAAAAAAGGGAGTCTCGTACACCAATTTGGTGTATGCCTTGACCATGATTTTAAAATTAGTTTATTATTGTTACTATTAATTGATAGAGTGAAGCCCAATCAAAGTTGACTTCATCAATAAGAGGCCTTATAAGAGTGAAATATGAAAATGGAAAATGTAGGGAAAGAGAGATCCCAAAATTGGCCTCATTACATATAATGATTCATCTTAATGGAATCCTTGTTCTCCAACTCTCTCTCTTTTTCATATTTTTGTGGTGTATTTAGTTTGTGTATTTTCATCAATGTTCTTGTGACTAGTTTCATGGTAGATTTGTATTTTTTCTCTCCTCCTCTCTTAGCATTCAAGCCTTTTGGATCTTATTCCCCAATATCTAGATCATTTATATATACCAATTTGACTTCATTAAATTTCCACTAGTGTGAGAATGTTGAAATGATAGGAGAGTAGTCTATGAATTAAATACGATGGACGAAACCATGACCTTTTAACATTGTTTAGGTAAGTACATGCATGATTCGAAGATTTGGCCTAATTGAGCAACATGGGTGTGAGTTCACTTGGTGAAAGTATGATTTGGAAGTCAAAAATGATTTCAAAATTAGGGCTTTGTGACAACAAGTTTGTGACTGAAGAGTCAATTGGATTAAACTGAAGTGGTTGGGAGGAATGTTGTTATTCTCCTTTCCTAAGTTCAAATATTGTAATGAGTATATATTGTTGTAATGGATTTGGGCCTTATTGTTGACTAGCCCTGCGCCCTAAAGATTTTAAGGTTTACCCTGGGTACCATCTAAAAGAACTAACAATTGGGTCTAGCTTGGGAAGTGAGATAAGGAGCAATATCTTCCCCACCCAAGATCAATTCTTACAAGTCACATGTTGATCTCTTAATGGGAGTCTTGTTGTATTGGTCTTGAGCCCTAAAGAATTTGGTTTACCCTAGGTACCATACATGGACTGAGGGAAAGGGATTTTTGGGTTTCCCCAAGACATGTATTTCATGGGAAAAAAACATTGTGATGAAAGAAATTGACAATCAAACTTATATGAAAGGTTTTAGACCTGTGGTAAGATCCTTGCAAGAAAGGAGTTGACTGAGAAATCAAGACCAATCACTAAATCAAGTAGAAGTTGCAACAATTTAGTGACTTCAGGGCCTAATTTAGAGTTTCAACTCAATTTGGGCAAGTGATTCCTTGAAGGAAACTATGAGACAAACTCCGTAAAAGGATAAGAAAATCAAACAAGGTAGAGAGTTTGTACAAACTATACAATATGGATAGGAATGATAATGTATAACCTAAAAAAAGGGGCAAGGTGATAGTGTGTAGGTGCCAAGGAAACTTGATTGGGCGATTAGGGTTTATTGAGAAATCAAAACTCGTGAAGGTTATGACTTAGTTAATTTTGAAATAAGCCTAAGAATAATTCAAAGTCACTAAATAGACACTTACAAAAAAAACTCACTAACATGGAAAAAGGGAGAATTCAAAAAATGTATGAGGGGTTAGGCTTTGAGTTCATGGTTGATTCCAAAATTGGGACCCCTTCACATTAAAGTTAGTGTAAGAGGTCCTTGATTTGACCATCAAAATTGATTACCAAATTGAACTAGCTAAAGGTTTAAGACAATAAAGATAAAACAAACCAAAAAAGAAGAATAAATTGCTTGAAATAATAAAAAAGATGAAGGAAAACCTAATTGGAAAATCAATATCGTTTCCAAGTACAAAATATGACAAAGCAACCAAAGTACAAAGGATGCATAATTTAAATATTAGGGAAAATTGAGAATTTTTTGTAGGGAATGGTACGAGAATTTGAACAATGAAAAGAAGATTTTGGAAAGGAAACTCAATAAAGGGAAGAAATCAATGTTGAAAAAGGAAGATGCATAAGGAAGATAACTAAGTAAAAAACAAGCAAGTAAACCTTAAAGGCCTATTTAACTTAACCATCTAATACAACCCTATAGTATGAAACCAAAGCGAGTGTGTAAAAAGAAAGAAGTGTATACAAATAATTAAAAATTAAGGTGGAGCCAAAAAAAAATTCTTGAAACTTAGGACTTGTTGTGGGCACCACAAATACTAAAAAATAAATGAGAAATTGCATATAGATGAGAATATATTCTTATCTCGACTTCCTCAACCAACATAACATCTCCAACCAAAGTTAAACCTATTTAAAAAAAACCTCTATATTAATATTTAATTCTTTAAAAACAAGTGAAAAATAAATTATGTTAAAAGAAATAGATATCATTTTTAATGTGTGAACTAAAACCCTAAATTGAATACTTTACACTTAGAACTCAATTAAACTTTCAATTTCTCACAAATAAGAAACTCTTCAACTCAATTAAACTTTCAATTTCTCACAATTAAGAAACCCCTCAGATTCCAACTTGATTAATATTTCTATCCAAACACATTTAAGAAAAAAAATTACTATCATAAACTCAACAAAATTGCTAGACCAAACCCTTAAACCCATTTTAAAACTTAAAAACACATTTAAGAAATATCCTTAAAACTTAAAAACACACTTAAAAAAAATCCTTAATGCCATAAACTCAACTCAATAAAATGCCATAAACTCAACTCAATAAAAAATTCTCTATGCCAAATCTCCAAACTTGTTTTAAACATCATTTGTGATTGTTAGCCCTTCTGTGGCCCCATCAAAAGGCCTTAGGCATATGAATGAATTTCTTTCTTAAAGGGCTTTTCACAAAAATACAAAGTTCTCACTTGTGAGGAAACTCAAAAAGAGGGAATAGACTTGTTTTAAAAAATATGGTTTAAAAAAAGAAATGTTCTACGAAATAAATAAAACATGGTAAAGCTACAAATTCTTTTAACTCCATCTAATTGAATTGAGACATAGGCACTCTTCCACATTGTCTCCATGTTTTACATTTTCACCCCGTGTAATCTATTCATTCTCTTTCCCGATTATTTCATCATTTTAATGATATGCATTTATTTCATCATTTTAATGATGAATACACACATCCTTGGAGGACATTTCTTGCTCATGTGAAAAACGAACACACACATAAAAGGAAATAATTTAATGGACAAAAAAACTTGGAGACAAGGCCAATACACATATCCTTGGAGGACATTTCTTGCTCATGTGAAGAACGAACACACATACAAGGAAATAATTTAATGGATAAAAAAACTTACACACAAGATCATGTTATTAGTCCCTGCTTGGACTATAGCGATCGATGAGCGTTCAAATAGCATTAAATTTGCTTCGATTGAGTGTTTTATTCACCGTTTACCCAATGTTTTAGCCAAAAATATTTGATAACAAAATTTTATAGTAAGTTTTAATTAGAACCTCTTATTGCAGGGAAAACTGTATAACTTTATTAAAACTTCGTATAAGGTTTCAAATTTCACTTGAATGTTGATTTAATGCTAGCCTATACTTAGCATTAGTTGAAAAACATTTAATGTAAGTTTTTTTTATTCACTGCAATATGCATATATCCAATATATCCCAAGAAATACTGCAAGCTACATGTGAAACATGGCATGCCCCCTTCCCGAGTCCTGCTAAATACCACTTCGTGGCAAGCTACATGTGAAACATGGCATGCCCCCTCTTGAGTTCGAGCTGCGGATCCCACCAAGAGCACCCAATTCTCCTTTTCCTGGTTCTTGACTCCTTTCCTAGCTGGTTTTGAGGGTTGGGCTATGTTCATAGAATGATTTTCTTTATACTGTTGACATTAGGGAATTAGCTGAGCTCATTGACGATAAGTATGCTATCATGTGTGTCAAACATGATTACAAGCCCAAGAGTGCTACAAAAATGGATGGGGTTGTGCTACATACCCTAGAAAGAACTGGTCATCTATGGTTTTGTATAATTGCGAGCACCCCAAGAACAGAGTTTTGACACCCTCTGTAGTGAATTCCCAAATCTGCGGCATTTTTGCATAGATTCGCTTGGCTTGATGACAATGATATTGGATCCATTCCCTGCACCTGGAATGTCCTTTTTGGTCACAAAAAGATTGATGACAAGGAACTTCCCAAAGCTATACATTATTCAATGGGAGGTCCTTGGTTTGAGGCCTGGAAAGATTGCCAATTCACATATCTGTGGCTTCAAGAAGTGGATGAGTATAAGAGGTCCCAGATGATATAGAAGGTGATTCAAGATGAGCTCATAAGGCTGTTTGATACAAGAATGAATGAAAGAGCAGGAGAGCTTGAAACAAGAGTAGGTGAGTTGGAAGGTAAGGTTAGAGAGATCTCTGCTCTGCAGAAATTGTTGTTGTTTTATCTGCACGAGAGGTTTCTAACCGAGGGAGGGATTGGTGTGAAAGAACCTCCTTTTGATGCCTAGTTGAATAAGGGATTTTGTAGCAGAAAGGAATTGCTTTGGATTCCTTTTGATGCCTAGTTGAATAAGGGATTTCAGAGCAGAAAGGAATTGCTTTGGAATACCCTGCCACCATCTTGTGAGAGTGCAAAATAGGAATGTGCTTTGGAGGTACTAGTGCAACATATAGCCTAATTATTTTTATTTGATTCTATTTTTTATCTCTAAATGTTAGAGAGAAACTGTAGTTTTCTGCATAAATTTTGAACTGGAAGTTAACTTATTTCTTATTATATTATTGGCCTTTGGTAAGTTCAAATCTTCCTTTACTTTATAGTAGCTAAGAAATAGCTACATTTATAGCAGCTAATAAATAGCTACATTCTTCATTCTAATCCTTTTTCCTGAAAGAATTGTATGAAGGGTTTGTAACCTATCTGGACAAAAATGTCATTGTGGCAAATTTTTTTCTCCAATGTAGTTATCTCAAACATTGCAATTTCATGGAATATGCTTCATTATATTGATTAGTGTAATTGTATTCTTTCTATTTATTAGTTGTCTTGATTTCTACATATGGATGGATATTTTAGGTCTTAACCTATAATATGGTCAAATCTACCTTCAATTTATAGCAGATTAGAAATACCTACATTCTTCAATCTAATCCTTTTTCCTGAAAGAATTGTGCGAAGGTTTTGTACTCTATCTGGTCAAAAATGTCATTGTGGCATCTTTTTTTTCTCTCTTAAATGCAGTTATCTCAAACATTGCATATTGACTGGTATAATTGTATTCATTCTATTTAGTAGTTATTTTGATAGCAATAATGTATGGGTTGTTGTTTTCGGCCAGGCTCAAACATCTCTTTGCAGTGTTGGGGTTGCCATTGTGGTGTGTTTATTGACTATTTTTATGTGTTTATGTTGAAAATGTCTAACCTTCATAAGCATTTTTAGTTTCACTGTTATTCAACTAGTGTATTTTGTGAAGGACAATGTAGATCAGTGGATCTTCTCATTTGTTGTGAAAAATACTAGAGTGCTCAAGCTAGTGTGTACAAAACAATTCACAGCAAGATTATTCAAGTTTTCCGTGTGCGAGGTATGCATTATGCTCACATTTGGAATATTTTTAACAAGGATTCTTCTACGAGAAAAGTATGCATTTATATTTTAATGCAGACACCTCTAATCTGCATAGCAGTCTATTCAGGTTTGCACAGGGGCAGACTTACAGCACCCATTTAAACCTAACATAACAGTCAATGCATGCTTCCCATGATATGAAAAGAGATTAGTAACTAATAGAGAATAGGATGTGCAAGATTTATAGCAGAGGGATATAAAGAAGATTTCCGACCTCAAAACCTGCAAACAAGTTTACAGCAGAAGAGACTTAGTGAAGAATGCAGTGATGCTCTGTTCCAACTTCCTGCGAAAACTTGTAATATTTATGAATTCAAACCACTAAAATATTCAGGTTGGAATATTACTTTGTTGGTCAATGTGAAGGGATTTTTTTATTAAAATATAAACAAAAATTATAATTATAATTATGTGGAGTTGGCATTTTCATCAAGCTATATTGAACCATATGCCTTCAGATTCTAACACATTGTATTCGGTGATACTAGAAAGACCATTCGAACACATTATATTCGGCAATATTAGAGAGACCAGATAAATAGCCAAAATCCTAGGCCGAGAAAGCCAAAATCCTCTCCCTTCTCGGCAGGGACTTCCGCCACTGTTGTGGCCCTTATTTTAGTTATTATGATTTGAAGACTCCTTAAATCATGCCTAAAGTTCACATAATCTAGCAAAAGGGCTAGAGTTTGTCTCAAGGGTTTTTATCGTGTTGCATGTGAATTTGGAAATTTGGTGGACTTTGCATTAACACCTTATATAAATGTAACTATAAAAGTGACTATAAATAATTAACAATAAATAATTGAGGAATAAGGTCATTTCATTACGTCGAGAGTTCAGTATGGTAGATATATTATAATGTATCATTTTGTAAACATCTTGACTTGATAAAAATAACACAAAAATAAAAAAATTATGTTATTATTTTTATATCTATTAATTTTTGGTGGGTGATTAAGGTAAGCTTGACTTGGTCAAGTTATAGGTGGTTTTTTAGTTTGAGGTTAATAAGAAACCATGGTATTCATGTGGAATATAGTCTATTTAAAGGGGGGAATTAAACCAGCCTAGATTCATCTTAACTCCAAATTTACCAAGCGTTTAGAGAGATCAAATCTCTTTTCACTTTAAAAGAGGTTTGCATCTGAAGAGATTTGATCCATCTCGACATTTGGTAGATATTAAGTTAAGATGTAGTTATTACATCATGCATAACGGTTACATGTGTAATTTCTTTTGTGCTCAACTTCGAGTTGACATATATCCATTTTGAAATAAAAATAAAATATTCACTAAATAAGAAAAATAATGTAGGCTATAATCAAAACAAAAATAAACATAACTATTTGGTTAAGTTTAATTAAAACCATTATAAAACATCAATAATCTCATTCAAGGTATAAATTTAACAAGCACTCAAGTAAATGTTTTATGACATGTTTCCTTTAAATATTGTCTTTCCCATTATGTTTGATTTTTATTTTTACCCATCATTTAAATATCATGTATTATGTGTTTTTTTTGTCAAGATTTTGTTATGAATGTAAAAACATTTTATGTTAATATAACTTTTGTTTTGTGTTAGTAAATTTTTTAAATCTCGCTTTACCATTAAATAAGTTTCAACCAAATAATATCATAGACGTATGTGTTTTATATTACTTTAAAAAGATCAAACACATTCAACCATTTCCATTCCTAATGCCAAATTAGCCAATGATTTGGTGCAATTATGTAGAGTCACTATTTAAATAATTTCAAATATTTTACAAATAATGCTAAAACCAGTTTTGAAAACGTTTCAAGTAGCTTGGTCAAACCCATTAACTATATTGTATTTTTAAGAGGAACAATCGATCTTGATTTTCAATTTGATGAGTTGGACTTAAAAGGACCTTATAAATAATAAAACAAGTTTCAAGTCACTTTTATATAATAATTTGGGAGGATTCTAATATTTCAAGCAATAATAATATGCAGACATGGATTTTGAATAAATTCATAATCTTTGAACAAGGAAGAAGAGTAGAGCTTTCTAACAGGATGTTTGTTAACACTTAAAATGAAGAAACCTATTGGTGTTTAGATTAGTGTGAATGTATCGAAAGCATCATAACCTTGGTAACCTCACATTTGAGATTTTCATATCCAAGCACAAAATAATTTTTCTTTGTAATCAAATTAATAAATATACCCATTTTATAAAAACTGAGATCTATCACTAGTGTGCCAACGCTAAATAAACTACATAAAACTCTCATATCAAATGAATACCAACTATTTCACCTACATAAACAAAAAAACTCAGTTATTGTTCTGAGTCTCAACCTTTAAGCTTCAAGCTTCAATGTTCATGCTTTATGCTTAAGTGTGTACAATGTAGAATTACATGGTGTGACTGGAGACAAAGACAAGTTTTTTCTAATAAGACCAAAGATCCACTATGATGAGTCTATACTTATCTTGAAGTCTCATCTTAAAAGTGTTAATATTGTGGGCGTTGCATAGTGCTATACTTAACTTGGAGTCTCAACCAACAGAGTCACTGCCTTCTTTTGTTTCTATAATTTTATTTGAAATATAATATATATGCGTGTGTGGGGGTTAATTTTTAAGTCACCTATCAAATTGATGATTTGAAAAATTAGGTTATTCTAGTTAGTAATGTGCATATTTTAAAATGGCCAGTATTTGATGGTTAAATAAGGAAAATACGAGTAAATACCTATCAAATTTAAACGCTCATATTCTCATTCCATAATTGATAAATAAATAAATAAATAGAATGAGTATTTTTTTCATTAAATTTGCACCCAGTAGCCATAAATCCCTAAAAGATTTACATTGCAAGTGAAGCTCCACATATGAAGACTATCTATCCATGTTCACATAACAACAAAAAAATATAGAAGTCGATAATACTCTTATTTTTCTAGTATAGACGTGACAAAATTGAGACGAGTATGCAGTAACCAATCATGACATAATCAGCTTAGGCAGTAAGATCATCTGGGGGATGCAAATCCATATCCCAACTCATATCTTCTAGAGGGTTGTTCAGCTTGACACTCTATAGTTGGAGATCCACGATTAAACGCGAAATTTTTTGTCTTTGATTTTCAATAGTGTCCAAAGTGTTGCATTTTGAGCTTCTCTGGTGGTGAAGCATCGCCTGCAAATCATAGATCTCTGCCTTTAGTTCTGCATGCTCCTTACTACATTTCTCATAGAAAGAGAAGGCCGAGGAAACAAAATCTCAAGAGCTCCCCTCTATGGTGAATTTCTTAAAGTCTTGTCTAGCCACTTTACCTGAGCGCTATTGACCATGATCTCATAGGCCTAATGCCATAATGAAAGGAAAGGATCACGTGGAGTAGAAGAACAAAAAAAAACTGGAAAGGATACACAAATTGCTCTGTCTTTTTTGGAATTGTGTTTTGGCACACCAAGAGAGTTGGTACTATCCTTAATTCGCCTTGCAAAACATAGAACTACCTTCGGGCCTCCCCGAGCCAAGAATAAGCACCGTTGAGAACAAACTAATGGGTCTCCTTAATCATTTCACCCCTTAGATGACGCATGCGACGTTGAATTGTTGTATCAGAGCCACCAGGGTCCCAAGGTGACACAATCATCGACCTGTAGTCTTAAAGGACTCCTTCCTCATTTTTCCTGATCTTCACATGGCTTAATATTCTAATCCTTACTGGAGCTAGTAAATGTAACACACTGGTTAAGGGAATTTGTAATAGATACATTTGATTTCGCCTAAGGTGAGCGTTGGTCTTAGAGGAAGGTAATAAATTCAACAAGCTTGAATGGGTTTTGAGCCAACAAGGTGCCATGCTGAGACAATGGTTTTCCCTCAATACCATCCTGAGGAGAGAATCCATAATAGAGTAATGAATAACGGTGGTATGGGTTTTGATATAAGAGAAGGAGGGGTACAAATTAGAGATGGTGCATGATTGAATTAACAAAGGTAAGGAGGGATTATACTTGGGCTCCAAGGTTGATACAAATATGAGGGGAGGAATTGGTACTATTCATGATTATCATCAAGGGATAATGGCATATCCTACCCCCCCCCATTTATGTAAGTTTTTCTGTCGTCCAACTGGAAAGCCTTATTGGCCATTAGATCAACATTAACACGTTGAGGTTCCTAAGGATATGGAAGGAATGGGAACGAGGGAAGGAATGGATAATATTTTTAACTCATTGAAGCATCAAGTAGCACATTGTTTTTAGGAGAAGAGTTTGTTCTTAAGTGTTCAATAATAAGGAAGGAGTCTCTCAAGATGAAGATGTATTTTATTCTTTTTTGTTAGTTTAATAAAAGTCCCAAGTATTGGATAACATTTAGCTCACATTTGCAAAATTATAGAAAAAAATATGTTACACTAACAATCTAAACTTAAAAAAGATAAAACAATACTCAGGAACAGCGCGCAGCCGAGACCTTGCCGCCTTGCTAGTGTTGCCGGCTTCGGCCTCGGCCTTGGTGGTTCTGCCCCGTCTCAAGGCTGTTGCTTCAGTGAGGCGCAGAAGGAACAGCAAGAAGGAACAGCAAGAAGGAACGGCAAGAAGGTACAGCGCGCAGCCGAGACCTTGCCGCCTTGCTGGTGTTGCCGGCTTCGGCCTCGGCCTTGGTGGTTCTGCCCCATCTCAAGGTTGTTGCTTCAGTGAGGCGTAGAAGGAACAGTAAGAAGGAACAGCAAGAAGGAACAGCAAGAAGGAACGGCAAGAAGGAACAGCGCGCAGCCGAGACCTAGCCGCCTTGTTGCGTGGCTCCATGGGGCCCCCCTCGGCCCCTCCTCTTCATCTGCTTCGGGTCCTATGGCCCTCCGCTCATGATCTTGCCTCTGGCCGACCATGGCTTCTCATGACGGTCCTTCGGTGGGAAACGATGCTCAGTCTGCGTTCTCCGCCCTCGTCAAATCTCTTCCACTTCAGCGCCCTCGTCCTTCCCTCTCTAAGTTCGTCAAGAAGCTCGATGGCTTGCAAGAGGTTGTTCTGCCTCCAGCCTTGCCAAGAATGGCTGCCCTCTCCCTCACTGAGAGGGGTCTCATAGGGAAATTCACAGGTTTATGGCCCTCTCCTAAATCTGTTCAACGTTGGATCGAGAAAAACTGGGCTGATAAAGTCAGTGGAAAAATTTCCATTCGCTTTTGCGGGAAAGGTTACTACACCTTTCAATTTGAAACCAAAGCAGATAAGGACTTAATTTTCAGAAACGGGCCCTATTTTATGGACTCCAGAGGGTTGTATTTGAACAAATGGACGCCAGACTTCGACCCCGAGCTGGATATCCCGAGTGCTGCCCCTGTCTGGGTCCGGCTTCCGCATCTCCCGCTCCATTGCTGGGGAGATGACTCGGTTCGCGCCATCGGCAACGCTGTGGGGAAGTACATCGACAGGAGCGAGCCCAAGGATAATATGCAAGCCTATGCGCGCATATGCGTGGAAGTAGACCTGGGCAAAGGTCTCCCAGAGGCAATCAAGCTGAAGGTGGATGACTGGACACACATTCAGCAGCTGGACTACGAGCAAATCCCGTTCAAATGCAAGGTATGTCACGAGTACAGTCATTTTGCCAACCGATGCACTAAAATTACTATTGATGATTCTAGTCAGCCTGAGAAACAATGGGAAACTGTTAAAAGGAAAAAGACCTCTGCCGCTTCGCTTGCTACTGCTCCCATATCTACTCCCTTCAAACCTAATCATTCCTCCTCGTCAACTCCTCCGCCCTCTCCCCCTAAGAAATCCTTGGAGCATACCAATCCCTTGGAGTCCTCCAACCCCTTCAACTCCATTTCCCTTGACGATGACCCCCCCATCTCCCTGCCTCCAACTCTGGACAGCGCTCTCGCTCCTTCCTCCCCCACCAATCCCTCCCCTTCCTTCTCTCACGACCCTCCCTCTCCTAGATCTACTAGGAGTTCTGTCAAAGAACATGGGGCCAATCTGGATTCTCACAGGAAGCATGGTCCTGGCAGGAGAT